>CM070478.1:41839879-41856099 GCA_036324585.1 Champsocephalus esox
TCAGAACACACACACTAGAACACACACACTAGAACACACACACACACATCAGAACACACACACATCAGAACACACACACATCAGAACACACACACTCAGAACACACACATCAGAACACACACATCAGACACACACACACATCAGAACACACACACTAGAACACACACATCAGAACACACACATCAGAACACACACACTAGAACACACACATCAGAACACACACACTCGAACACACACACTACAACACACATCAGAACACACACTAAACACACATCAGAACACACACACACAACACACACACTAGAACACACACATCAGAACACACACTCAAACACACATCAGAACACACATAGAACACACACATCAGAACACACACACTAGAACACACACACTAGAACACACACACTAGAACACACACTAGAACACACAACACACCACTAGAACACACACACTACAACACACACACACACACACACACTAGAACACACATCAGAACACACACACTAGAACACACACATCAGAACACACACATCAGAACACACACACACTAGAACACACACATCAGAACACACACACAGAACACACACATCAGAACACACACACACACACACACACACACAGAACACACACTAGAACACACACACATCAGAACACACACACTAGAACACACACATCAGAACACACACACATCAGAACACACACACTAGAACACACACATAGAACACACACACAGAACACACACACTCAGAACACACACATCAGAACACACATCAGAACACACACACACACACTCAAACACACACATCAGAACACACACACACACACACACACATCAGAACACACACATCAGAACACACACATCAGAACACACACATCAGAACACACACATCAGAACACACACACAGAACACACACATCAGAACACACACTAGAACACACACATCAGAACACACACATCAGAACACACACATCAGAACACACACACTAGAACACACACATAGAACACACACACATCAACACACACACAAACACACACAGAACACACACACTAGAACACACACACAGAACACACACATCAGAACACACACATCAGAACACACACACTAGAACACACACACAGAACACACACTAGAACACACACACAGAACACATCAGAACACACACATCAGAACACACACATCAGAACACACACACTCAAACACACACATCAGAACACACACATCAGAACACACACATCAGAACACACACACACGAACACACATCAGAACACACACTAGAACACACATCAGAACACACACATCAGACACACACATAAAACACACACACTAGAACACACACATCAGAACACACACACACTAGAACACACACATCAGAACACACACATCAGAACACACACACATCAGAACACACACTAGAACACACACATCAGAACACACATCAGAACACACACACTCAAACACACACATCAGAACACACACACTAGAACACACACATCAGAACACACATCAGAACACACCACTAGAACACACACATTAGAACACACATCAGAACACACACATCAGAACACACACATCAGAACACACACATCAGAACACACACATCAGAACACACACACAGAACACACACACTAGAACACACACATCAGAACACACACATCAGAACACACACACTAGAACACACACATCAGAACACACACACACAACACACACATCAGAACACACACACTAGAACACACATCAGAACACACACACTAGAACACACACACTAGAACACACACATCAGAACACACACTCAGAACACACACACACATAGAACACACACATCAGAACACACACACTAGAACACACACACTAGAACACACACATCAGAACACACACACTAGAACACACACACACTAGAACACACACACTAGAACACACACACACAACACACACACTAGAACACACACATCAGAACACACACACACTAGAACACACACACATCAGAACACACACACATCAGAACACACACACACTAGAACACACACATCAGAACACACACACAGAACACACACATCAGAACACACACACAGAACACACACACAGAACACACACACTAGAACACACACACATCAGAACACACACACTAGAACACACACATCAGAACACACACACTCAGAACACACACACTCAGAACACACACATCAGAACACACATCAGAACACACACACACACTCAGAACACACACATCAGAACACACATCAGAACACACACACACACACACAAACACACACATCAGACACACACACACACACACACACACACATCAGAACACACACATCAGAACACACACATCAGAACACACACACATCAGAACACACACACACGAACACAACATCAGAACACACATAGAACACACACATCAGAACACACACATCAGACCACACATAGAACACACACACTAGAACACACACACTAGAACACACACACACACACACACACACACAACACACACACACACACTAGAACACACACACAGAACACACACATCAGAACACACACATCGAACACACACACTAGAACACACACACTAGAACACACACTAGAACACACACACATCAGAACACACATCAGAACACACACACTCAAACACACACATCAGAACACACACACTCAAACACACACATCAGAACACACACATCAGAACACACACACATCAGAACACACACACATCGAACACACATCAGAACACACATAGAACACACACATCAGAACACACACATCAGACACACACATTAGAAACACACACACTAGAACACACACACTAGAACACACACACACAGAACACACACACAGAACACACACATCAGAACACACACATCGAACACACACTAGAACACACACATCAGAACACACATCAGAACACACACACTCAGAACACACACATCAGAACACACACACTCAGAACACACACATCAGAACACACACATCAGAACACACACACTAGAACACACACATCAGAACACACACATCAGAACACACACATAGAACACACACACTAGAACACACACATCAGAACACACACACACACACTAGAACACACACATCAGAACACACACACTCAGAACACACACATCAGAACACACATCAGAACACACACACTCAGAACACACACATCAGAACACACACATCAGAACACACACTAGAACACACACATCAGAACACACACACTAGAACACACACACTAGAACACACACATTAGAACACACACACTAGAACACACACTAGAACACACATCAGAACACACACACTAGAACACACACACATCAGAACACACACACGAACACACACATCAGAACACACACACGAACACACACATAGAACACACAACACAACACACACACACTAACACACACACTACAACACACACACACACTACAACACACACTACAACACACACACACACACACATCAGAACACACACATCAGAACACACACATCAGAACACACACATCAGAACACACACACATCGAAACACACATCAGAACACACACATCGAACACACACACAACACACACATCACAACACACACACACACACACACACACATCAGAACACAACACTCAAACACACACATCAGAACACACACACACTCAGAACACACACATCAGAACACACATCAGAACACACATCAGAACACACACATCAGAACACACACATCAGAACACACACATCAGAACACACACACTAGAACACACACACTAGACACACACATAGAACACACACACTAGAACACACACTAGATACACACATCAGAACACACACACTAGAACACACACACATCAGAACACACACATCAGAACACACACATGAACACACACTAGAACACACTACAACACACACACACTACAACACACACACACAGAACACACACACTACACACACACACACACTACAACACACACTACAACACACACACACACACACACATCAGAACACACACATCAGAACACACACACATCAGAACACACACACATCGAACACACATCAGAACACACACACACACTAGAACACACACATCAGAACACACACACACTAGAACACACACATCAGAACACACATCACACGCACACACATCATAACACACATCACAACACACACATCACACACACACACACACACACACACAAACACACCAGAACACACACACTAGAACACACACACTAGAACACACACACCAGAACACACACATCAGAACACACACACACTAGAACACACACATCGAACACACACACTAGAACACACACACTAGAACACACACATCAGAACACACACACTACAACACACACCAGAACACACACACAGAACACACACAGACCAGAACACACACATCAGAACACACACACTAGAACACACACATCAGAACACACACATCAGAACACACACACTAGAACACACACATCAGAACACACACACTACAACACACACATCAGAACACACACTACAACACACATCAGAACACACACATCAGAACACACACACAGAACACACACATCAGAACACACACACTAGAACACACAACACACGCACTAGAACACACTAACACACACACTACAACACACACACACATACACACACTACAACACACACACACACACACACACTAGAACACACATACACACACACATCAGAACACACACACATCGAAACACACATCAGAACACACACATCAGAACACACATCAGAACACACACATCAGAACACACACACAGAACACACATCACAACACACATCACAACACACACATCACAACACACACACACACACACATCAGAACACACACACTCAAACACACACATCAGAACACACACACTCAAACACACACATCAGAACACACACATCAGAACACACACATCAGAACACACACATCAGAACACACATCAGAACACACACACTCAAACACACACATCAGAACACACATCAGAACACACATTTGAACACACACATCAGAACACACACACTAGAACACATACACTAGACCACACATAGAACACACCACTAGAACACACACTAGAACACACATCAGAACACACACACTAGAACACACACACATCAGAACACACACATCAGAACACACACATGAACACACACTAGAACACACACAACACACACACACTACAACACACCACACACACTAACACACACACTACACACACACACACTACAACACACACTACAACACACACACCCACACACACACATCAGAACACACACACATCAGAACACACACACATCGAACACACATCAGAACACACACACACACTAGAACACACACATCAGAACACACACACACTAGAACACACACACATCAGAACACACATCACACGCACACACATCGAACACACATCACACACACACACACACACACACACCAGAACACACACACTAGAACACACACACTAGAACACACACACAGAACACACACATCAGAACACACACACACTAGAACACACACATCGAACACACACACATCAGAACACACACACAGAACACACATCAGAACACACACACACTAGAACACACACACACTAGAACACACACACATCAGAACACACACACACGCACACACATCATAACACACATCACAACACACACATCACACACACACACACACACAAACACACCAGAACACACACACTAGAACACACACACTAGAACACACACACCAGAACACACACATCAGAACACACACACACTAGAACACACACATCGAACACACACACTAGAACACACACACTAGAACACACACATTCGAACACACACACTACAACACACATCAGAACACACACACCAGAACACACACAGACCAGAACACACACACATCAGAACACACACACTAGAACACACACATCAGAACACACACATCAGAACACACCCACTAGAACACACACATCAGAACACACACACTACAACACACACATCAGAACACACACACTACAACACACACACACAACACACATCAGAACACACACATCAGAACACACACACCAGAACACACACATCAGAACACACACACTAGAACACACACATCAGAACACACACATCAGAACACACACACTAGAACACACACATCAGAACACACACACTACAACACACATCAGAACACACACATCAGAACACACACACCAGAACACACACATCAGAACACACACACTAGAACACACTAACACACGCACTAGAACACACTAACACACACACTACAACACACACACACATACACACACTACAACACACACACACACACACACACACTAGAACACACATCGAAACACACATCAGAACACACACATCAGAACACACACATCAGAACACACATCAGAACACACACATCAGAACACACATCAGAACACACACATCGGAACACACATCACAACACACACATCACAACACACACATCACAACACACACACACACACACATCAGAACACAGACACTCAAACACACACATCAGAACACAGACACTCAAACACACACATCAGAACACACACACACGTCAGAACACACACATCAGAACACACATCAGAACACATATCAGAACACACACACTCAAACACACACATCAGAACACACATCAGAACACACATTTGAACACACACATCAGAACACACACACTAGAACACACACACTAGACCACACATTAGAACACACTCACTAGAACACACACTAGATACACACATCAGAACACACACACTAGAACACACACACATCAGAACACACACATCAGAACACACACATGAACACACACTAGAACACACTACAACACACACACACTACAACACACCACACACACTAACACACACACACTACAACACACACTACAACACACACACACACACACACACATCAGAACACACACATCAGAACACACACATCAGAACACACACACATCGGAACACACATCAGAACACACACACACACTAGAACACACATATCAGAACACACACACACTAGAACACACACACATCAGAACACACATCACACGCACACACATCGGAACACACATCACACACACACACACACACAAACACACCAGAACACACACACTAGAACACACACACTAGAACACACACACAGAACACACACATCAGAACACACACACACTAGAACACACACATTCGAACACACACACTAGAACACACACACTAGAACACACACATTCGAACACACACACTACAACACACATCAGAACACACACACCAGAACACACACAGACCAGAACACACACACATCAGAACACACACACTAGAACACACACATCAGAACACACACATCAGAACACACCCACTAGAACACACACATCAGAACACACACACTACAACACACACATCAGAACACACACACTACAACACACATCAGAACACACACATCAGAACACACACACCAGAACACACACATCAGAACACACATATTAGAACACACACACTAGAACACACTAACACACGCACTAGAACACACTAACACACACACTACAACACACACACACACACACACACACACTACAACACACACACACACACACACACACACACTAGAACACACATCAGAACACACACACACTAGAACACACACATCGAACACACATCACAACACACACATCACAACACACACATCACAACACACACACACACACACACATCAGAACACAGACACTCAAACACACACATCAGAACACACACACTCAAACACACACATCAGAACACAGATCAGAACACACACACACACTCAAACACACACATCAGAACACAGATCAGAACACACACACACACACACAGACACACACATCAGAACACACACATCAGAACACACGCAGACTAGAACACACACATTAGAACACACATTAGAACACACTCATTAGAACACACACATTAGAACACACACTAGAACACACACGTCAGAACACACACACACGTCAGAACACACACACCAGAACACACACACCAGAACACACACACCAGAACACACACACTAGAACACACACATCAGAAAACACACACGAACACAAACTAGAACACACTACAACACACAAACACTACAACAGACACTACAACACACACATCAGAACACACACATCAGAACACACACACACATCGGAACACACATCAGAACACACACATCAGAACACACACACACAATAGAACACACATATCAGAACACACACATCAGAACACACACACACTAGAACACACACACATCAGAACAACATCACACGCACACACATCGGAACACACATCACAACACACACATCACACACACACACAAACAAACACACCAGAACACACACACTAGAACACACACACTAGAACACACACACTAGAACACACACACTCAGAACACACACTAGATACACACATCAGAACACACACACTAGAACACACACACATCAGAACACACACACGAACACACACATCAGAACACACACACGAACACACACTATAACACACTACAACACAACACACACACTAACACACACTACAACACACACACACTACAACACACACTACAACACACACACACACACATCAGAACACACACATCAGAACACACACATCAGAACACACACACATCAGAACACACACACATCGAAACACACATCAGAACACACACATCGGAACACACATCACAACACACACATCACAACACACACAACACACACACACACACACATCAGAACACAGACACTCAAACACACACATCAAAACACACACACACGTCAGAACACACACATCAGAACACACATCAGAACACATATCAGAACACACACATCAGAACACACACATCAGAACACACACATCAGAACACACACACTAGAACACACACACTAGACCACACATTAGAACACACACACTAGAACACACACTAGATACACACATCAGAACACACACACTAGAACACACACATCAGAACACACACATCAGAACACACACATGAACACACACTAGAACACACTACAACACACACACACTACAACACACACACACACAACACACACTACACACACACACACACTACAACACACACTACAACACACACACACACACACACATCAGAACACACACATCAGAACACACACACATCAGAACACACACACATCGAACACACATCAGAACACACACACACACTAGAACACACATATCAGAACACACACACTAGAACACACACACATCAGAACACACATCACACGCACACACATCATAACACACATCACAACACACACATCACACACACACACACACACACACAAACACACCAGAACACACACACTAGAACACACACACTAGAACACACACACCAGAAACACACATCAGAACACACACACTAGAACACACACATTCGAACACACACACTAGAACACACACACTAGAACACACACATCGAACACACACACTACAACACACACCAGAACACACACAGACAGAACACACACAGACAGAACACACACATCAGAACACACACACTAGAACACACACATCAGAACACACACATCAGAACACACACACTAGAACACACACATCAGAACACACACACTACAACACACACATCAGAACACACACACTACAACACACATCAGAACACACACATCAGAACACACACACAGAACACACACATCAGAACACACACACTAGAACACACTAACACACGCACTAGAACACACAACACACACACTACAACACACACACACATACACACACTACAACACACACACACACACACACACTAGAACACACATACACACACACATCAGAACACACACATCGAAACACACATCAGAACACACATCAGAACACACATCAGAACACACACATCAGAACACACATCAGAACACACACATCAGAACACACACACAACACACACATCACAACACACACACACAACACACACACACAGACACACACACACACATCAGAACACACACTCAAACACACACATCAGAACACACACATCAGAACACACACATCAGAACACACATCAGAACACACATCAGAACACACACACTCAAACACACACATCAGAACACACATCAGAACACACATTTGAACACACACATCAGAACACACACACTAGAACACACACACAGACCACACATTAGAACACACTCACTAGAACACACACTAGAACACACATCAGAACACACACACTAGAACACACACACATCAGAACACACACATCAGAACACACACATGAACACACACTAGAACACACTACAACACACACACACTACAACACACCACACACACTAACACACACACTACACACACACACACTACAACACACACTACAACACACACACCACACACACACATCAGAACACACACACATCAGAACACACACACATCGGAACACACATCAGAACACACACACACTAGAACACACATATCAGAACACACACACTAGAACACACACACATCAGAACACACATCACACGCACACACATCGAACACACACACACACACACACACACACAAACACACACAGAACACACACACTAGAACACACACACTAGAACACACACACAGAACACACACATCAGAACACACACACACATCATAACACACACACATCGAACACACATCAGAACACACACACACACTAGAACACACACACACTAGAACACACACACATCAGAACACACATCACACGCACACACATCATAACACACATCACAACACACACATCACACACACACACACACACAAACACACCAGAACACACACACTAGAACACACACACTAGAACACACACACCAGAATACACACATCAGAACACACACACACTAGAACACACACATTCGAACACACACACTAGAACACACACACTAGAACACACACATTCGAACACACACACTACAACACACATCAGAACACACACACCAGAACACACACAGACCAGAACACACACACATCAGAACACACACACTAGAACACACACATCAGAACACACACATCAGAACACACCCACTAGAACACACACATCAGAACACACACACTACAACACACACATCAGAACACACACACTACAACACACACACTACAACACACATCAGAACACACACATCAGAACACACACACCAGAACACACACACATCAGAACACACACACTAGAACACACACATCAGAACACACACATCAGAACACACCCACTAGAACACACACATCAGAACACACACACTACAACACACATCAGAACACACACATCAGAACACACACACCAGAACACACACATCAGAACACACACACTAGAACACACTAACACACGCACTAGAACACACTAACACACACACTACAACACACACACACATACACACACTACAACACACACACACACACACACACACACACTAGAACACACATCGAAACACACATCAGAACACACACATCAGAACACACACATCAGAACACACATCAGAACACACACATCAGAACACACATCAGAACACACACATCGGAACACACATCACAACACACACATCACAACACACACATCACAACACACACACACACACACATCAGAACACAGACACTCAAACACACACATCAGAACACAGACACTCAAACACACACATCAGAACACACACACACGTCAGAACACACACATCAGAACACACATCAGAACACATATCAGAACACACACACTCAAACACACACATCAGAACACACATCAGAACACACATTTGAACACACACATCAGAACACACACACTAGAACACACACACTAGACCACACATTAGAACACACTCACTAGAACACACACTAGATTACACACATCAGAACACACACACTAGAACACACACACATCAGAACACACACATCAGAACACACACATGAACACACACTAGAACACACTACAACACACACACACTACAACACACCCACACACACTAACACACACACACTACAACACACACTACAACACACACACACACACACACACATCAGAACACACACATCAGAACACACACACATCAGAACACACACACATCGGAACACACATCAGAACACACACACACACTAGAACACACATATCAGAACACACACACACTAGAACACACACACATCAGAACACACATCACACGCACACACATCGGAACACACATCACACACACACACACACACAAACACACCAGAACACACACACTAGAACACACACACTAGAACACACACACCAGAATACACACATCAGAACACACACACACTAGAACACACACATTCGAACACACACACTAGAACACACACACTAGAACACACACATTCGAACACACACACTACAACACACATCAGAACACACACACCAGAACACACACAGACCAGAACACACACACATCAGAACACACACACTAGAACACACACATCAGAACACACACATCAGAACACACCCACTAGAACACACACATCAGAACACACACACTACAACACACACATCAGAACACACACACTACAACACACATCAGAACACACACATCAGAACACACACACCAGAACACACACATCAGAACACACATATTAGAACACACACACTAGAACACACTAACACACGCACTAGAACACACTAACACACACACTACAACACACACACACACACATACACACACTACAACACACACACACACACACACACACACACTAGAACACACATCAGAACACACACACACTAGAACACACACATCGGAACACACATCACAACACACACATCACAACACACACATCACAACACACACACACACACACACATCAGAACACAGACACTCAAACACACACATCAGAACACACACACTCAAACACACACATCAGAACACAGATCAGAACACACACACACACTCAAACACACACATCAGAACACAGATCAGAACACACACACACACACAGACACACACATCAGAACACACACATCAGAACACACGCAGACTAGAACACACACATTAGAACACACATTAGAACACACTCATTAGAACACACACATTAGAACACACACTAGAACACACACGTCAGAACACACACACACGTCAGAACACACACACCAGAACACACACACCAGAACACACACACCAGAACACACACACTAGAACACACACATCAGAAAACACACACGAACACAATCAGAACACACACACTCAGAACACACACATCAGAACACACACACTCAGAACACACACATCAGAACACACACATCAGAACACACACTAGAACACACACATCAGAACACACACTAGAACACACACATCAGAACACACACACACTAGAACACACACATCAGAACACACACACACTCAGAACACACACATCAGAACACACATCAGAACACATATCAGAACACACACACTCAAACACACACATCAGAACACACATCAGAACACACATTAGAACACACACATCAGAACACACACACTAGACCACACATTAGAACACACACACTAGAACACACACTAGATTACACACATCAGAACACACATCAGAACACACATTAGAACACACACATCAGAACACACACACTAGCCCACACTTAGAACACACACACTAGAACACACACTAGATTACACACATCAGAACACACACACTAGAACACACACATTAAAACACACACATCAGAACACACACCAGAACACACATCACACCAGAACACACATCACACCAGAACACACATCACACACACACACACACACACACACACACACACACACACACACACACACTAGAACACACACATCAGAACACACACACTAGAACACACTCAGAACACACTCAGAACACACATATTAGAACACACACACTAGAACACACACTAGATTACACACATCAGAACACACATCAGAACACACATTAGAACACACACATCAGAACACACACACTAGACCACACATTAGAACACACACACTAGAACACACACTAGATTACACACATCAGAACACACACACTAGAACACACACATTAAAACACACTCATCAGAACACACACCAGAACACACATCACACCAGAACACACATCACACCAGAACACACATCACACCACACACACACACACACACACACACACACACACACACACACACACACACACTAGAACACACACATCAGAACACACACACTAGAACACACTTCAGAACACACTTCAGAACACACATATTAGAACACACACACTAGAACACAATACACACGCACTAGAACACACACACAACAACACACACACTACAACACACACTTCAACACACACACTACAACACACACACACACACATCAGAACACACACACTCGAACACACACATCAGAACACACACACACACACTAGAACACACACATCAGAACACACACACTCGAACACACACACATCAGAACACACACACACATCAGAACACGCACACTAGAACACACACACTGGAACACACACACTAGAACACACTTCAGAACACACATATTAGAACACACACACTAGAACACACTAACACACGCACTAGAACACACGCACTAGAACACACACACCAGAACACACACACTAGAACACACACACTAGAACACACACACCAGAATACACACATCAGAACACACACACACTAGAACACACACATTCGAACACACACACATCAGAACACACACACATCGGAACACACATCAGAACACACACACACACTAGAACACACATATCAGAACACACACACACTAGAACACACACACATCAGAACACACATCACACGCACACACATCATAACACACATCACAACACACACATCACACACACACACACACAAACACACCAGAACACACACACTAGAACACACACACTAGAACACACACACCAGAATACACACATCAGAACACACACACACTAGAACACACACATTCGAACACACACACTAGAACACACACACTAGAACACACACATTCGAACACACACACTACAACACACATCAGAACACACACACCAGAACACACACAGACCAGAACACACACACATCAGAACACACACACTAGAACACACACATCAGAACACACACATCAGAACACACCCACTAGAACACACACATCAGAACACACACACTACAACACACACATCAGAACACACACACTACAACACACATCAGAACACACACATCAGAACACACACACCAGAACACACACACATCAGAACACACACACTAGAACACACACATCAGAACACACACATCAGAACACACCCACTAGAACACACACATCAGAACACACACACTACAACACACATCAGAACACACACATCAGAACACACACACCAGAACACACACATCAGAACACACACACTAGAACACACTAACACACGCACTAGAACACACTAACACACACACTACAACACACACACACATACACACACTACAACACACACACACACACACACACACTAGAACACACATACACACACACATCAGAACACACACACATCGAAACACACATCAGAACACACACATCAGAACACACATCAGAACACACACATCAGAACACACATCAGAACACACACATCGGAACACACATCACAACACACACATCACAACACACACATCACAACACACACACACACACACATCAGAACACAGACACTCAAACACACACATCAGAACACAGACACTCAAACACACACATCAGAACACACACACACATCAGAACACACACATCAGAACACACATCAGAACACATATCAGAACACACACACTCAAACACACACATCAGAACACACATCAGAACACACATTTGAACACACACATCAGAACACACACACTAGAACACACACACTAGACCACACATTAGAACACACTCACTAGAACACACACTAGATTACACACATCAGAACACACACACTAGAACACACACACATCAGAACACACACATCAGAACACACACATGAACACACACTAGAACACACTACAACACACACACACTACAACACACCCACACACACTAACACACACACTACACACACACACACTACAACACACACTACAACACACACACACACACACACACACATCAGAACACACACATCAGAACACACACACATCAGAACACACACACATCGGAACACACATCAGAACACACACACACACTAGAACACACATATCAGAACACACACACTAGAACACACACACATCAGAACACACATCACACGCACACACATCGGAACACACATCACACACACACACACACACACAAACACACCAGAACACACACACA
>CM070478.1:41871599-41908390 GCA_036324585.1 Champsocephalus esox
GTGTGTTCTGATGTGTGTTGTGTTGTGTGTGTTCTGATGTGTGTTGTGTGTGTGTGTTCTGTGTGTGTTTGTGGTTGTGTTCTGATGCGTGTGTTCTAGTGTGTGTGTTCGTGTGTGTGTGTTCTGATGTGTGTGTTCTGTGTGTGTGTGTGTTTGTGTGTGTGTTTGTGTGTGTGTGTTCTGTGTGTGTGTGTTTGTGTGTGTGTGTTGTGTGTGTTGTGTGTGTGTTGTGTGTTGTGTGTTGTGTGTGTTTGATGTGTGTGTGTTCTGATGTGTGTGTTTGTGTGTGTTGATGTGTTTGTGTTCTGGTGTGTGTGTTCTGTGTGTGTGTTCTAGTGTGTGTGTGTTCTGATGTGTGTGTTCTGATGTGTGTTCGATGTGTGTGTGTTTGTTGTGTGTGTGTTCTGTGTGTGTGTTCTAGTGTGTGTGTGTGTTGTTGTGTGTGTGTTAGTGTGAGTGTGTCGTGTGTGTGTTGTGTGTGTGTGTTGTGTGTTCTAGTGTGTGTGTTCTGTGTGTGTGTGTTTGTGTGTGTGTTTGTATGTGTGTCTGTGTGTGTTCTGATGTGTGTGTTCTTGTGTGTGTGTGTGTGTGTGTTGTGATGTGTGTGTGTGTGTTCTGATGTGTATGTTCTGATGTGTGTGTTCTGCTGTGTGTGTTCTGATGTGTGTGTTCTGATGTGTGTTTCGATGTGTGTGTGTTCTGATGTGTGTGTTCTGATGTGTGTTGTAGTGTGTGTTGTAGTGTGTGTGTTGTAGTGTGTGTGTGTGTGTGTGTTGTAGTGTTTGTTGTAGTGTGTGTGTTCTAGTGTGTGTTCTAGTGCGTGTGTTAGTGTGTTCTAGTGTGTGTGTTCTAATATGTGTGTTCTGATGTGTGTTCTGATGTGTGTGTTCTCGTGTGTGTGTGTTCTAGTGTGTGTGTTCAAGTGTGTGTGTTCTGATGTGTGTGTTCTAGTGTGTGTGTGTCTGATGTGTGTGTCGAGTGTGTGTGTTCTAATGAGTGTGTTCTGATGTGTGTGTTCTAATGTGTGTGTTCTGATGTGTGTTCTAGTGTGTGTGTTCTAATGTGTGTTACAATACAATACAACTTTATTTATAAAGCACTTTAAACTTCCAGACCAAAGTGCTGTACAGGCAAATAGATAAAACACAGCTCAGCTCACACACCATAAAACAAGTACAAGTAAAAACAAAAAACTATTTAAATTAGGGCTATCAAGTTAACGCGTTAATAACGCGTTAACGCAAAAAAAAATTAACGCCACTAATTATTTTAACGCGATTTACGCATGTGTATTTTTTGTCCTCGGCCGCCCCGTAGCTTCAGAGCGCATCGAGTTTAAAATACCATCTACAAGCTGATGCTGCTGACAGCCCCGCTCCTGCTGCCCGCTTGTGGCAGACCACACTTCCACGCTCACCGGCAGGCACCGACTGGCCATCGGGAGGCCCGGGAGGGTGTGTGTGTGTGTGTGTGGCCCGAGCGAGCGAGAGAGCGAGCGAGAGAGAGACCTTACGCGTGCATTACCGTACCGCAGTGTGAACGCGGCTATTGTTGTTGTTAGCATCGGGTGCTAGCTAGCTGCGCTAACGGATATAATGATCTGTTTAAATGAAAACAGAGGAGCGCTCTATCCACACAACTGCGCCGAGCACTTGACTTTATGCAGGAAGCAGACAGCGGGACATTGTACGAGAAGTCAGCACACTCATGATTGCAGCAACATGATTGCAGCGTCCAGGCAGCTCCCGTTCGAGCATATGCCTTGAGTTGCACATAGCTCCAACGATCACACACGCACACACACACACACAATTTGTATTGAATGAGAGAGGTTCCAGGTTGTTGTGTTTAATATTCATCAGAATATTTGTAATGTTCAAATGATAATAAACATTAGCATAAAGCATATTTGTCCACTCATATGTTGATAAGAGTATTAAAAACTTGAAAAATATTCCTCTAAGGTACATTTAGAACAGATAAAAAATGTGCGATTAATTTACGATTAATCGCGATTAACTATGGACAATCATGCGATTAATCGCGATTAAATATTTGAATCGACTGACAGCCCTAATTTAAATGCAAAAAAGCAACACTCTAAAAGATGTTGAAACGCCAAATTTTAAAACGCTAAGGAGAAGAGGTGGGTTTTAAGAAGCGATTTAAAAGCAGGCAGTGTGGAGGCCTGTCTGATCTCCAGGGGCAGAGAGTTCCACAGTTTGGGAGCCGCGACAGAGAAGCAACGGTCCCCTCTGAGCTTTGATCTTGTTTTAGGCACATTCAGGAGCAGTTGGTCCGCTGACCTGAGAGGGCGGTTTGGCGTGTAGTGCTGTAGCAGCTCAGCAAGGTATGGTGGGGTCATGCCATTTTGGGATTTAAAAGCAAATAAAAGAATTTTAAAATGGATCCTAAAATAAATTGGCAGCCAGTGAAGAGAAGCTAAAACAGGGGAAATGTGGTCAAACTTCCGTGTGCCAGTTAAGAGCCTTGCTGCAGCATTTTGCACCCGCTGCCGTCGTGCGAGCGAGGACCCACTGACCCCCATGTAGAGAGAGTTACAGTAGTCCAGCCGGGTGGGGACAAAGGCATGGATTACTGTCTCAAACTGCTGTCTGGAGAGAAAAGGTTTTACTTTCGCTAGCTGCCTCAGGTGATAAAAGCTCGTTTTTACCACCGACTTAATCTGACTCTCATGTTTGAGTTCACGGTCCATTTTAATACCAAGGTTCGTAACGGTGAGCTTGGTGTACTGATTCAAGGGACCCAGGTCTACAGAAGTGGTGTCAGTGGTGCTACCAAAGACCATTACTTCTGTTTTTCCTTCATTTAGTTTAAGGAAGTTGCACGCCATCCAGGCCTTTATATCATCTAGGCACTTTAGTAGTGGGCTAATTAGGTAACCCTCCTTCTTTGTTAGAGGGACATAAATCTGGCTATCGTCAGCATAGCAGTGGAATGCGATGCCGTGCTTTCTAAAAATGGACCCAAGAGGGAGCAAATAGAGGGAGAATAGCAGGGGGCCTAATACTGAGCCCTGTGGGACCCCATACAGGAGTGGAGCAGAGGATGACTCGGAGTCACCAAGGCTGACAGAGAAAGTTCTGTCCTTCAAATATGACCTGAACCATTCCAGGGCTTTTCCCTCAATGCCCACCCACTTTTCCAAGCGGGAGATCAGGATGTCATGGTCGACTGTATCGAAAGCAGCAGTTAGGTCAATAAGTAGGAGCACAACGCAGTCCCCAGAGTCAGTAGATAAGAGGATATCATTAAAGACTCTTAAAAGCGCTGTTTCAGTGCTGTGCATAGTTTTAAAACCGGATTGGAAAACCTCCAGTATATTGTTCTCTTCCAGAAAAAACATAATTTGACTGTAGACAATCTTCTCCAGGATCTTTGACATAAAAGGCATTTTGGAAATGGGCCTAAAATTAGCCAGAACCAGGCTGGATTTTTTTAATACGAGGTTGCACTACTACATGCTTCAGGTTTTCGGGGACCTTCCCTGAGAGCAGGCTACTGTTTAAAACTGCCAGCACAGATGGTCCAACAGTGGGGAAAACCTCTTTAAAAAGTCGAGGCGCGACAGGGTCATTTGGAGAACCAGAGGGCTTTAACTTGGAGACAATCTCCTGTACAAAAGACAGAGCTACATGCTCAAACTGATTAAAGACAGCAGAGCACAGTGCAGGAACTGAGGGGTCATTTGCAGGAGAAGAGATTTGAGCTCTAGTGGAGTTTACCTTATCAATGAAAAAGTGAAGAAAATCTTCACAGACCGCGGTAGAGATCTCCATAGAGCTATTCTGGGGGGCATTAAGGACCAAATCAATAGTCTGGAACAGAACGCGTGGCTTATGACGATTTGACAGAAAGATGTCAGATAAAAGTTTGCTTTTTGCCTCCTTCACAGTGATCTGATAGAAACGCCAACACTCCCTCAACATTTCAAATGAAACTTGCAGTTTGTCCTTTTTCCATTTACGCTCAGCTCTACGGCAATCCTGTCAGACAGCCCGAGTCGTGTCATTTAACTAAGGCTCAGATTTAGTTTTAGGTTGCCTGGTTTTTAAAGGAGCAACAGTGTCTATGGCAGCTTTGCAAGTAGAGTGAAACCATGAGCTAAGCTCATCCGTTTCAGGTGACATAGGTTCCCGATTCACACAGTTCTGTTTAAAGGCAATAGAGAACTGACCAGCAGTGGAGGGGTTAATAATGCGAGCGCGCCAAGGATCAGCAGGTTTAACCGTTTCACAAGCAAGACTCACATCAAATAATACAGGCATATGATCAGAGAAAAAGGCGTCACAAATCTCCAGGTTAAGAACAGGCAAACCATAAGATAAAACAAGATCAAGTGTGTGTCCGCGTTCCTGCGTTGGGCCAGACACAGACTGCACAAGATTAAAGGAATCAACAAGTTCTATTTCGTCCCTACTGACCGCCAGAGGCGGTGCTTTAGCACTGGATATGTCCATCGCGCGCATGCGCAGCTCGAGTACCAATAACAACAAAGTCACCTGTGACCCACGTGACACCGGCTATATCAGCCGGTATTGTCAGAGGATCTGTTCCTTTTCATCTTCTCGCTGCGCGAGGGTACCGTGGCTACGTTTTCGTAGCCTACAGCGTTCAGGTTTGAACGTTTGATCTGAGGGATTTCTCTGCAAACAGCTGGCCGCGTGAAGCTTCGCGACTGACAGTCGGAGCTACGGGTCGTTAACGCGTCCTCCAGGAGCTGCGCCGGCTGTGCAGAGCCTCGACAGACAGGTTTGTGTCAGCTTGTTGCTGGTGATGGCTGTGTTTCCACACCCGCTCCCAGCCAAGTTGTCCTGATTACCGTCTTATTGTTTGTGGCTTAGACTTTCTGGTGACGACAGTGTTCCCGCTTCCTCTCCCATAAAGTTGCCCTTATGCTCTTTTGAAAGTTCTGCTTGTGGCGTTGTGCCCGAGCTATCATTAGCATTTGAGTCCCAGCTTTGGCTGCGTCCCTCATTCGATTTAGTATGGAAAGCCAAGAGTGTCATACTTTAAACCCGTTTTTTCGTTTAGATGCAGAAAGTAAGGTAAGTACTTTCTATTTTCTAGAAGCTATTATCTGGTCTTAACATTTGTGTTCTGACTTGGTCGCTTGATTGTTAGCAGCAGCCGCTTGGCTAACACCTTGCTGTTGAGCTTAACTATTAACTCAGGGCAGTGCTCCCGCTCCCTGTAGCATAGGGTTTGATTGCAGTAGCGCTAGATCGTTGTATTACTGCTCCTAGTACTAGACTCCTAGCACTAGGATGATATGCAGAGAACATCTTCACGGCGGGTGCTGTGTGCTCGGCATGTGCGGTTACTACTGTAACCAGACACGGTTCTATGCGGGCTGTTCTCTTTCTTAGAAGCTAATTATCTGGTCTTAACATTGTGTTCTGACTTGGTTGCTTGATTGTTAGCAGCAGCCGCTTGGCTAACACCTTGCATGTACGGTTAAGCTTCATTATTTAACTCAGCCGGTGAGGGCAGTGCTCTCGCTGCTGCTCCCGGTAAACGCATGGTATGGTTGCAGTAGCGCTATATCGTTGTATTTACTGCTCCTAGTACTAGACTCCTAGCACTAGGACGATATGCAGAGAACAATCTTCACTGTGTGTGCCGTGTGCTCTGCATGTATGGCCATTAAGGAGGATTTCATCCTCCCAATATTATATTGTCTAGTGGGCAGCCGTTGGCTGACACTTTTAGGCACCGGCCACAGTTACTATTGTAACTAAGGTTCTAAGCCGTAAGTACTGGCCATAATTACTACTGTAACTACGGTTCCAAGCCGTGCAAATACTGGCCAGAGTTACTACTGTAACTACGGCTCTATGCTGTGTAAGTATCCAAGCCGTGCAAGTACTGGCCAGAGTTACGACTGTAACTACGGTTCTAAGCCGTGTAAGTACTGGCCATAGTTACTACTGTAACTACGGTTAGATGCCGTGTGAGCCCTGGCCATGGTTACTGCTGTAACTACGGCTCTGTGCTATTCTTTAGAAGCTAGTTATCTGGTCTTAAACATGTGTGTTATTTGACTTGATCTCGCTTGATCGTTAGCAGCAGCCGCTCGGCTAACGTCTTGCGTATACTGTTAGCTTCTTTATTTTACCCAGCTAGGTGAAGGCAGTGCTCTCGCTCCCGCTCCCTCTACCGGTAATGCGGATGTAGCTACATCCCTTTTTCTGTTCGGCGAGTAGTAGCACCGCTCTACTCTTCCCGTTCAGCAGGTAGCCGGTGAAGGCTGTGTTCCCGCACCCGCTCCCGGTTACACTGCATCTGGCGTTCGTCTCTAACTCAACCAGTGAAGGCAGTTCTCGCCCCCGCTCCTGGTAGACGCCAAACCGCCTTGTTTTTTCTGTTAAGCAGGTAGCTGGTGAAGGCTGTGTTCCCGCACCCGCTCCCGGTTACGCTGCATCTGGCATTCGTCTCTAACTCGACCAGTGAAGGCAGTGTTCTCGCCCCCGCTCCTGGTAGACGCGGAACTGCCTTGTTTCTCCGTTAAGCAGGTAGCCGGTGAAGGCTGTGTTCCCGCACCCGCTCCCGGTTACACTGCATCTGGCATTCGTCTCTAACTCAACCAGTGAAGGCAGTTCTCGCCCCCGCTCCTGGTAGACGCCAAACTGCCTTGTTTTTTCTGTTAAGCAGGTAGCTGGTGAAGGCTGTGTTCCCGCACCCGCTCCCGGTTACGCTGCATCTGGCATTCGTCTCTAACTCAACCAGTGAAGGCAGTGTTCTCGCCCCCGCTCCTGGTAGACGCTAAACTGCCTTGTTTATTCTGTTAAGCAGGTAGCTGGTGAAGGCTGTGTTCCCGCACCCGCTCCCGGTTACGCTGCATCTGGCATTCGTCTTAATTTAACCAGTGAAGGCAGTGTTCTCGCCCCCGCTCCTGGTAGACGCTAAACTGCCTGGTTCCGTTAAGCAGGTAGCTGGTGAAGGCTGTGTTCCCGCACCCGCTCCCGGTTACGCTGCATCTGGCACTCGCCTCTAGCTCAGCCAGTGAAGGCAGTGTTTTCGCCCCCGCTCTTGGTAAACTGCCTTATTTACTAATCCAGCTAGGTGAAGGCAGTGATCTCGCTCCCGCTCCCCCTGCCGTAACGTGGGTGTAATTACATCCCTCTTTCTGTTCGGCGAGTAGCAGCAACGCTCTACTCTTTCCATTAAGCAGGTAGCTGGTGAAGGCTGTGTTCCCGCACCCGCTCCCGGCTACGCTGCATCTGGCTACCTACAGAATGGTTCATTCATGTAGCGCCTGTAGGGTTTCTCTTGAGCCCGAGGACGGCCACGACCGCTGCCCCTCCTGCCTCGGCCGCTTCTGGCGGTCAGTGGGGACGAAATTCGAGCATCTGAGGGAGGTTCTCACGGTAAACGCCTGCATGAGCTGTAGCTGCATGCCTCGGGTGCTCAGAGTGGCTCGAATCACTGAGGTGGAACGTCTGGCAGCAGCCAACAGACACCTCTCCTTGTCACGTACTCCTCCAGATCAATTCGGCCGTTCCCGGCGACTTGAGGGAGCGATGGCTTTGTGTGCTCCCCCCAATAGAAGGACTAGAAATAGGCTGTCCTCTAAAGTGGATCGGCTAGCTGCCGATAGGGGCATGATGAAGTCGCCTCTTGGCCCTTCAGCCTGGGCCCGGTGTAGGGGCATCCCCCCCTTCGGTTGGCGCCCCTCCTTCGGTTGGCGCCCCTCCTTCGGCTGACGCACCTCCTCCGGTTGACGGAGAGTCCTCCGTCGCGTACCAGTCGAGCCAGGGGAGCTGTTTAGATCAGCTGCCCTGGAGGCACTGGAGTGTGCCGCCCAAGCTAGGCAGACCAGGCAGCAGCACTCGGGTCCTCGCAGACCTGTGCCCACTCCCAGCAGGCCCAGGGGCCGCTCTAGCAGCCGCACTCAGCCGCTGGATTACAGGGGTGGTCTGCAGAGGTCTTAGCGGCCCACTCAACCGCCTCCCAATGACTTTCGTGCCCCATGTCGCCCGCCTTCCAGGCGGCCTCGTGCCCCAGAGCCTTACCGGAACCCCCCAAGAGGCTCCAGGGTCCGGGGGGCTGGGCTCTGAAATCCCGGGGGTGGTCGGCGGCTGCTTTCCCAGCAGCAGCTCAGTTTCTGGGCAGTCTGTACTTCCGTCCCTTGGGTGGTTTTCACCTTAACCCAGGGGTACGGACCGCAGCTCCGGCCCCTAGCCTTCGGCTGGGTCTAATTGACAGTCGTCAGCGATCCGGCAGGGGCCCTACCTCTGGGCCAAGAGTTGTCCGTCCTTTTGTCCAAGGACGCAATCAACCCAGTAAGACCCTCTGCTTAGCCAGGGGGTTCTACTCGGCATACTTTCTCGTGAGCAAGAAAGTCGGCGGATTTCGCCCGATCTTGGACCTCAGAGGAATCAACAGATTCCTGAAGGTGCTGCCATTCTATATGCTGACTACTGCATACGCACAGGTGGAGTGGTTCCCAACCGAGGGATGCCTACTTCCACGTGGGCCGGGCAAGAGGGTGCCTTATATTCAGTTCCTCCGGCCCTTGGGCAGACTGGCAGCTGCCTCGGCCGCTGGGCCCTTAGGCCCGCTGTCGTTGTGCCCCATGCAGATGTGGCTGAACAGCCTTCACTTGGACGCCAAGTGGCACAGGCACAGTGAAGTCAGGGTGTCGCAGCAGTGCTCCACTCTCCGTCACGCTGGAGGGGCAGGGCCTATCTCTGGTAGGCGTGCCCATGGGCGCCATCCCATCCCGCCAGGAGACCATCACCATAGGTGCATGTCTCTCAGGGTGGGGTGCAGTGCGGCAGGGCAGGACTGCCCATAAAGGCAGCATTTCTGCTTGCCATAGCCTCAGGGAAGTGAGTCGGGGAGTTGCATGTCCTCTCCATAAACAATACATGCCCGAGGTGAGACTCTCAGGCGTTGCCCTTTGGGCAAATGTGGCATTCCCGCCCGGGGTCCTTCCACAAACTCACTTCAATCAGCCTGCCCAGCTGGCACGCTTTGACATTCAGGAGTACGGCACATCGAAGTTGCTGTGCCCGGGGGGTGCCCAAAGGGCGTATATCAAGGCTACTGCCGGCATACGGCAGGAGGAGCAACTCTTGAGTTTGCCCTGGCGGCACTAAAGGAGGTTAGGCCCTCTAACCAGTGGCTTCCCCACTGGGTTGTCGATACCATATCACAGGCTTACGGGGCCAGTGGCCGCCCCCTGCCACCAGGCTGAGATGCCACTCTACAAGGAGCATCTCAACATATTGGGCTGCCCTGAGAGGGGTGCCCCTGGAGACCATCTGCGCCGCGGCGTCGTGGGCGTCTTCTGGCACATTCTCCAGTTGTCATCAGGTCAATGTCGCCACTCCCCATTCTTTGGGCGTGGTCCTTTTGCCGAGCTCCGCTGCTTCCAGTGGTGAGCAAGGGCTTGGATTCTTCATGACATTGTTGGTATAGGTCATCCAGTGCTAAAGCACCGCCTCTGGCGGTCAGTAGGGACGAAATAGAACGATAGTTACGGCTGTAACTACGGTTCTATGAGTCCCGGATGACCGCCAGAGTTCCCTGTCACTCAGAATTCTTGTGTGCTCGCGAGAAGATTCGGGGAACAGATCCTCTGACAATACCGGCTGATATAGCCGGTGTCACGTGGGTCACAGGTGACTTTGTTGTTATTGGTACTCGAGCTGCGCATGCGCGCGATGGACATA
The DNA here is from genome assembly GCA_036324585.1 of Champsocephalus esox. Lineage (NCBI taxonomy): Eukaryota > Metazoa > Chordata > Actinopteri > Perciformes > Channichthyidae > Champsocephalus > Champsocephalus esox. The sequence continues at coordinate 41,881,301 of CM070478.1, forward strand.
TCCAGTGCTAAAGCACCGCCTCTGGCGGTCATCCGGGACTCATAGGCCCGTAGTTACAGCCGTAACTATCGGTCTAAAAAGTCCTTTGTCATAGCTTTGTCGGGGCAACACACATGAATATTAAAATCCCCAACAATAAGTACACGATCATATTTTGGCATAATTTCAGCCAAGAAGTCAGAGAAATCGTTTAAAAATCCCTTATTGTATTTGGGAGGTCTATAGACCACAGCACACAGCACTGTATGAGAACGACCAAGCTCGAACACGCTCAGTTCAAAGCTGCCGGGTGAGAATGTCAGTGAAAGCTGCTGGCATTTATAGTCACTCTTAAAAACAGTTGCTATACCTCCACCTCGGCCTGACGTCCGCGGAGAGTTAAAATAACAGCAATGCTGCGGTACAAGTTCGGTAAACGCGCTGGACTCACCAATACTGAGCCATGTCTCAGTCACGAAGAGGAAATCCAAGCCCTTGGAAGTGAAGAAATCCTTTAGGACAAAAGTCTTGTTTGTTAGCGATCTTGCATTGACCAGGCCAAACCTGGCAGGTGCTGGCAGATTGGCGGCGTTAGAGGACCGGGGAGCCCGACACAGAGACCTCAGGTTATGCGGATTAACCCCACGGCAGCGGGGACGAGGGGAGCAGGTCCCGCGGTGCAGGAATGCCTCATCCGGGTCGACGACAGGTACCAGCCAGGCGTCGACAGGGTCCAGGAAGCGATGAGCTGAAGAAGCCTTCATTCTCACCAGTCGACCACTGCGTTTTCCCCGGCGGCGGTGGCGTTTACAGCGGGTAGGTGGAGCAGGGGTGCGGCACAGGTAAACTGGTCCCCCTAATAAAAACGGAGGCAGCGTTTTATCTCCACCACGAGTAGACTTTGCTGGATTAATGGCAGAAAACCGAAGGTCCAGCAGTGTTTGGCGATCGTACACCAGTAGAGAGTTGACATTTTGCATTAAGCATGACAACAACAGTACAAAAACACACAGCGTAGGCATCGGCAGACGGCAGGCCATAAACACTGGCGCCATCTTGTGTTCTGATGTGTGTGTGTTCTAGTGTGTGTGTTCTGGTGTGTTGTGATGTGTGTGTGTGTGTGTGTGTGTGTTCTAGTGTGTGTGTGTTCTGATGTGTGTGTTCTGATGTGTGTGTTCTGATGTGTGTTCCGATGTGTGTGTGTTCTGATGTGTGTGTTGTAGTGTGTGCTGTAGTGTGTGTGTGTTAGTGTGTGTGTGTGTTGTAGTGTGTGTGTGTGTTGTAGTGTGTGTTGTAGTGTGTTCTAGTGTGTGTGTTCTAGTGTGTGTGTTCTAATGTGTGGTCTAGTGTGTGTGTTCTGATGTGTGTGTTCTGATATGTGTGTTCCAGTGTGTGTGTGTGTGTGTTGTGATGTGTGTTCTGATGTGTGTGTTGTAGTGTGTGTGTGTTTGTTCTGATGAGTGTGTTCTAATGTGTGTGTTCTAGTGTGTGTGTGTGTGTGTGTGTGTGTGTGTCTAATATGTGTGTTCTAATGAGTGTGTTCTGATGTGTGTGTGTGTTCTAATGTGTGTGTTCTAATGTGTGTGTTCTAGTCTGCGTGTGTGTTCTGATGTGTGTGTGTGTTTGAGTGTGTGTGTTCTGGTGTGTGTGTGTTCTGATATGTGTTCTGATGTGTGTGTTCTGACGTTTGTGTGTTCTGGTGTGTGTGTGTGTTCTGATGTGTGTTATAGTGTGTGTTCTGATGTGTGTGTTCTGATGAGTGTGTTCTAATGTGTGTGTTCTAGTGTGTGTGTTCTGATGTGTTGTCTAATGTGTGTGTGTGTGTGTGTGTGTTCTAGTGTGTTTTCTAGTGTGTGTGTGTTCAGATGTGTGTGTTGTGATGTGTGTGTTGTGATGTGTGTGTGTGTGTTCTGATGTGTGTGTTCTAGTGTGTGTGTGTTCTGATGTGTGTTCTGATGTGTGGGTTCTAGTGTGTGTGTGTTCTGATGTTTGTGTTCCGATGTGTGTTCTAGTGTGTTCCGATGTGTGTGTTCTAGTGTGTGTGTTCCGATGTGTGTGTTCTAGTGTGTGTGTTCCGATGTGTGTGTTCCGAAGTGTGTGTGTGTTCTGATGAGTGTGTTCCGATGTGTGTGTTCCGATGTGTGTGTTCTGATGTGTGTGTTCCGATGTGTGTGTTCTAGTGTGTGTGTTCCGATGTGTGTGTTCTAGTGTGTGTGTTCCGATGTGTGTGTTCCGAAGTGTGTGTGTGTTCTGATGAGTGTGTTCCGATGTGTGTGTTCCGATGTGTGTGTTCTGATGTGTGTGTTCTGATGTGTGTGTTCTGGTGTGTGTGTGTGTGTTAGTGTGTGTGTGTGTTGTAGTGTGTGTGTGTGTTGTAGTGTGTGTTGTAGTGTGTTCTAGTGTGTGTGTTCTAATGTGTGGTCTAGTGTGTGTGTTCTGATGTGTGTGTTCTGATATGTGTGTTCCAGTGTGTGTGTGTGTGTGTGTTGTGATGTGTGTTCTGATGTGTGTGTTGTAGTGTGTGTGTGTTTGTTCTGATGAGTGTGTTCTAATGTGTGTGTTCTAGTGTGTGTGTGTGTGTGTGTGTGTGTGTGTCTAATATGTGTGTTCTAATGAGTGTGTTCTGATGTGTGTGTGTGTTCTAATGTGTGTGTTCTAATGTGTGTTCTAATGTGTGTGTTCTAGTCTGCGTGTGTGTTCTGATGTGTGTGTGTGTTTGAGTGTGTGTGTTCTGGTGTGTGTGTGTTCTGATATGTGTTCTGATGTGTGTGTTCTGACGTTTGTGTGTTCTGGTGTGTGTGTGTGTTCTGATGTGTGTTATAGTGTGTGTTCTGATGTGTGTGTTCTGATGAGTGTGTTCTAATGTGTGTGTTCTAGTGTGTGTGTTCTGATGTGTTGTCTAATGTGTGTGTGTGTGTGTGTTCTGATGTGTGTGTTCTAGTGTGTTTTCTAGTGTGTGTGTGTTCAGATGTGTGTGTTCTGATGTGTGTGTTGTGATGTGTGTGTTGTGATGTGTGTGTTCTGATGTGTGTGTGTGTGTGTTCTGATGTGTGTGTTCTAGTGTGTGTGTGTTCTGATATGTGTTCTGATGTGTGGGTTCTAGTGTGTGTGTGTTCCGATGTGTGTTCTAGTGTGTTCGATGTGTGTGTTCTAGTGTGTGTGTTCCGATGTGTGTGTTCTAGTGTGTGTGTTCCGATGTGTGTGTTCGAAGTGTGTGTGTGTTCTGATGAGTGTGTTCGATGTGTGTGTTCCGATGTGTGTGTTCTGATGTGTGTGTTCCGATGTGTGTGTTCTAGTGTGTGTGTTCGATGTGTGTGTTCTAGTGTGTGTGTTCCGATGTGTGTGTTCCGAGTGTGTGTGTGTTCTGATGAGTGTGTTCGATGTGTGTGTTCGATGTGTGTGTTCTGATGTGTGTGTTCTGATGTGTGTGTTCTGGTGTGTGTGTTCTAGTGTGTGTGTTCTAGTGTGTGTGTGTTCTGATGTGTGTGTTCTAGTGTGTGTGTGTGTGTGTGTTCTGATGTATGTGTGTTCCGATGTGTGTTCTAGTGTGTGTTCTAGTGTGTGTGTTCTGATGTGTGTGTGTGTTCTGATGTGTGTTGTGTGTGTGTGTGTGTGTGTGTGTGTGTGTGTGTGTGTGTTGTGTGTGTGTTGTTGTGTGTGTGTGTTCTGATGTGTGTGTTCTGATGTGTGTTCTGATGTGTGTGTGTTCTAGTGTGTGTGTTCTGATGTGTGTGTTCTGATGTGTGTGTGTGTTCAGATGTGTGTGTGTTCTGGTGTGTGTGTTCTGATGTGTGTGTGTGTGTGTGTTCTGATGTGTGTTCTGATGTGTGTTCTAGTGTGTGTGTTCTGATGTGTGTGTTCCGATGTGTGTGTTCTGATGAGTGTGTTCCAATGTGTGTGTTCTAGTGTGTGTGTTCTGATGTGTGTTCTAATGTGTGTGTTTGGATGTGTGTGTGTTCTAGTGTGTGTGTGTTCTGATGTGTGTGTTCTGATGTGTGTGTGTTCCGATGTGTGTTCTAGTGTGTGTTCTAGTGTGTGTTCCGATGTGTGTGTTCAAGTGTGTGTGTTCCGATGTATGTGTGTTCGATGTGTGTGTTCTAGTGTGCGTTCAGTGTGGGTGTTCGATGTGTGTGTTCTGATGTGTGTGTGTTCTGATGTGTGTGTTCTGATGTGTGTTGTGTGTGTGTTCTGATGTGTGTGTTGTAGTGTGTGTGTTGTAGTGTGTGCTGTACTGTGTGTGTGTTAGTGTGTGTGTGTGTTGTAGTGTGTGTGTGTGTGTGTGTGTTGTAGTGTGTGTTGTAGTGTGTTCTAGTGTGTGTGTTCTAATGTGTGTGTTCTAATGTGTGGTCTAGTGTGTGTGTTCTGATGTGTGTGTTCTGATGTGTGTGTTCTAATGTGTGTTCTGATGTGTGTTCGAGTGTGTGTGTTCTGATATATGTGTTCTAGTGTGTGTGTGTGTGTGTGTGTGTGTGTGTGTGTGTGTTGTGATGTGTGTTCTGATGTGTGTGTTGTAGTGTGTGTGTGTGTGTGTTTGTTCTGATGAGTGTGTTCTAATGTGTGTGTTCTAGTGTGTGTGTGTGTGTCTATATGTGTGTTCTAATGAGTGTGTTCTGATGTGTGTGTGTTCTAGTATGTGTGTTCTGATGTGTGTGTTCTAATGTGTGTTCTAATGTGTGTGTTCTAGTCTGCGTGTGTGTTCTGATGTGTGTGTGTGTTCTGATGTGTGTGTTTGAGTGTGTGTGTTCTGGTGTGTGTTTGAGTGTGTGTGTTCTGATATGTGTTCTGATGTGTGTGTTCTGACGTGTGTGTGTTATGATGTGTGTGTGTTCTGGTGTGTGTGTTCTGGTGTGTGTGTGTGTTCTGATGTGTGTTATAGTGTGTGTTCTGATGTGTGTGTTCTGATGAGTGTGTTCTAATGTGTGTGTTCTAGTGTGTGTGTTCTAATGTGTGTGTGTGTGTGTGTGTGTGTTCTGATGTGTGTGTTCTGATGTGTGTGTTCTAGTGTGTTTTCTTGTGTGTGTGTGTTCAGATGTGTGTTCTGATGTGTGTGTTGTGATGTGTGTGTTGTGATGTGTGTGTTCGATGTGTGTGTGTGTGTGTGTGTGTGTGTTCTGATGTGTGTTCTAGTGTGTGTGTGTTCTGATGTGTGGGTTCTGTGTGTGTGTGTTCTGATGTTTGTGTTCCGATGTGTGTTCTAGTGTGTTCCGATGTGTGTGTTCTAGTGTGTGTGTTCTAGTGTGTGTGTTCCGATGTGTGTGTTCCGATGTGTGTGTTCTGATGTGTGTATTCCGATGTGTGTGTTCCGATGTGTGTGTGTGTTCTGATGAGTGTGTTCCGATGAGTGTGTTCCGATGTGTGTGTTCTGATGTGTGTGTTCTGATGTGTGTGTTCTGGTGTGTGTGTGTTCTAGTGGGTGTGTTCTAGTGTGTGTGTGTTCTGATGTGTGTGTTCTAGTGTGTGTGTGTGTTCGATGTGTGTTCTAGTGTGTGTTCCGATGTGTGTGTGTGTGTGTGTGTGTGTGTTCTAGTGTGTGTGTTCTGATGTGTGTGTGTGTGTGTTCTGATGTGTGTTCTAGTGTGTGTGTGTGTGTTGTGATGTGTGTGTTGTGATGTGTGTGTGTTCTGATGTGTGTTCCGATGTGTGTGTGTGTGTGTGTGTGTTCTGATGTGTGTGTTCTAGTGTGTGTGTGTGTTCTGATGTGTGTGTGTGTGTGTTCTGATGTGTGTGTGTTCCGATGTGTGTTCTAGTGTGTGTTCTAGTGTGTGTTCCGATGTGTGTGTTCTAGTGTGTGTGTTCCGATGTGTGTGTGTTCCGATGTGTGTGTTCCAGTGTGTGTGTTCTAGTGTGCGTTCAAGTGTGGGTGTTCCGATGTGTGTGTTCTGATGAGTGTGTTCTGATGTGTGTGTGTTCCAATGTGTGTGTTCTAGTGTGTGTGTTCTACTGTGTGTGTTCTGATGTGTGTGTTCTGATGTGTGTTCTGATGTGTGTTGTAGTGTGTGTTCTAGTGTGTGTGTTCTGATGTGTGTGTGTTCTGATGTGTGTGTGTGTGTCTGTGTTCGGATGTGTGTATGTGTTGTAGTGCGTGTGTTCTAATGTGTGTGTTCTGATGTGTGTGTTCTGATGTGTGTGTGTTCTAGTGTGTGTTCTGATGTGTGTTGTAGTGTGTGTTGTGGTGTGTATTCTGATGTGTGTGTTCTGATGTGTGTGTTCTAATGTGTGTGTGTGTGTGTTCTGATGTGTGTGTTCTGATGTGTGTGTTCTAGTGTGTTTTCTTGTGTGTGTGTGTTCAGATGTGTGTTCTGATGTGTGTGTTATGATGTGTGTGTTGTGATATGTGTGTGTGTGTGTGTGTGTGTGTGTGTGTTCTAATGTGTGTTCTAGTGTGTGTGTGTTCTGATGTTTGTGTTCCGATGTGTGTTCTAGTGTGTCTAGTGTGTGTGTTCGAGTGTGTGTGTCCGATGTGTGTGTTCCGATGTGTGTGTTCGTGTGTGTATTCGATGTGTGTGTTCCGATGTGTGTGTGTGTTCTGATGAGTGTGTTCCGATGTGTGTGTTCTGATGTGTGTGTTCTGAGTGTGTGTTCTGGTGTGTGTGTGTTCAGTGTGTGTGTTCTAGTGTGTGTGTGTTCTGATGTGTGTGTTCAGTGTGTGTGTGTTTGATGCATGTGTGTTCCGATGTGTGTTCTAGTGTGTGTTCCGATGTGTGTGTGTGTGTGTGTGTGCACCTTTGTTAATTAAGAGGACTTTTGGTATGAATACACACCGACATTAGCCAGACATTTTTTATTAACAGGACAGGGTCGGTGTCCTGCTAATAAATAGAAATTCTAAAAGCGTAGAAGTGTTTCTATAGGTGTAGAAAGCTTAAATAACCAAAAAAAAAGACCTTTTTAACCACAAAAACCAGAAATTGTGTATTTTCTGTGTGTCAGAACAGCGCTCATACAGCTGGTTTTCGGTATTGCACCCGCTCATGAATATTCACACAGAAGGAGATCTGATTGGCTGACTGCCGGATGGTCCTGACAATTCATGTTTCTGTGAAAAATGCTGTGTGTGTAATAATAATAATAATAATAATAATAATAACAATAACATAATAATAATAATGAATATTATTATGTTATTATTATTATTATTATTATTATTATTATTATTATTATTATTATTATTATTATTATTATTATTATTATGTCTAATACTACCTACATTTCATTGCAGTTTAGACATTTAATTATCAGGCTTTTGTTTAATACTATATTATATCATTATTATATCATTATTATGTCTAATATTTCTATAATTCCATTGCACCTTTACTATAGCTTGTATCTGATAATATACTTTAAGGTACTCAGTGTTTTAAGAGTCCATGTCGGTCTTTGTCTCAAGACCACTTTTTTGAGGTCTTGTCTTTGAATTGACTACATTTTACCATTGTATTGTTTCATTCTTAGAGAAGGCTGAATTTATTCCAAGACTGCTCAAGATCTTAACTGCGGGAATATTACATAACTTCCATTGTCAGATGTAATTGTTTATTTGTTATTTATTGTTATTGGATATAAAAATGCATGCCCAACATACAGTACACCACCGTGTGCCCTTAGTAAAAATGTGGATGCAAACAACATTCCCACTCATATGACACTCATCTCTGCAATACTTCTAGAATAGAATTGGGAGGGATGTAACCCTCTTTAATGGTCACACATGCAGAGCACAGACAGTGAAATGTGTACTCTGCATTTAACCCATCCTAGTACCAGGAGTCTAGTACTAGGAGCAGTGGGCAGCTAGTGTACACCTCTCGCGGAGCAATAGGAGTGAGGGGGGAAGGGGGGTGTCCGGTGCCTTGCTCAAGGGCACCACAGCAGAGCAGAAGGTGAACTGGGACCTCTCCAAGTAGCGGTCCACACTCCATATTGTAGGTCTGGTCGGGGACTTGAACCGGCGACCCTACAGCTCCCAGTCCAAGCCCCTATGACAGAGCCACTATCTATCCAACACATTTACAAACCGAAATTCAGGTGAAGTTAGGATTTTGTGTACAACATAAATAAAAATAGACTACAATGATTTTCTAATTGTTTTTGACCTATATTCAGTTGAATCCACTTCAAAGACAAGATGTTTAATATGCAAACCGATAAACTGTTTAATATTCTCTCATTTTGAATTTGATTACTGCAACACGTTTCATAAAGCTGGGACAGTGTCAACAAAAGACTGGGAAAGTTGAGGAATGCTACAAAAACCCCAGTTTGGAACATTCTCCAGGTCAACAGGTGAACTGGAAACAGGTGAGTGTCCTGATTGGGTATAAAAGAAGCCTCAAATATTTTCAAGCAAGGATGGGGTGAGGTTCCCCACTTTGTGAAGAACTGCGTGAACAAATAGTCCAACAGTTTAAGAACAACGTTTCTCAACGTACAATTGAAAGGAAATTAGGGATTCCATCATTTCGGTTTAGTGTGAAAGTGGCAAAAGAGAACCGTTCGGGCTCCGTGCTTGTTCAACAGTGGTTCGAAATTGGTTCTCAACGTTGAACCAGTTTGCTTTTCCACTGACCTAACCTGATTTAACACTTGATTATATTTCACATCATTCATCCACATCTAAAGTAACTGAAGGTATTACATAGCCTACATGTAGGCCTAGTGGAGGAAAAGTACACCTTTTACCTCTGAGCTGTAGAGGAGAAGAAGAATAAAGTAGCAAAACATTGAAATACTTAAATAAAGTGCAAGTATCTTAAAATTGTACCCAAGTACTTGAGTTTATGAACTTATTTAGCCTACTTTACACCACTGGCTATAAAGATAGAAAGACTAAGCCTTGTACAGAGGCATGAAAATACATTTTCAAAATGCTCAACAGTGCTGCCAAAATTATAAACTGACTGCTACACAATTAAAATAAATGTTTTTATATATTTCTATTAGATGTGACTCTTTGGCGTTTCTGTTATTACGAACACTGCTGCTTTAGTTGTTCTGACTGCTAACATCCTCTGTTATTCCTAATTTTAAAGCCGATATTCCGTGGGGTCGGGGGCTCGGGCCTCGGATCCTTGTGACCTTTTTCATACCTCATGAGTTTACCTCCCTGACCTTTGCACATACAGTTTATGCTTTAATACTCAGAGTGACATTGTTTGCCACTATTTAAGTAGCATTTGCCGATGGCCGTGCTCCACCGGCATTTGTTTGCTAACTGGAGATACTACTGGAGAGGAATAATTCACTGTCTGACTGTCACACAAGCAACGTCCCCTGATACATATTCCCCAATACATTCACATGTTTGTTAGCTTTAAATGTACACTGTTTGGTAATATAGAAATGAAAAGAGTTTCTGGACAATGATAGCCAGACCTCTCGCTGATCAATAACAAGCTGCTTTTGCTGTAGGCCTACCGGCGTATTTTCAAATCTAATTTGTTCAAATGTTTAGCCTAAGTATTAATAACAGCTGATAATCAGACAAGCCTGTATACAACAACAACAACAGAAGAACGGCTTGTGCCGCTGTTATGACGGTTAATGATAGTAACGGACATCTAAAATGTGGTGGAAAATGTACGGGTACTGGTTAATGTTACGTAACATTACTACATATGTACATTAATATGTGGGGTTGTGTTATAATCACTGCGTTCTCGGCTCTACTGCTTATGTAGCAACTGTATTGTTTTCTCCGTAGGCTACTCGCTATATAGTTCAGGTTAATCTCTCCACAGCCTGCAACGTAACCCTCTCGCGTTTTGGTTCGCAGCTCCAGCCCATGCACCAGCCAGGCAAGTTTTTAGTTTGCAATACTAACCGAGAGCCGATGTGTGCTGTGCATGCATCCAATCGTGAATGTATACATTTGCCCTTAATAATATGTTGACGTTTGGGAATTAGCAGTCCGTGGAAATTCACAAGGGGGAGGGACTCCCCGGACTGCGACTGCGGTCAACTCAGCCGTCTCTCAAATTTGCTTGGTGACAGTCACGGCATATTCGCATTTCATTCCCGAGACGTCAGGAGAAGTTCAAGGTAGGACTGGTGTAAACACTTAAATGACACAGCTAATGTTATCTTTTAATTCTTGTTTCGATGCTTGTCACTGTTTTTGTATTGGAAGCTTGTTGAAACTGTATGGAATGACACGTTTTAGGCTAAAACGTTAGCAGCTACGGCTAATGCTAGCTTATTTGGGGACATGTGTCAGCATTCATCTAGTCAGTAGGCCTACATTTGCGTTTTTTATTCAAAATAATGTTATTTAAGGCAGTTTTTTCCATACATGTATTGAGCAAGCATTTGTAGATAATATTGATGAATTTAATTCATCCTGGTAAGTTCCAATTCCATGTGAGTAAAACATTGTAAAAGTAGCATGCTTCACAGACATAGCTGTTAGCCCGTTGCTGCGTAGCTAAGCAGTGAACTATGCTCTGATTACGTTGATGAAATATCTCAGATATTTAGCGTGATTGCTGATTGTTACCTATGTTATTGCCGTCTTATAATCACAGCTTTCCATGTCTTACGTTTGTCTGCACTTTTCAAGCTGATAATCAAAGGGTCTGTTTTCTCACCAACAGTGAAAATTAACCCTTTGCTGGATATGGCATCAGCAAGACCCCGGAGAGCAAAGGTTAAACCTGGAGAAGAGGCTGCACATTTTTCATCCTTGTGCAAAGACAAGGATGGATTTGATGTGAAGTTCATTAATTCCTTCAAAGGTGAGTGACAAAAGTATTTGCTTACTATTCTTGTCATTAGCATGACACAGTTGTATTGTTGTTTAACCTCATCACTTCTCCTGACCCATCCTCTGATCTTTGTTAGGTCGAGGAGTGTTCAGCTGCCGACCCTTTCAAAATGGAGACTTCCTAATTGAATATAGAGGGGAAGTCATAACTAAATCTGAACGTGAAAACCGGCAAAAAGTATACCATAATGCACTTAAGGTTTTCATGTTTGACTTTCGTTTAAATGGACAAGAGTTTTGGTAAGTAAATATTGTAATGTTATTTCTAAATATGTCGTTACCCAAACATACAAACGCTGCTATCTTGATGTTAAGTTGGGCATACAGTGTACATTTTGAGTCTTTTTTGTCTATATGTATTGTATCTAATGCTAGTTTGCTGTGGTTGTAATAATGTTAGTTTGTAATCAGAATTGTGTCCTTGCCCAATCAGTGTTGATGCTGCCAAAGAGGACAACTCCCTAGGGAGACTTGTCAACGATGACCATGTGAACCCGAACTGCAAAATGAAATTGATCAAAGTGGATGGAAAGCCCCATCTTTGTCTTTTTGCACTCAAAGACATCAGTCCTGGAGAAGAGATAGCTTATGACTACAGTGATTCTGATTGGCCATGGAGATGCAAGGTATTTATGAATGGGGTCTTGTATCAACACTGCTTTGTAAATCTATCATTTAACACTATTTTCATAACAAACTTAGCTCTGCCATATCCAATATGTTAGTCACATGGAAAATTGAAATGTCAGAAAGTTCAACAGTTCTATACAAAAAGCTATTAATACAAAAGATGATTTTAAATTATGGCCATTGACTTGATTACCTGTTATTGAACTATGAGGTGGATATTGTGTTGTTAACTCACAACAAGAGCCAGTAAAGCATGTGTGTACTACTCTGGATGTCTAGTGATTAAACTTGGCCCTTCTTCATCCACAAGATTTCCACTGAGGCAGAGACTCAGCATGAAGATGCTGCCATGACATCTGAGTCCCACTGTGATGGCATTACACAGGTGAGTTAACCACAACTCAATGTTGGTATTAGTTACATGTGTCTTTCCAGTTATAAACCATGAAGACTGGATTTCAATTGTGAGGTTCGATACACAGGTCCTGTGTATCACTCTACTGGACCGCTTTAGACACTAAGAGGACTGTGTGTCAATGCTGTGTTTATTCTTAATGTTAAACTGAACGATCGTACTCTTTAGATATTACACACTATAATCAGTGTATCTCTACCTGATTGTGTTGTTAACTCACAACAAGAGCCAGTAAAGCATGTGTGTACTACTCTGGATGTCCAGTGATTAAACTTGGTCCTTCTTCATCCACCAGGTTTCCACTGAGGCAGAGACTCAGCATGAAGATGCTGCCATGACATCTGAGTCCCACTGTGATGGCATTACACAGGTGAGTTAACCACAACTCAATGTTGGTATTAGTTACATGTGTCTTTCCAGTTATAAACCATGAAGACTGGATTTCAATTGTGAGGTTCGATACACAGGTCCTGTGTATCACTCTACTGGACCGCTTTAGACACTAAGAGGACTGTGTGTCAATGCTGTGTTTATTCTTAATGTTAAACTGAACGATCGTACTCTTTAGATATTACACACTATAATCAGTGTATCTCTACCTGATTGTGTTGTTAACTCACAACAAGAGCCAGTAAAGCATTTATGTACTACTCTGGATGTCCAGTGATTAAACTTGGTCCTTCTTCATCCACCAGGTTTCCACTGAGGCAGAGACTCAGCATGAAGATGCTGCCATGACATCTGAGTCCCACTGTGATGGCATTACACAGGTGAGTTAACCACAACTCAATGTTGGTATTAGTTACATGTGTCTTTCCAGTTATAAACCATGAAGACTGGATTTCAATTGTGAGGTTCGATACACAGGTCCTGTGTATCACTCTACTGGACCGCTTTAGACACTAAGAGGACTGTGTGTCAATGCTGTGTTTATTCTTAATGTTAAACTGAACGATCGTACTCTTTAGATATTACACACTATAATCAGTGTATCTCTACCTGATTGTGTTGTTAACTCACAACAAGAGCCAGTAAAGCATGTGTGTACTACTCTGGATGTCCAGTGATTAAACTTGGTCCTTCTTCATCCACCAGGTTTCCACTGAGGCAGAGACTCAGCATGAAGATGCTGCCATGACATCTGAGTCCCACTGTGATGGCATTACACAGGTGAGTTAACCACAACTCAATGTTGGTATTAGTTACATGTGTCTTTCCAGTTATAAACCATGAAGACTGGATTTCAATTGTGAGGTTCGATACACAGGTCCTGTGTATCACTCTACTGGACCGCTTTAGACACTAAGAGGACTGTGTGTCAATGCTGTGTTTATTCTTAATGTTAAACTGAACGATCGTACTCTTTAGATATTACACACTATAATCAGTGTATCTCTACCTGATTGTGTTGTTAACTCACAACAAGAGCCAGTAAAGCATGTGTGTACTACTCTGGATGTCCAGTGATTAAACTTGGTCCTTCTTCATCCACCAGGTTTCCACTGAGGCAGAGACTCAGCATGAAGATGCTGCCATGACATCTGAGTCCCACTGTGATGGCATTACACAGGTGAGTTAACCACAACTCAATGTTGGTATTAGTTACATGTGTCTTTCCAGTTATAAACCATGAAGACTGGATTTCAATTGTGAGGTTCGATACACAGGTCCTGTGTATCACTCTACTGGACCGCTTTAGACACTAAGAGGACTGTGTGTCAATGCTGTGTTTATTCTTAATGTTAAACTGAACGATCGTACTCTTTAGATATTACACACTATAATCAGTGTATCTCTACCTGATTGTGTTGTTAACTCACAACAAGAGCCAGTAAAGCATGTGTGTACTACTCTGGATGTCCAGTGATTAAACTTGGTCCCTTCTTCATCCACAAGATTTCCACTGAGGCAGAGACTCAGCATGAAGATGCTGCCATGACATCTGAGTCCCACTGTGATGGCATTACACAGGTGAGTTAACCACAACTCAATGTTGGTATTAGTTACATGTGTCTTTCCAGTTATAAACCATGAAGACTGGATTTCAATTGTGAGGTTCGATACACAGGTCCTGTGTATCACTCTACTGGACCGCTTTAGACACTAAGAGGACTGTGTGTCAATGCTGTGTTTATTCTTAATGTTAAACTGAACGATCGTACTCTTTAGATATTACACACTATAATCAGTGTATCTCTACCTGATTGTGTTGTTAACTCACAACAAGAGCCAGTAAAGCATTTATGTACTACTCTGGATGTCTAGTGATTAAACTTGGTTCTTCTTCATCCACAAGATTTCCACTGAGGCAGAGACTCAGCATGAAGATGCTGCCATGACATCTGAGTCCCACTGTGATGGCATTACACAGGTGAGTTAACCACAACTCAATGTTGGTATTAGTTACATGTGTCTTTCCAGTTATAAACCATGAAGACTGGATTTCAATTGTGAGGTTCGATACACAGGTCCTGTGTATCACTCTACTGGACCGCTTTAGACACTAAGAGGACTGTGTGTCAATGCTGTTGTTCATGAAGATGCTGCCATGACATCTGAGTCCCACTATGGGTTCAACATGGTCCATGGCAGATTTGTCTTGCCTCCTTTATAATAAACAATTAATGAATTTGGGCGGGATTATCAGTATTTTATTACATTTGGGGAGTGCCACATTTGCTGAACTGGATGGCACAAACTTTTATATTTATCATTTTATTTTATGAATGATATGGAAGTATTTAATAAGTAACCGCTGCTCTACTGCAAAGGCGTAGTGCTGCGAGTAAAGATGGAGAGAGGTGCCGTTGATTAGTTAACACACTTGCTTATAGATAATATGTTCAAACACTTGGAGTAATTCCCTCTCTTGTGCGGAACAAGTACACGTTTGTATTAATGTTGTGTTGAAGTTCATTTATCAGATAAATATGTTGTTTTTACAAAGGGGAGAAAAAAAATGAAGTCCTTTTTTTAATGTTGTATTTGACGTTTCTGACCACGAAAAAGAAACCGAGGAGCTGTTGGTTATTCTTGTGATTATGTTAAATGTTAGCTATGTACAAGACGCTTATTTAAGATATATTTAAATGGGGACAATAATATTTTAATTGAAGTTACAGTACATTTAGTATTTTAATTGCAACAGTGATGGTTTCTCTAGTCACATCTGCACTAGCTTACCTATCAACCCATTTAAGACTAAAATTAAGTCGGAGACAATGTTTTAAATTGCAAGAGTAAAGTATTTGTTATTGTTATTTCATAATCAATGTGTTTTGTCCACAGAACTGTAAACATGAGTTGGTCTCCTCAGTTGTACCAAGCTTGGACAAATGTGCCAGGTGTCATGGACCCTTTTCCCCCTTGAAGTGGATTGGTGTGGAATGTAAAAGTGAGTATTTTGTTTTGATAAAGAAATGGTGTCCATGAATGCTCAACCATAAACTTTATTATAATGGCTTTTTTCTATCCGAATGTTGTTTTTGTCAATGGAAGTTTATCATTTCAATTTGACCTGCTTTTTGAAAATGTGGAATTGATTTCTATTTTATTCTCACACTGATGGTAAAAAAGTAAAGGAAAAAACTACATAAATGCTACATTACAAAATACTATATTTGTAGACGGCAACAACTTCTTTGTGGTGATTAAATCTGCCTCTGAGAGTAAAAAGAGTAAGTCAGTAAGTCAAATGCTTACTTCACTTGTACAATATTTTTGAAACTCAATAGTAATGACTTTCTAATGCTCTGTTTAGTTTGCTCCTGCTTCTGGCACAAATCCTGCTATGATCAAGACTCGAAGATGAACCTGAAAACACAGCAATTTGTGAGTTGGTTCTCTGAATGAATCTTAAAGTTGTGCACTTAAAGGCTCATGGTAGTAATACTCCCTTTTTTTATCAGGATTTCAAAGAACCAACTTCAGCTGAAGCTACATCATCAGAGGAGGAATATGTACCAGATTCTTATCCAGACAGTTATTCGGATAGTTCATTGGAATTGTTAATTGAGCCTCCAAAAAAAGTAACTAAATTACACTCTGAAATACAATATGTTGAAGCGTCGTGCAGTGAGTCTGCATCGAAGAAGAGAGAAAAAAGCCACATTCTAGGAGGTTTCATGGAAGAAGAGGAAAAATCCTTACCTAACGTCAGCACAGCGCATCTTGAAAATACTTGTAGGGAAGCCAAACAAGCACACGTATTAGGAGTTCAGGCTAAAGACAATGCTACCGTAACATCTGTTAGGGAACGAACAGAAGCTTCTGAAGATCAGTGCTTACTTTCTTCAAACAAACCCTCTTCAGTAAGCCACAAAACGTTTTGCTACATTTGTGGAAAACCACAGTCAAAATTTACACGTCACTTGAAAACCCATGAGAAGACGAGTGTGGATGTTGCTCAAGCTTTAGCACTCCCAAAGGACTCAAAAGAACGTAAGAAAATGCTCAACAAACTACGGAACAAGGGGAACTATGAACACAATAAAGAGGTTTTAACAAGTGGGTCCGGATTGCTGAAACTTAGACGCAAATCAAAGAAAGAGTATGATTCAAAAGACTATGTGCACTGCATGTATTGCCAGGCTTTGTATCTTCGGAGAGATCTGTGGCGCCATGTACGGATATGTTCTTTAAAGCCTGCGGAAGCCAATGCAGGGTCAGGAAGAACTAGGGTCTTGTCAATGGCCAGTATGGCGGAGTCGACATTGTGTCAGCAGATATCACCAGGTGTTTGGAAGATGTTAACTGCGATGAAATCTGATGACATTTCTGCTGCTGTCCGCAGCGACTTCTGCATTCTTCAACTGGCCCAGTCATTCTTCAACAAACATGGACAGGATCCCACCAAATATGATTATATTCGACAGAAACTCAGAGAAGTTGGAAGACTTCTTCTCACACTGCGCAAAGAATTTTCCATACAAACTCTTGAAGAGGCTGTAAGACCTGCCAACTTCCATGTGGTCATCCGTGCTGTCAAAAGAGTGTCTGGATTTAAGGAAGAAAAGCACTTCTACCAAACTCCAAGCCTAGCACTTAAGTTGGGCCACTCATTGCGAAAGATATGTGACATCATACACTGCAGAGCTCTGATGGCAGAAGACAGTGAGCTTATAAAGTCCACCCAGACTTTTCAAACACTGTATACCTCAAAGTGGTCTGAACTTGTCTCACACACAGCTTTGACAACCTTAAATGAGGCGCGCTTCAACAAGCCATCTACTCTGCCTTTTACAGCAGACGTCCAACTTCTCCACCAACATCTGGAGAAAACCGCAAGTTTAGCATATGAGGAGTTAGAAAAGACGCCATCACCACATATCTATGCTAAACTTTGCAAAGCAACTCTGGCAAAGATAATACTCTTCAACCGAAGACGTGGAGGAGAAGTGTCAAAAATGCACGTCAAAGGCTTTCTCGAGAGGGACACGACTGCCTTACACAAGGATGTCGCCGTTGGCCTTTCAAAGTTTGAACAAAAACTTTGTAAGCATTTTAGTCGTGTGGAAATTAGGGGAAAAAGAGGGCGCAAAGTTGCTGTTCTGCTATCACCGGACATGGTTGATGCTTTAAAAGAACTCTTAAGCAAAAGAAAAGAATGTGGAATTCCAGAAGACAACTGTTTCTTGTTTGCAAGACCTCAATGTTTGACTCCTTACAGAGGACAGGACTGTCTAAGGATATATGCTTATGAATGTGGCGCCAAGAACCCCGAACTTCTGAGGTCGACACAGTTGCGCAAACATGTTGCAACTTTGTCCCAGGTCTTGAACCTCAAGAACCATGAGTTGGACCAAGTTGCTGACTTCCTAGGACACGATATTCGTGTCCACAGACAGTATTACAGGCTCCCAGAGGCAACAACCCAGCTGGCAAAGATATCGAAACTCCTCCTCGCCATGGAGAAAGGGTCTCTCAAAGATCTTCAAGGCAAAACACTGGAAGAGATTCAAATAGAAGGTATTACTATTGTAAAGTTATTTAAAGGATTACAAGCACTGTGAACAGTCATTTACTGAAGC
The DNA here is from genome assembly GCA_036324585.1 of Champsocephalus esox. Taxonomy (NCBI): domain Eukaryota; kingdom Metazoa; phylum Chordata; class Actinopteri; order Perciformes; family Channichthyidae; genus Champsocephalus; species Champsocephalus esox. The sequence goes on from CM070478.1 coordinate 41,899,116, forward strand.
AAAATGTAATATATAGACAACCTTTAGAAATCCATCATTATAACTTTAGCATTCATCAAGCTTCAGATTTATACAATTTAAAAAAAATGGTAACTTAACATTTGCAATGCTAAACGTCTTTGATGCTAAAAGTTTTATTTTGACAGATAACTTAGACTTGACTGATATCGGGGAAAGTGAAGACAGTGAGGCGGAAGAGGAGGATCCTGCCCCACATCTAAAGACAAATATGGGTAAATTAATGTAAATATACAAACATCAAATTATTAAAATCCAAATAAGAATAGTAGATTATGGCCGCACAGTCTGTGTGGGCATCTTAAAGTACAGTTAAATAGTAGAATTGTTTAACTGATTGATCTCATATCTAAATTGGCACCAACCTGTTCACATCACATGACCAATTATATTGACCTGTACTAACATTTGCAGGGATGGAGACAGCAAGGCGTCCTGTTGAGGAACCTCCAGGCACCTCAGATGGTAAGACCGCCCCCCCACCTCAGTCCTTCAGTATACTCAGATATTTTAATGTAATTGCATGTAGGCTAAGCAATGTTACTGAAGGTTACAATGCGTTTTCTAATATTTTATTATCCATTTTCAGATATTGATTCCGCCCTAGAAGGCCCTTCTAAAGGTATGAAAGGAAGAGAAGTTTTTAACTAGCAATCTTTGGTTCAACAACAGATTTATATTCAAGAGTTGAGAAGCTTTCATTTTGCTTGGACTACTTTCTGGTCAAATAATTGTCCTTCAAACATTCATCCCCATCTCCATTTTCCAAATGACTTGACTTTTCCAGATGAAAAGGGACATGCAAGACTTTCAAATCACTCACATTCATTCATTAAATGCAACACACATTTTATCCCGTCTTTTACATATTCAATTCAATTCAAAGGCTTTATTGTCACATGCACAGAAGCTACAGTGTAGTCTGGCAGTGAAATTATTGCGTCCCAATCTCCTCCAACAATGTAACATAGTATATACAGGGGCGCTCCGTCCTGGTGATGTGCTGTGCAGCTTTCACCACCCTCTGTAACCTGTTCACATCACATGACCAATTATATTGACCTGTACTAACATTTGCAGGGATGGAGACAGCAAGGCGTCCTGTTGAGGAACCTCCAGGCACCTCAGATGGTAGGACCGCCCCCCCCACCTCAGTCCTTCAGTATACTCAGATATTTTAATGTAATTGCATGTAGGCTAGGCAATGTTACTGAAGGTTACAATGCGTTTTCTAATATTTTATTATCCATTTTCAGATATTCATTCCGCCCTAGAAGGCCCTTCTAAAGGTATGAAAGGAAGAGAAGTTTTTAACTAGCAAGTATATCTCAAATGAGGGCTTTTAGTCATCTTTGGCAGTCTGGCAGTGAAATTATTGCGTCCCAATCTCCTCCAACAATGCAACATAGTATATACAGGGGCAGCTCCGTCCTGGTGATGTTCTGTGCAGTTTTCACCACCCTCTGTAAAGCCTTACGGTTGAGGGCGGTGCAGCTGCCGTACCAGGCCGTGATGTAGTCAGTCAGGATACTCTCTATGGTGCACCTGTAAAAATTGCAGAGTATCCTGGAGTCCATGTTGAACCTCCGCATTCTGTGGAGAATGAAGAGCCGCTGTTCTTCTGTCAAGCTGCTATCATCTAAATGTCGGTGCTCCTTCAAATGTTTTTGATATCTTAAAATCACTCAGCAAAGGCTACATCAATTTTGTTAATTTTGGTCCAAAGCGACTTACAATAAACGACACAACATTGTTAGAACAAGAGCTGAGCAGGAACATTTACTTAAAATAAGCTAGTCCACAGTAAAAGCTTAAGTATCACCTTTTTCTTTTTGTCAAGATGCGGGTGTAGACTCCTTGCTTTTGTAATCATGTAATAACATAATAGCTGAAATGAAGATTGAATATTTACACAAATCTCTTGGTTAAGATGGATGTTTCCTTCTTCTTTTCTAGCATTGAACACAAATGCAGATGAGAATGACAAGGAGCCTGGCAGGAGAGGGGACATGCATGAGCCACCTGGTAAATGTACACAACACATACACAAAATGCTACTACCAATGAGTCACTTTCTCAAGCATGGAGGTTAAACCCTGGTTCAGGTTATCGTGAAGCATTAAACGTTAAAGCCATGAACTGAATTTTTCTGTTAAACTGGAAGATTTGAGTTTATCATGACCAAAAATTAAAAGAATATGGTTTCCTGAAACTATATTGTTCCATGCGTCTTTTTCCTGTTAAGTTATTTAAAAACATTGTGAGGACAAAATACAAGTCTCAGAAAACTTGATCCTGTTAGTACTATTATGTCAAATATTAACTTTAAGCTGCTTAAGTAAAACATAAACAACGTAACCCTACATACAGAAGAATCATTCCTGCAAGCTCTGCACAGTTAGACTTACAGATGTTTAAATATGGCAAAGCGCAAGCATTAGCATTTGAACCAGCACAATATCATAAATTGGAAGAAGGAAAGCCGGAAAGACAGTTCGATGGCTTCATCCCAAACCCATTTGTAGTTATAGTTTTAGTAAGTAACATAATACATCTTAAATAAAATACGTGTTAACGTGGTTACCATTGACTGATCTCTTTTTCTGTTTGTAGAGTCTCTTGAAAGTGCTGTGGAGAGGAATCCCAGGAGGATGCAAAAACAAAAGTGGTCTCCAAAAGAGGTGGCAGCCGTTTTGAGACATTTTAATGCACACATTGCCATGGGGAAATTGGCAACGATGATAGAATGCAGACAGTGCCAAGCTGCAGAGCATCCTATTCTGGCTGGTCGCTCTTTACAAAATATTAGAGACTTCGTCAGGAACCAAGGCACCACTCGGAAGAAAAAAGCACTGCTACAAAAAAGATGATGGCATTTAATTGAACATGCAGTGAGGACAGTTCACAGTTCAACTTCATTATTTTGTTACATGTAGGAGCAATGTTTTATTATAAGGATAATTACGAGATTAAAGCTGTTATGTTAGGAGAATAAAGAAGAAATCAGTCCGGGGGCTGAGGGGTCGTTGCAACAGATAGTTATATTGAAGGATTGGAACTTCACGGATCAAACACTCATAAACAAAACGTTGCTAAAACAGAAACTAACTACCGTAATAAGGTAAACAACTATCCACAATCCAATCAAAACAACTTCACACCCGCCACCCTCTGAGCTGGACACATCACACAGGTGTCCTCTGTCTGCAGCCGGAGGAGAGAGGAGGGGTCAGGGACGGTCTACAAAGTGCAACACTGAATAAAGATACTATACTCAATAACTCAAAAATAGGTGGTTTCAGTAGTTTATTTGCAGTCTTTTTTTCAGTGTTGCACTTTGTAGACCGTCCCTGACCCCTCCTCTCTCCTCCGGCTGCAGACAGACACCTGTGTGATGTGTCCAGCTCAGAGGGCGGCGGGTGTGAGGTTGTTTTTGATGAAATTGGATTGTGGATAGTTGTTTACCTTATTACCGTAGTTAGTTTGTGTTTTAGCAACGTTTTGTTTATGAGTTATTGATCCGTTCCAGTTCCAATTTGTCAATATAACTTCCTTAAAGATCTGCTGCAACGACCCCTCAGCCCCGGGATAATTTCATCTTTATTCTCCTAACATAGCAACTTTAATCTCGTAATTATGACTTTATTCTCCTATCTTTTCTTTTGTTTGTGGCCCTAATCCTCTTGTCGTACCAAGGTAATGCTGGAAGGAGAGTTATATGTTTCAAATAATAAAGATTTAGTCTTAGCTCAATTTTCATGTGAGAAAATGTTATGTGAAAATAACCATTAAACTTGACTCATTGTTCACTGTGCAAGGTGTGTCCTTTTGTATCAGCTTTTAAAAGGTAATGCTCCAGTAGATGAGCAGTCTTGTAGGGCAAATAGCATTTTGTATTAGTTATAAACCAATTCGGTCACTTTGCTATAACATGGTTATCGGTTATTTTTATCGATGATTTAATTGCAATTAGCAGTGCTGCAAATATAAGCATTTATTTGCAAATGGATTTAATTTGTCTCGGAAGACCTGCTTGTAGTGTACCCCTCTGGAGAGTTTTAGAATGTGGTTCTTCATTTGCATGAAAACAACAGATTGCAAACAGGAGGCAAGCAATAACTAAAATACATTAACATACTTTTAAGCTATATATCTATAGTGCACTATATTGTCTATTACACTATTACATCACAAATCAGGTATTCCTATGCTGTATTGTGTCCGTTTATAAAAGGTTTGTTCTTGTAATGCACAATACAACACTTGTGTGTGTAAAGTTATGTTCCATTTAATCATGTTTGTCCCTTTAATACACTTCAGTGACATGTTTGTGTGTTGTATAGCTACTGTCCTCACAAATAACCATTGTGTCATGGGCGGGGCTTATGCAGCTCATTATCTGCTGTCCTCATAATTAAGCATGGTGTCAGGTTGTTGTATTTTGAGTTGTGATATGTGTATTGGACATTTGAAGTGGGATTTGTGTTGTATGGCTCAAAATAGATTTTTTGATATTCAAAACATCTTTGTAAAGCTAGTGGAAAGGGGTGTCCTTCTAATGAAGGAAAAAACGTGTTTGTGTCAAAGTGTCCTTTTAGTTCACAAAAACCCGTGATGAAAGCTTGTAGGATTACTGGTCGTACTAATGTTGTCTTGTGTTCACCTCAGTGTGTGTGTTCAGTGTTCACCTCAGTGTGTGTGTTCAGTGTTCACCTCTGTGTGTGTGTTCTTTGTTCACCTCAGTGTGTGTGTTCTGTGTTCACCTCAGTGTGTGTGTTCACCTCTGCATGTGTGTTCAGTGTTCACCTCAGTGTGTGTGTTCAGTGTTCACCTCAGTGTGTGTGTTCTGTGTTCACCTCTGCGTGTGTGTTCAGTGTTCACCTCAGTGTGTGTGTTCAGTGTTCACCTCTGCGTGTGTGTTCAGTGTTCACCTCAGTGTGTGTGTTCAGTGTTCACCTCAGTGTGTGTGTTCAGTGTTCACCTCAGTGTGTGTGTTCTGTGTTCACCTCAGTGTGTGTGTTCAGTGTTCACCTCAGTGTGTGTGTTCAGTGTTCACCTCTGTGTGTGTTCTGTGTTCACCTCAGTGTGTGTGTTCAGTGTTCACCTCAGTGTGTGTGTTCAGTGTTCACCTCAGTGTGTGTGTTCAGTGTTCACCTCAGTGTGTGTGTTCAGTGTTCACCTCTGTGTGTGTGTTCAGTGTTCACCTCAGTGTGTGTGTTCAGTGTTCACCTCAGTGTGTGTGTTCTGTGTTCACCTCAGTGTGTGTGTTCAGTGTTCACCTCAGTGTGTGTGTTCTGTGTTCACCTCAGTGTGTGTGTTCAGTGTTCACCTCAGTGTGTGTGTTCAGTGTTCACCTCAGTGTGTGTGTTCAGTGTTCACCTCAGTGTGTGTGTTCAGTGTTCACCTCGTGTGTGTGTTCAGTGTTCACCTCAGTGTGTGTGTTCAGTGTTCACCTCTGCGTGTGTGTTCAGTGTTCACCTCAGTGTGTGTGTTCAGTGTTCACCTCAGTGTGTGTGTTCAGTGTTCACCTCAGTGTGTGTGTTCAGTGTTCACCTCAGTGTGTGTGTTCTGTGTTCACCTCAGTGTGTGTGTTCAGTGTTCACCTCAGTGTGTGTGTTCAGTGTTCACCTCAGTGTGTGTGTTCAGTGTTCACCTCAGTGTGTGTGTTCAGTGTTCACCTCTGTGTGTGTGTTCAGTGTTCACCTCAGTGTGTGTGTTCAGTGTTCACCTCAGTGTGTGTGTTCAGTGTTCACCTCAGTGTGTGTGTTCAGTGTTCACCTCAGTGTGTGTGTTCAGTGTTCACCTCAGTGTGTGTGTTCTGTGTTCACCTCAGTGTGTGTGTTCAGTGTTCACCTCAGTGTGTGTGTTCAGTGTTCACCTCAGTGTGTGTGTTCAGTGTTCACCTCAGTGTGTGTGTTCTGTGTTCACCTCAGTGTGTGTGTTCAGTGTTCACCTCTGTGTGTGTTCAGTGTTCACCTCAGTGTGTGTGTTCAGTGTTCACCTCAGTGTGTGTGTTCTGTGTTCACCTCAGTGTGTGTGTTCAGTGTTCACCTCAGTGTGTGTGTTCAGTGTTCACCTCAGTGTGTGTGTTCAGTGCCGTGTGTCTGCCAAATAAAGTCAAGACCCTCAAAAGTTACGGTTTATTTCATTTGAAGGAGGAGCACCAGCAACATCTCCAGGTGCTCCTTTGAGAACCAGGGCAAACAAGTGATGTGCACCCTGGTCATAAGTGTATTTAGCAACGTAACGATAACCAATCAAAGGCCGGGGGTCATTGGTCAAACAAAAGACCAATGAAAGAGCAGTTGTTTCTTATTTGTTTTCTTTTCTGAGACAGCGGCGGGAAAACAAGAATAGACATTAGAGATGTTTGCGTATGTTAAATACACTGACGGCTACAAAGCCGACATTTTTGATTTAAAAACCTACCAAAGAGATATTCTTTATCAAATGATTTGGGAAAACGAATACTTGAACGGTCAGGTTCTCCTAGTGAAAGGTAAGTGACATAACTATTTATTTTCTGAACAAGCTAACGTTGGCTTAATTAAATGACGAGCCAGTTCTTGTATGCTAATAAGATGTTGGCGCGTTAATTCCACTGCAGCGGGTAGCTCGTTTTGTTTGCGTTTCCACTTGGCCTAGCACCGGCTAGCGGGTGCTAATTCACAGTTTTTCTGGCCCCATAAAATCGTGGTTCTTGGGCCAGGAACAACCAGGCTGAGTCGGGCTGAGCATGCTAAACTAGAGGGAGAATCGCTGGCAAGGGGGCTACAACTACAACAAGGTGAACATATTGTACCGTGATTTAATTATAATACACGTTTCAAAATGATGCCGAAGTAACAACACACTGATACGGTTAGTAAAACCATGAATTAATGCTTTGACAAGTCTGCAGACAGACGGCAGAGAAACACCTTTTAAAATCCGTGTTTTCTGAATGGAGATCGGCTAAGCTAACGTTATATATGCTCCGACCGTCCACACTCACAACAACGGCCTACAGACATAAATAAAGCAGCGACTGTATTCTCCATGACACAGACAGTCTGTGGTTTGGACCTGTTTAACTGTTGTCTAGTTTCTGAACAGATATGAGGAGCTGTGAGCTCTGAGTGCTAACAGCTAACGGCTGTGTTATTTTTCTGGGGCGCTCATTGAAGATGACGTCACGGCTCCGCCTACACTGCGTTACTATAGTAACTACCCCAGTTCCTAAACTGTAATGGAAGCGCAGCATTAAAGTGAGCCTAACCAAACCGAGCGAGGCCTGCAGTGGAAACGCGCCATAAGATAGCTATCAAGTTAACACAGACGCTTAACATTTACTACTTTTTCACTCACCTTTTAACAGAAACCCGAGAAGAGATTGAGGAGTCAACTGTGAATCCTCAAAAAAGGATAAGAGTCCCCAAGATCCATCACGAAGAAGGCGTTATGGAGGAGAACAATGAAGGGACATCCGCCGAAAAAGATGGCTTAAAAAAGAAGACGGTATGTATTAGGAATTAAGTGACTAAGAAATAAGAATAGCCTACTTGTTGTCGTTTGACGCTAAATACATCCCAACCTTTTGAGGGGGGAGTGGTAACAAGGTGCGTTCGGCCAACGGGGGAGGGGGGGGTACTCTGTGTCACCTGTCAGCGCAACTTACATGATGCCGTTTAGACGATATAATAATAAAGGGCGGTGCTGGCCGCCAGCGAACCGATCCGGCCTTTCTGCACGACTGTCACTCAAATGCGAGACGTCTCAAGCCCCGGCTCCACGAGTATGAAACGTATCCGCATATTTCTCTTGCGTATAGCCCTCTGAGTCCCACGAGGCCACAACTAAATGATAGAAACGACTCGGAAAACGATAACGGCTAAAAAGGCAGATAGATCTGGGAGCGCTCTGGGGGGTCATATGGCTCCGTGGGATCGCCTCTATGCGATAATTATTTATACGTTGACGCAATAGCCCCGCCTCTCTCCACCTCTCCTGCTCACCCCCGCATCAAAATAAACTGCACACTGAATTCAGATTATGTATCTTTCTCTCGATGTGGACATAAACGCGAGTGAAGTCTAACGGAGCGTCCACACAGCAGCGTGCGTTGGCGCTTAGAGGTGGGCGTATCTGAAGCTTGGGGATTTTTTGCGAGCAACGCGACCAACAACCAATCACATGAATCTCCTCCGACATACAAAGCAAGAGCAATGTTAATACGAAGTAAACTGGATATACAATCCCCCAACAGGCGAAAACCTACCAGTTTCACCCACTGTCTCTGCCCCCTCCCTCCATGCCTCGCTCCTCCGGTCTGCATCCCGGTAGATGAACAGAGACTGATCATACAGCACCGGGTGATTCACCACCGCGATAATGAATTTTCCCTCCTTTTTTTTGAATATGAGGAAATGACCTGCGTAGTCTCTCCCAGCATACACGCGGTTTGATTGGCGGGCGCTTATACTGGCAGATTTGCATAAACGGGATTTCATTGGCTGACGCCTCCGTCGAGGCGTCAAAAGTTGAACATTGCTCAACTTTTGACGCCAGCAACGCTCCATGTCGCTTCCCACAATGCAGTTCGGCTAAATGTGACTGCCCATTTAAAGTGAATGGGCAGAAACGTTGGAAGCTTCAACGCACGCCGCTGTGTGGACGGGCCGTAATCTGACAGGACGGAGACACGCAGCTCTGCTCACATGCAGCTCGCTCACATGCAGCTCCTCCCGCTGTGAAGCAGCGGTGAACGGAGCAAATCACACTTCAGCCAGATCATCACCCTTAGCTATTTTAACTACCTCTCAAACTCCCTAAGCTAGTTATAAATATGTTTATATAATATATTTACTGTCGGCCGGGTCACTCATTACTGGACCAGCTGCTGCATGAGACAGACACTGACGCTGTCAGAGGAGAGGGAAAAGAGAGGCTCCGTGTATTTCATCATTATTTAGAGTCGTTATTCATTTGTTTTAAAGCTCAATAAATAACAAAGAAGACCTTTGACAGGCACTTTTATCATTTTGTCCGGAAGATTTAAACTTTAATACACGTTGACTGGCGAAAAACTCTGCTCGGTTCCATCTCGGATAATAAACAGAATGACAACCATGCGCGGGAAGTCTTCTTCGCTGCTTTTGTGGCAGACTACAGCGCCACTTACAGGCCTGGCATATGTACTGCAGCGTTTCCAGCGGTTGGAGCTAAACGGTGTCTCAATGTGTGGGACGCAGAACAAATGATACAAATGCTGTGCAGTC
>CM070478.1:41908890-41942488 GCA_036324585.1 Champsocephalus esox
GGGGTGTGAATACACTAGATATCAGCCTGAGAGCAGTATGAACAGTGTGTATGAACACACTAGATATCAGCCTGTGAGCAGTGTGAACAGTGTGTATGAATACACTAGATATCAGCCTGTGAGCAGTGTGAACAGTGTGTATGAATACACTAGATATCAGCCTGTGAGCAGTGTGAACAGTGTGTATGAATACACTAGATATCAGCCTGAGAGCAGTATGAACAGTGTGTATGAATACACTAGATATCAGCCTGAGAGCAGTATGAACAGTGTGTATGAATACGCTAGATATCAGCCTGTGAGCAGTATGGACAGTGTGTATGAATACACTAGATATCAGCCTGAGAGCAGTATGAACAGTGTGTATGAATACACTAGATATCAGCCTGAGAGCAGTATGAACAGTGTGTATGAATACGCTAGATATCAGCCTGAGAGCAGTATGAACAGTGTGTATGAATACACTAGATATCAGCCTGTGAGCAGTATGAACAGTGTGTATGAATACACTAGATATCAGCCTGAGAGCAGTATGAACAGTGTGTATGAATACACTAGATATCAGCCTGAGAGCAGTATGAACAGTGTGTATGAATACACTAGATATCAGCCTGAGAGCAGTATGAACAGTGTGTATGAATACGCTAGATATCAGCCTGAGAGCAGTATGAACAGTGGGGTATGAATACACTAGATATCAGCCTGAGAGCAGTATGAACAGTGGGGTATGAATACACTAGATATCAGCCTGTGAGTAGTATGAACAGTGTGTATGAATACACTAGATATCAGTCTGTGAGCAGTATGAACAGTGTGTATGAATACGCTAGATATCAGCCTGAGAGCAGTATGAACAGTGTGTATGAATACACTAGATATCAGCCTGAGAGCAGTATGAACAGTGTGTATGAATACACTAGATATCAGCCTGAGAGCAGTATGAACAGTGTGTATGAATACACTAGATATCAGCCTGAGAGCAGTATGAACAGTGTGTATGAATACACTAGATATCAGCCTGAGAGCAGTATGAACAGTGTGTATGAATACACTAGATATCAGCCTGAGAGCAGTATGAACAGTGTGTATGAATACACTAGATATCAGCCTGAGAGCAGTATGAACAGTGTGTATGAATACACTAGATATCAGCCTGAGAGCAGTATGAACAGTGTGTATGAATACACTAGATATCAGCCTGTGAGCAGTATGAACAGTGGGGTATGAATACACTAAATATCAGCCTGTGAGCAGTATGAACAGTGTGTATGAATACACTAGATATCAGCCTGTGAGCAGTATGAACAGTGTGTATGAATACACTAGATATCAGCCTGAGAGCAGTATGAACAGTGTGTATGAATACACTAGATATCAGCCTGTGAGCAGTATGAACAGTGTGTATGAATACACTAGATATCAGCCTGTGAGCAGTATGAACAGTGTGTATGAATATGCTAAGATATATAAAGTATGAAAACGGTAAGCAGTATAGTATAAAATATATAGATATTAATTTCATGATGATAAACATTGTGGAACAATGATGAAACATGGGAATGGATGTGGCGACGTAAAACTGACACAAAACAACAACAAACTTGTGCCAGCCAATGGGAGAGTTTCATCAGCAGCACGTGGTGAAAACCACCAATGAGCGCTCAGCTCGAGATACCAGCGAGCCGTTTCCCATCAAGCATTTCGCTTCCGCAGCTCGTGGAGAGCAAGTGCGCCAACTCATAGACAGAAGAGGCTTCTCAATACTCAAATTTCCCCTCCTCGACTCCCCTCCTCGATACTTAGACCCGGGCTGAAGTCGAATAGTCCATTTAGCTTAGGAACCTTCCTAAAGGAGTGAAATGACCCGGAAGTCCCTCAGTGGCAGCCATGATAAGTGCCGTTCAAATTCTCTAGAATGATGAGAATGAAAGGAAAGGAGGTTTCAAACTTCCTTTATAACCTCCTTTAGCTTAGGAACCACTGGACCTCCCTAACCGACAGGAGAAGCGAAAATGCTGCCCACAATGCCTTGCAGCCGCAGCATGTGCCGTCACTCAACAGTCGGCCGTTCACGGAAACAACCGATTATGACCGAGAAATTATATCATGAAAGTTACGGTGCTTATTATTTTAAAATTAAAATATATTTTAATTTTAAAACATAGGTGGTAAGTTGCCAAAGTGCTTTGTTCTGAACGTTCATCAGTATTATAATAAAGAGAGAAATATGAACGTTGAAGATGTTTGAATGGTGATATACACAGTGATAGATGTTAAGGACTAACGTTTATAATAAATACATCTGTATTGATTTAAAGATCTTTAGTTCATACAATCATTCGTATTGGGATCATTTGTATTAATGTGGACCGGAGGGAGAGGGTGACGAGCAGAAGCTTCACTTTCCTTTTTTATTTCAGTTCCAACTTTGGTCCTGAAGAATATGTTTCTCTGTTGTCCACGTTCATAAAGCAAAGCAGCAGCATCAGAGCACGGTGCAGAGTCTCCAGATGAGTTCACAGCAGTCCCTCGTTCTTATTGAACATCCATGTTGTCGTCCGCTGTATAGAAAACTGTGGTTTCTATGGTTTCCCCACAGCAGCAGACGCACACAATGACGTCCGCTGGCGCATCATAAACACGTCGGAGAGTGAAAGTGCATTCGGATTCTCTAAAGTACCGCAGTCTCTTCTCCTAAGTCCTTTTGAATTCTCCTGTCCACTATCCTTTGACCCCGTGACGTTTCACTCAGAGGTCAAGGAATAAACGATAGGGTTAGAACTTAGGAGCTGATCTTTAAACTATCCGACTGCAGCCCCGCCCACAGGAGATGCGAGCGGAGGACCGAGGAGGGGAACCGAGGAGAGAGGAGGGGAAGCAGCAGACGTTTAAAGAAATGAGAACTCCTCTCCTCTGAGCGGTCATATTAAAGCGACGTCCGTTCATTATTACGTGGCAACAGCTGCATCAGCTGGCGAGTGTTTTGTCATATTTTATAATCTCTGCTGGATCAGCTGAACATTGTTCCCCCACATATTTACTTTGAATTCATTGAGAGTGCGGTATAATGAGACAATAACAGGCTACAGATGGACACACACACAAATATATTTATATAAATACATGCAATTTAAAGTATGAGAGCACTCATAATAACGTAACACAATCAGAGACTGGATATATATCCCCTCTCTGGTCGCTGAAATGGGGAATCGAAATTACAGGCCAAAAGTTGTATTTGCAAGTATTAAAAGTAAGGACATCAAACCAACTGAGACCCGTCTGTCCGCCGCATCTGCGCACTGGACAACACACACCTACACACTGTACCACACACACACCTACACACTGTACCACACACACACCTACAGCTCCTAAAGCATAATCAGGCTACAGCCGTTGTGTATTTTATTATGTGAAGCACTAAATGGTCTTAGAAAAATATGGACTCTTTGTTTGTAGATATCTACTAAACTAAAGCAAATAAAGAGAGTAGGCCTGTTCTACTGAGTGATATATATTATACACACTGCTCTGCTTTCTGCACGGGCCTCACAGCTGTTCTCACTGTAAACATCGCGTTGCGATGAGAGCAGGTTCTAAAATAATATCCATGGGTTGCATGCAGAGCTGTCATTGGCTGAGATAAGTCCGGCTGCGCGTCACGCCTCCACCGTTCCCGGAAATGCATCCGCGGAGGAGCCGTGGAGGAACCATCAGTGTCTCCTCGGTTATAGCTCCTCCAGAGAGCCTCCTCGGCGTTCGATCCTCGGTCCTCGGTGTGCATTTAGAGAAATGAGACGTCCTTCAAAATGGCGCGCTGAAATTCATTTCCGGGTCACTACCGGAGGACCGAGGAGTCGAGGAGGGGAAATTTGAGTATTGAGAAGCCTCTACATAAAGAGTAGACGCCGCATCGACCGCTACTGCCTATTGGCGCTGACGAGCCGTGGGGCCGCCATCTTGGACCCGCTCCACTCAGTGTAATCTGTCCGGCAGGTGTAGGTACCAGATATGTATGGGTGTATTTCCGTCGCATCGTCATCCGTCATATTCGTCTACTCACCTCCCTCTGCTCCCAGCGCTCTGCTGCCACACACCGGCCGTCTGCGGAACTGCAGCCGGAGGAACTCGGTACAGCTTGTTATGTGTGTGTACTTGTGCATAGTGCTGCGTACCTGGACTCACATTCAGGTTCAGGTCCGGACTCAAGTCCAGAGGTTCAGGTTCAGGTCCGGACTTATAAGTCCGGACTTATAAGTACAGGTACCAACAGCATCTGATTGTGTGGCATCCAACCAAGCTTTAAAAACACGTAGTGGTACGAGCTTGGTAATTGTCCATTCTTTTTGCAGACTGTTCCATGTTAGTGGAGCTGCACATCTGAAAGCTTTCTTCCATAAGACAGTCCTAGCACTTGGCACATTTAATAAAACCACAGGATGCGATCTCAGGCAATACGTACTTTCAATTCGCCGAGAGATCAGGGAGCAGATGATCAGTGGGGCCTTGTTTTTACTGAATGATGTGTTTTTTTATGGGTAATTCAAATATGAGCTTATTATTAGGATTTTCGGAGACTTTGCACACGTTTTCACAAACATGTTCACGCTAGGAGTACTTCCATTTGCTTCGTCTTGATCTGTAGATGTGATTTGATGTGTCGTGTGTCTCCCAACTCCTCTCCAAAGTTCAGATACTATATCAAAATACTAAAAGGTAAATACAACATTAAACAATGACAAAATAACAACCTGAAAGATATGTATTCTATCTACACATTTCGTAATTATCTAATCTCGTGGCCTTATAAAAGTGTTGGCTAAAGTAACGCAGAATATATATATTTTTTAATTGTAAATAATTAGAAACATTATTTATGTGCACAAGTACACACACATAACAATCTGTACCGAGTTCCTCCGGCTGCAGTTCCGCAGACGGCCGGTGTGTGGCAGCAGAGCGCTGGGAGCAGAGGGAGGTGAGTAGACGAATATGACGGATGACGATGCGACGGAAATACACCCGTACATATCTGGTACCTACACAGGCGCAATGAAGTGTCAGCGCATTTAATCAATCGTAACTCGCTGAATACAAAACTGATTTTCACGTTTTTTTTCTTTCTGTAAACGTCATATATGTAGGCATGATACCGGACACACGATTCGGCGTATATGAATATTCATAGTAGGCTTAAAAGCAATAGAATATTCTGGTATTTGATAGCCTATATGTTATGTATGATAGGTATTTTGCAAAAGTCACACGATATATAATGTAGGCTAATATATAAACACACACACACACACACACACACACACATATAAAAAAACACTAATGGTATATATGATAGAGAAGCAGAAGCAGATTGTGTAGGCCTACTACTCAGCTATTTTAATAAGTTGAAAAATGAAGAAACAATAATACATTATACACAGACAGAAGTTATATATCAGTACAAATTAATATCTATGTCAGAAAAAATGAAAATCTACATCTATATAAAAAATGTAAATTTTGAAGTTAAACACAAGAACATGACACCACCCCGCCCCAAACCATATTTACACAAAGTTGCTCATGAAAGTTTAAATGAGCTAACAGCCCTGACAGAGGACTGTTTTGAGGAGCTTCTTTCTCGTGCTCCCTTTCTGCAGGTCGAGAGAGGTGAGTCTGGCAATGTGGTGTAGTCTTATTTTCAGAAACACAACCAATGACAACAAGTCGGAATAATGGTTGTCGATGCCAAACTGCGTCTCCTCAATGTGTTCCCCAAGCTGAAAATCCTCCGTTCCAATCTCCTCCCGGACGATGGAGGTGACTGTCGACTCCTTTGGAGCTTGCCTTGTTGAAGCTTGGCGAATCCCCCTCTCTGCAGCTCTCAGCCCCTTCACTGTGCCTTGTGATGGAATCACTAGGCCACCGTTGTGTTTCAGGGCTAGAAGGTGGTAGCTCTCATCAAATGATGAAGCTATAGCATCTCTGACCAAGCTTGCACGGCACACATCACACGGCACACATCACACGGCACACATCACAGGACAGCTTTCGCAGAATCTGCCGGACTACAAATCCTGCGATGTAGACCAGCGCATTTCCCACCAGTTTCAGCAGAGGACATCTCTCCCGCAGACAGGGACACGGTGTCTGTCTCACTATGAAACACCGAGCCATCAGACGGCGGAAGACGGCCTGGAACTGGCGTGCAGATGGATGTTATTCAGCCACCTTGTATAGAAAACAGGCACACAATACATACATTACTCATAAGTCATTTTCAGAATGGATTGCAATGAAAAGAACATCAACCCTACCTGACGCTCTGATGGAATTAAACAGGAGCTCCAAGTGATCCTGGCTGAACCGGCAGGCGAGGACATACCGCTGAACGTGGAGCAGTTCAGGAATCACCAGCATCAACGTGTCGATGTTAATGACACATCCGATGGCTGACAAGTACCTGCAAAAGAAAAACATGTTATTACTCTGATCATGGCAAAACATATACAGTATACTTGTAGGACACTTAGCTAACTAGGAACAATGTAACTGCAGAACTGGGATAACTTGAGAACAAGAACACATGCAATGCATACCATTTTGACACCGACATGTGCTTGATGTTGTGTGATACGTACCATTAGAAGCATCTGGGACCTCAAAAACACTGAAGACAAGATCATTCAAATAGAAACAAAACTGCAGATTGAAAAACATTGAAACAAGAGAACATCATTTCAACATACATACCCTCCTTCTGACACCTGCAACACTTGATGTTGTGTAACACATACTATTTAGAAGCATCTGGGACTTCAAAAACAATGAATACAAGATCATTCCAACACACAAAACTGAACACAGAAAAACATGTAAATAAAAGAGCATCATGTTGGCAGACCAAACTAAAGGAAACACGTTGTAACAGTAGCATCATATGAACCTGATGGAGAGAACAGAGCATCTTATGAACCTGATGGAGAGAGCAGAGCATCTTATGAACCTGATGGAGAGAACAGAGCATCTTATGAACCTGATGGAGAGAGCAGAGCATCTTATGAACCTGATGGAGAGAGCAGAGCATCTTATGAACCTGATGGAGAGAACAGAGCATCATATGAACCTGATGGAGAGAGCAGAGCATCTTATGAACCTGATGGAGAGAGCAGAGCATCATATGAACCTGATGGAGAGAACAGAGCATCATATGAACCTGATGGAGAGAGCAGAGCATCTTATGAACCTGATGGAGAGAGCAGAGCATCTTATGAACCTGATGGAGAGAGCAGAGCATCTTATGAACCTGATGGAGAGAGCAGAGCATCTTATGAACCTGATGGAGAGAACAGAGCATCATATGAACCTGATGGAGAGAACAGAGCATCATATGAACCTGATGGAGAGAGCAGAGCATCATATGAACCTGATGGAGAGAACAGAGCATCTTATGAACCTGATGGAGAGAACAGAGCATCTTATAAACCTGATGGAGAGAGCAGAGCATCTTATGAACCTGATGGAGAGAACAGAGCATCTTATGAACCTGATGGAGAGAGCAGAGCATCATATGAACCTGATGGAGAGAGCAGAGCATCTTATGAACCTGATGGAGAGAACAGAGCATCTTATGAACCTGATGGAGAGAGCAGAGCATCTTATGAACCTGATGGAGAGAACAGAGCATCTTATGAACCTGATGGAGAGAGCAGAGCATCTTATGAACCTGATGGAGAGAGCAGAGCATCATATGAACCTGATGGAGAGAGCAGAGCATCTTATGAACCTGATGGAGAGAGCAGAGCATCTTATGAACCTGATGGAGAGAACAGAGCATCTTATGAACCTGATGGAGAGAGCAGAGCATCTTATGAACCTGATGGAGAGAACAGAGCATCTTATGAACCTGATGGAGAGAGCAGAGCATCTTATGAACCTGATGGAGAGAGCAGAGCATCTTATGAACCTGATGGAGAGAGCAGAGCATCTTATGAACCTGATGGAGAGAGCAGAGCATCTTATGAACCTGATGGAGAGAGCAGAGCATCATATGAACCTGATGGAGAGAGCAGAGCATCTTATGAACCTGATGGAGAGAGCAGAGCATCTTATGAACCTGATGGAGAGAGCAGAGCATCTTATGAACCTGATGGAGAGAGCAGAGCATCTTATGAACCTGATGGAGAGAACAGAGCATCTTATGAACCTGATGGAGAGAACAGAGCATCTTATGAACCTGATGGAGAGAGCAGAGCATCTTATGAACCTGATGGAGAGAGCAGAGCATCATATGAACCTGATGGAGAGAGCAGAGCATCTTATGAACTCGATGCATAACGGAACAGAGTATCGTTGAACTCATGTCGTGAACTCTTCCTGCATGAATAACAAGCACTATTTGAATAGACCTCTTAGATCGGTGAAGTGGTGCTCCATCCTTTGTCTCCAAAGTGAGCAAGTACTCCCTGGCTCTTGACAAACATGCTTTCCTCTCTCTCCACTTCAAAGCACCCAAGGGAGATTTGAATCCTTTGGCACGAGGATTGCGTCCATTCATTGCGTCAAACAGCCTGTCAATAATCTATAAAGAAGTATCTAAATCACTCTCATTACAGTGTTCCATTAGGTATCAGATAGTTGTAATCAATACTCATCCATTCAAGATATAAAGAGAACAGAGTACTTATTTCTAAACTGTATGTTCAACGTGCAGACTTAGTATTTGCTTGACTTCCTTCTCTCCATAGGCCAGTGTGCTACAGCACATTTCACACATAGCTTTACCACTCTAACATGTGTGAAGGTTTGTGTAACGTTATATACACACTTTTGTATTTATGAATATGCAATATCACGGTTCATGAAAATATTTGCATGTTGAACTCAGAGAATTATCAACAAAGTGTTCCTGATGCTCAAATCACATTTTGATCAATTATTTAAAAACAAACACGTACTTGGTTCTATAATCACTAACTGTTTACCTCAGTGCATTCTGCCGTTGCCTCACAGCCTTTAAACTGAGAGTGCCTAAGATCCCTCACTGTGCGGAGAGCGACTGGCACGGAGCGACTTAGGGACACCCTCATCTTGTGGTTTTCAACGTAGACTTGTTTGTCTGTGATTTTATTGGCAGCACGCAGTCCGTCTTTTTTTTGCACAACATTGAGATGATTGATGAACGTCCACTTGATCTGTCCGGTGGTCGTTGGACTGTATGCTGCAGAGAAAGATGCAGTCGCTGCTCAAACAAGTACAAACAGCAACATGTTGATCATCACGTCCAGCCATAACGTGCAAATGAACAGACAACAATATGTAGATACAACTTTTAGCAGCAGAGACATAACTTGTACAAACAGGTCTACAACAATCATCATTTACCTGCAACATATTACTAACTTCAGCATGTGCCATGTATCCATCATTACACATACTTTGTCACCAGTCGAGGGATGCGGGAAACTGGTTTGAAGCGGCTCCTGTGGGTTTCCCTTCAGCTCACACCCAAGTTGGTTGCACATGCTGACGTTGGAGGCATCCATCTTGACAGATACCACCCGAATGCCCCGTGCAGGCAGCTCCTCCAAAGCATGACTGAGAAGGACCCTTTGTGTTTCAGGTAATATGCAATGGGAGCCTTCCAATGTCCTTGTAGGCCAATCACCATGAACACAAGAGCCTCAGCAGCAGCATCGGTCTCATTGTTTCCATCACCATGCTCAGTAACACAGTTACAACACATTTTAACCCGAAATGAAATGGTGTTCTGTTTTTTAACAATGTACTAACATAGCGAGACATTCCGACACCAGACAAATTGTGGGTAGATTAGTAAACCTGGTGTTTACCCTTCAGGCTTCGCTTCGGGATCTTCGGGCAGTTGAATGTTATGCACCCTCTATTCAAAAAAGAGAACGGAGCGAAAGATACAAACAACAAATGGTGTCAGGTGCGCGTGACCTGCTCCGCTGCGCATGCATCATCTCCAAAGTGCTTCCACAGCAGTGACACACATCTGTGGATAATCATTTATACGAACATGGTTAAAGCAACCATCACTAAACGCCAGCAACACTGCATCTACTGCAGACCGTAGCAACCGGTCATCTCGTGACCCTCCGCTGTGGACACTAGCTTACTCCCGCCTGACTCGCCGCCCTCAACCCCGGAGCAGCACTCTTCGTTGCCCGAAACTACGCCGCCCCTCTGCGGCCCGCAGGTGCCAGGATACCACGGCAACACAGAGCCTGCCCAGGTATATCTAAACAAGTACCCGCCTGTACAGTGGGGTTAGGTGGTCATTTTGCAGCTCGTGGTATACAAATAGACAAGGGCTAGAATATGTGAAAATAGTGCCATATTCTGCCATGCCTGTAGAAACGTTGGGTCAAATGTAATGCATACAATAGCACAGATGCCTTCACCACGAATGGCTACACAAAGATCTCATATCCCAAGCTTATCAACGAGCTGATGTTGCAGCTGAAATGATCTCCAGGTCACAAAGTCAACCTCACATGATGATGATGATGATGATGATGATGATGATGATGATGATGATGATGATGATGATGATGATGATGATGATGATGATGATGATGATGATGTGATCCAGTTTTCAAGGACAGTAAATATTCTCTTCCCAGAGTATATGATGGGACCAAGGTGATGTTTAGTAGGCTACATGGTTTTAATAATACTTTTGCTTTTCAATGTTTGCCATTTCAAACCATGAGCTGGTTCAAATAATATGTGCCTTGATTTACAAAATGTTCTCATTTGTTTTATCAGCACAGCTTTGAAGCTGTTGTGCTTTTCTTTGCCACAGTCCACTTTGGACTCTATGAGATATTTCAGGATTGCACGAAAAGTGCACTCACTTGAAATGTTCTCACTTGCTTGGTTTCAAAACATAACAAATGCCATAATCTGTTCATTGGGACCATCAATGCTATTTCTCATTGCTGTTGCCGGCCACTATTGCTCATGTAAACCTACTACTGCTGCCCCCCCTGTAAACTCAGAGGCACCCTGAGTCATGTTGTTCTGGAGCCGGGCCTGCACACGGCCACATACTGAACACACTACAGAGCCCATTCCGTGTCCTGTTAGTGTTTACTTCCTGTCTGCCTTCTTCTGGTGATTTATCTGACGTCCAGCGCTCCGTCTTTTAACCTCTTTTCCTTTCTCTTTCTGGATCCTCCTTAGCAACCTTCATCATAGTCCTTGACAGTGGTCTGTACTGCTGGATTAACAACGTGTCACATGTTAAGAATGTACAATCAGAATCGAGTATTCAACTAAGCCGTGTAATGCAAGTTGTTAGTAGCCTAAGGGCCTACACAGTTGTTATGCTATACCACATTGCCCTTCACTGGATGTATAATGAGCTGCACTAAACTACATGTTAGCATTTCAAATACCTAGCCATTCTTTTGCAGTTATTTTGGTGAAAGTAACTAGAAAAGTAACTAAAGTAGTGTAACTCATTACATTTCAGAGACAGTAATTTTGTAATGTAATTTATTACTTTCAAAAGAGAGTAATAAGTAATATGTAATATATTACATTTTGGAAGTAACTTGCCCAACACTGCAAACCAGACATTCACTGGTTATGTGGATTATATTGCACATGTTTTCTGATGGCCATGGCATCCAACATGAGTGCAACACATCCATGTTCAGCCTGGTCTTCCTGGCCTCTTCTCTCCAGCATCTCCAGCATCATCTTATTCAGGCCAGGCTCGCCATCCACCGAACACAGCCACCTGTACACAAATTAAGAAGTAGCTATTTAACGTATTTGCAAACGTAATTTCCAAAAGTGAAATTGAACAACATTAAGACGACCTTTGTAATGCATGTGGATGAGGGAGGGGACGATCTGTAGTCTCTCTGAGGTATTCGTATGCCTTTGGACCATGCAGATGGAGTGAGGGCAAGCTCTCGGTGGTCCTTGGAGTACTCATGGCCCTGCTTTGCCTTCAAGTCTATTTGAAGATCTGAAATTGTATGAGAAAAGTCCCCTTCATATAATAACAAAGGAGTTTAATAAAGAGTGTAAGAGCAAGATGTACATGCATTTCAAAGTGCTAATGTCATCTTACCTGAGTAGAAATCAAGCCTCTCTTTGAGTTCTTCATCAATGAGGTTCTTTTCCCTCAAATCCCCCAAAAGACTCCTCACTGTGGTCTCTGCCCTCTTTTCTCTAGCCATGGCATTCTTCCTCTCTCGCTCGAGACTCTCCACTCTTGCTAAAGCTTCATTGAGTCTGGCCTTAAGAGCAGAAGGAGAAGCAGGCGAGACATCGCTATGATCCCAGTAGAGAGAGGGATGAACATGGTTTGAGTGATGTTTCACTTCACACACATCACTTTGACACAACTAGAGTATGGCCCACATTCTGTCTCATAGTCATCACCTGTCAAAGCCACTACCAGCATCATGTGTGTGTGTGTGTGTGTGTGTGTGTGTGTGTGTGTGTGTGTAATGCATGTTCAACATGTCTTCAATTGTGTGTGTATGGGTTTATTTGTGAGTGTGTTCAATATGAGTGGCAGCAAACAAGAGAGATTTGACTTTGTCTAGGACCATTATGATATGATGTTGAAAATAGAAATACTCACATCATTAGGCTGAGGTTGTGAGTGTGAGGTTGAAGCTTCTGGGTCGTCCTGAGGGGCCACAGACAGGCTCTCTTCAGCTTTTCTGGAAGTAGACGTAGTCCTGCCCTTTTCCAACTAAAATGAAGAAGCATAATACTTGAAAAGAATATATATATATATATATATACACACACGCACACACATAGAGATAGGTATTTCACCCTGCCCTGTTATTGATAATAGAATATTTACATGTATGAATGCCATTAGCTTTATGATGATACACCTACTCTTTGGAGGTGAACCGGGAAGCTGAAGATGGAGGAATAACACCATCTCTGAGTCGGACAATCTGTCCTGTCCTGTCAAACTCGTCCTGCTTACAATGCTCACTGCAAATCACGATGACTCGCTTGCAGTGAGCCCTTCCCTCCTCAAAACAACTTCCCACTTCTTCCTCATATCTTTGTCTTTGGGAAACCTTCAAAATAAAAACGGGAGATTTGAGAGTCAACACAAACGTTTTTTCGGCGTCTACTCTTTATATGTCTATGCGCCAACTCGCCTCGCCTCGCTCTCAAGGCTGCGGGCGTCTTTGTCCCGCGTGATTTCAAAGTCTCATGTGGGCGAGTCTCCAGAGCAAGTCGGACAAAATGACTAACCATCATGCAACGCACCAGCAAGACGTTGATCGCAATCGCGCAGGTCTGCGCAGGTCTGCGCAGGTCTTGCTTGTCTCAAACAAGCCTAGTATTTTAGAAACTGCTCTCATCGCTACACGATGTTTACAGTGAGAACAGCTGTGAGGCCCTGCAGAAAGCAGAGCAGTGTGTATAATATATATCACTCAGTATAACAGGCCTACTCTCTTTATTTGCTTTAGTTTAGTAGATATCTACAAACAAAGAGGCGATATTTTTCTAAGACCATTTAGTGCTTCACATAATAAAATACACAACGGCTGTAGCCTGATTATGCTTTAGGAGCTGTAGGTGTGTGTGGTACAGTGTGGAGGTGTGTGTGTGGTACAGTGTGTAGGTGTGTGTGTGGTAGGTTACAGTGTGTAGGTGTGTGTGGTACAGTGTGTAGGTGTGTGTGGTAGGCTACAGTGTGTCGGTGTGTGTTGCACAGTGCGCAGATGCGGCGGACAGACGGGTCTCAGTTGGTTTGATGTCCTTACTTTTAATACTTGCAAATACAACTTTTGGCCCGTAATTTCAATTCCCCATTTCAGCGACCAGAGAGAGAGAGGAGATATATCCAGTCTCTGATTGTGTTACGTTATTATGAGTGCTCTCATACTTTAAATTGCATGTATTTATATAAATATATTTGTGTGTGTGTCCATCTGTAGCCTGTTATTGTCTCATTATACCGCACTCTCAATGAATTCAAAGTAAATATGTGGGGAACAATGTTCAGCTGATCCAGCAGAGATCATAAAATATGACAAAACACTCGCCAGCTGATGCAGCTGTTGCCACGTAATAATGAACGGACGTCGCTTTAATATGACCGCTCAGAGGAGAGGAGTTCTCATTTCTTTAAACGCCTGCTGCTTCCCCTCCTCTCTCCTCGGTTCCCCTCCTCGGTCCTCCGCTCGCATCTCCTGTGGGCGGGTCTAAGTATCGAGGAGGGGAGTCGAGGAGGGGAGTCGAGGAGGGGAGTCGAGGAGGGGAAATTTGAGGATTGAGAAGCCTCTTGGGGCTGCATCTCAGGTCGATTAAATGGATTCCTTGCGTCCCTCACTTGCGTGGTTTCCCTGCATCTAGTCCCTCCCACGAGGGAAGCATGGAGAGACGCAGGGAAACCACGAGAAGCAGGGAAATGAGGCCCAATCCCAAACCACTCCCTCGACCCTACCCCTCCGTGATGGAGTGAACTCCGTCTGTAGCCACACTCGCAGCTCAACGAGGCTCCCTCCTGTCAGATGGAGTGAGTAAACACAGCAGCAAGCTTTGGGACGGCCTCCCCTCTCTCCGGCAGAAACAGGAAATGCCGTATGTAACAACGGGTTCAAATGAGCATCTCTTAGACAACAAGTTTAAATGAATAACTCAAATAAAACTCCAAACATCTTTTATTGTGTTTCAAAGCTCTTTTAGTTTTAAACCTGATGTTTATAAACTTCTTAGTTTTTGCAACGGTCTGTAAATATACACAACTTTATAATAAAATGCACACATTTACCTTTTTCAAGACTAAACACAGGTTTGATCCTAAGTTAAAAACATATGAGGTTATCATGAGGTTGCTAACATCGCAGTTTATCAGTGGATGTTTGCTGGAACTACGTGTAAACAGCGTGTTTCCTGACGGACACACACAGCGTGACTCCGGTCAGGTAGAGACCGGTCTCAAGTCAGCACCGCTGCAGACTCGCTGTTTGAGGGCTTGATAGCCCACTCCCCCCTCCACACTCGTTGCTTTGGAACAGCCCTCAATATGGCGGACCCTCCGCGTGAACGCGCAAACGGAGGGGTAGGGTGTAGGGGTAGGGTGTAGGGGGCGGTTTGGGAATGGGCCTGAGTTTTAAGAGCAATGGGACGTCCTTTCCTCCGGAGCGTCACGTGAAGCAACGTCCGTTTCTGATGACGCTGCACAGCTGATTTCTAACAGCAGCTCTGTCCCGTTGTTTCCACAAACACACTCGCCTCTGTTAGTACACATTTACTGACATATATATTTGTATCATCTGTAGCAGTGTGCGAAAAAGTACACGTCCCACCGTCCGGGACGTGTTATTTACAATATCGGACAAGTAGATCTTTCAATTGACTTGTCCGGCGGACAAGTGACGTTTTTTCGGCCTGATTTATTGACAAATTATTGATACATTCCGTTTACAAAAGGCAGAACTCATTCGCAAATTGTACGTGTCCGCCATTGTTCGTTTAGAAGTGTTAGTTTCGGTTCTGCTTGTAGATTCCTAAGGAAATGCATCTCGCCATTTTCTGTACAGTTAGACGGGGGGTGGGGCGGAGCGGGGTGGGAAGTGTAGCACAGTGCCCGGGTTGGGAAGCAAAACTGGGTTCCGAGTAGAAACAAATAACAATTGTCCGGTACCGGGATTAATGAGAGTTGTGAGGACGGGAGGCGAGGCCGAGCCCCGCGGACTGCAGCTCTCTCTTTGCTCCGTATCAGCTGATCGATGCACGGTGCATCTCAGCTCAGCGTCTCTCTCTCTTTCTACACACAGCGCACCCGCTACCTGTTTGACAGCCTCATCTTTGTCAAATGTTCTTTCTCTAACACGTAATGAAGGCTATTAAGCGTTTTAGCTCCTGTGTTGTTAATATTGACCGCCATTTCCTTTATGAAGTGAAGCAGCCTCCCTGTTTGTGTCCTCGCGCTGTCCTCACATCCCCGGACCCCCAGACTCGGAGGAGCACAGGGATGTCAGTATTGTTTATGAAGCAGGGTATAGAAAGTACATTATTGAAATGAAAATACTATTTATTTACTTTTACAAACAGTGAGCAGCAGGGCAGCTGCAGCATGGGTATTGTAGGACATGTGTAAGCGTGCAAGCGTCTTTGAGTTGTAGAAAAGCGCTAGAGGCCTATACTGTAGGCTATAAATATAATGTATTATTATTATTATTAGGTTATGTCCTATGTGTTGGACATGTGTGGTTGGACTCTGTCTCACAGGCAGGTTGCAATGTAACATCAGAGGAGACTGGGCCAATTGTACATTCTCAAACTGCACCACTTGGAACAAACTAAACAATGCAGAGATTATTTTTATATAATTGTATTCAATAACCGTAAGAAATTAACAGTATGAAGTTATTTGTAAATAGGAATACAGATTTGACTTAATGTTTTCATAAATATATTTTTCTCCGAGTTTGACTCATTTTTACCCTCTCAAAGAACCGGAATCGAGAACCGAAAATAACCGGAATCGAAAGCAGAACCGGAATCGTTAAAATCCAAACGATACCCAACCCTATGTGTGATGCAGTAAAATCTTACCGCTCACTTACGTTGAGCGGTGTCGTAAAAACCGCGGGAAAGTGTAAAATACGATGACGAAGAAGAAGATTCCAGTGGCCCCCAATTGTTGTCCATTCTGGACAAGTGAAATATTTATTCGGACAAGTAAATTGCCAAACTCACTTGTCCATGGACAAGTACTCTCTAAAAACTTTTCTCACACTGCTGTAGACCCTAATAAATACAAATAAAATAAGAACTCATTCTCAAAAAGATAAACGCCATTCTTAAAATGTATAAACGAAAAAAGCGATCATGAAAATGTTTCCAATAAATGAATAAAATGATTTTTAACCACTTTGTTGTTCAGATATAGCCAACCCAGTCTCACAAAAAAACATGTAATAACTACGTTGGTCCACAACGTAGGACGTAGTATTTCTACAAAAACGACTCTGAAATTGTAAGATCCCTACGTTTATTTTCACCATTCATTCCAATGGCTATGTCACGTGATCTTCACATTTCTCCCTGCAGAAAAAAAAACATGGCCGAACTTCGTTTTATTCTCGGTGGAAAATGCCTATTTTAAAGTTAGTTTGGCCATTAAAATGCGTTTTGATGTCATTTGATGCGAGAAATATGAGTTGTTATTTCAGATTATGTGTGCAGTGTATGCACATGATCTTTAGTTTGCTGGTTATTACGAAGATTACTTCAGGAAATTGTGTCCATACAACGTTTTCATTGTTACCAAGGTGGTTGCTAGGGACGCTGCTAACGATATTATTTCTGTTATGTTGTGTAACTGTTTAATGGTGTTATCTTTATTGCTACCCCCTTCCCGTCAATGTATAGTGTTGGTCCACAGCCTAAACATATTAGTTTAACAAAATCTGCATCTAAAATGGTGGCATAGATCTACGTTATTTTCCCCTGTGCAATTCTCCAACCCAGTCTCACATCTCACATCTCACATCTCACAGCACATCGTCATAAACAAATACCGGAATCAGACCGAAACATTTAAAAACAAAAAAATATACTTAATTCCGAGTGTTCTTGCTTTTCTCTTTGAATTATCACAGAACGGCATTGTAATACACGGTTCGGCTGCATTAAATATTACATATCTGCCGTAGTTCTCTATTTATAGAGCCCTGATGAGAAGACTTCTAGACAAACATGAGGAACTGAAAACGTGACGTGGATCGTAAATATGTCAGCCATTAAACAACATCTTACCTTTCTTTTCACACAATATGTCTCCTTTGCAGTATCAACACTAATTCGGCTGACTTATATATTTGATCCATTTGGTAGGGACGGATAACAGGCAGAGCCCAGCGCTCTGAAATCTGTGATGCGACTGGCTGGCCTCTATTGTTATCACCCAGGAAGAGCACCTCTTCAACCCCTATTCATTCTAGGAAACAGCAGTGGACAGCTGCTAAAGGGAGAATTACAAACAATCCTCCTAAAACCACCAAGTGTGCCAATCCTGAACAGATACGCTCCGCTGACCGAGAGCCGGAGATCTCTTTCTGATGACCTGGATAACCCGTCCAATTCACACAACAGGGTAAGGACCAATAGCTACTCCAAAAGTAAAAGGCTAGAGGGAAAGCTAACGACTGGGCCTGAAACTCTGATTGTGGGTGACTCTGCTGTAAGAGATGTAAAAAGTCTGTGTAGCAAGAACAATACCAAAGTACTCTGTTTTCCCAAGGATATGGTCTCTGACTTGGCTGAGAAGATCCTGCATATTGGGGCTGAACATCCGACTGTGAAGAATGTGGTACTGCACATTGGAACAAATGATGTTGTGAAACAACAGTCAGAAATGCTGAAGAAGACTTTAAATATTTGCTGGTGTGGTGGTTGTATTCTCCAGCCACCTCCCTTGTGTGTGTTTTCCCTTCCCCTGTCTGTGTGGGCGTGGTGGCTGTCACTCCTGGCTCCCGGCTCAACCTCCAACTGCTGCAATCAGTTGGGCACCCTCCTCTGCTACACACCTGATTTCCATCAGCCATTACTAATGGCATATCAGCGGAGGCTCCACAACCTGTCAGCGCCAGATCGTTGTTTAAACCCCAGTGGTAAATACTCTCAGCCTTCTCAGCCTTCTTAGATTAGTTAGCTATTTCCGCTACGCTTGAATGTTCTTCTCACCTGTTGTTCTTGTGCTCCAGGATTACTCTCCAGTGGATTACTCTCCACGCTCCTCCACCTCAACAGCCGCTAGCTACCGGATTACTCTCCACGCTCCTCCACCTCAACAGTCGCCAGCAACCGGATTACTCTCCACGCTCCTTCTCCTCAAAATAAAACCTTTGTAACACTCTGCCGTGTCCTGCGTTTGGTTCCTCTCAGATAACAGTAACAGTTGGAAACTGTCAGCTCTCTAAATGTGGAGGTGTTCATCAGTGGCCCTCTACCACCAGTCAGAAGAGGAGTGGAGAGATTCAGCAGATTGTTTGCACTGAACACCTGGCTTTCAACTGTCTGTATTGACCATTTTATTGACAATTTTAACTTTTTATGGGATCGCAGACATCTTTTCAAGGCAAATGGAGTTTGCTTGAACAAGTCAGGAGTGAAATTGTTTATCTCCAACATATTCAACTGCCTGCGTCATCAATCTGTTCCCTCTGCCAAGGACAAGCGGCAAGAGGAATCAAAACAGGAGAAAGACACAACACATCGCGCAGAAAACCCTGAAGAAGTATCACTGCACCCGCCTGAGGAATGTTCTGATTATGGGAGACCTATGAGACACATGGAGGAGTCTCCACTGCCCGTCACCCTCCCTGTCAACGCCTTTGAGGATACTCTTCATTCATCCCCCAGCTCTCTCTACTCTCCGCTCACCCTTTCACCCTCGCCCACCCCCCTGGAGTTCGATGACCGCATGAAGGCGACACGCAGGGTTGGCAGCATGTCCTTTACCCCCGCCCCTCAACAACGCCCTCCAAAATCACCGAAGCAGAGACGCGCACCATCTCCCCAGCGTCATCACCATGCCTACCACAATCATCCAAACCAAAACAATACAAGGAAGATGGAAGCAGATTTCCAAACCCCCCTTTCGACAGTGTAGGCCTCACCCTGCCCTCCTATGATGAGAGGAGCAGGATGGTGGGTCCTCCCTCCCCTTCAAAGCCTGATAGGGATGTGTGTGTGTGTGTGTACAAAACTCTGCAAACTGATATCTGCTGGGTCCAGGCTCAAGGGCGTATGGCACTCTCAACTCTTTCCAGGACATGCCGGGGCCCTGCCTGCCTGTAGCTCTGCCGATATCTGTGTTGATAGGTAATAGATTAAGAGCGGTGAATCAGCTTAGAAACAGGAAGTGCTCAAACGTTTGTGTGAGTTTATCACATTTAGCAGTGATTCCATGTCAGCCACAGCTTGTCACAAAACATGACTGATAGCGTGTTTAACAAACTTAAACTAGCTTTATTAAATGTCAGGTCTTTGGCAGGAAAAACATCTTTAATCAATGATTTTATCACTGACCACAATCTCGATTTTATGTTTTTAACAGAAACTT
The DNA here is from genome assembly GCA_036324585.1 of Champsocephalus esox. Lineage (NCBI taxonomy): Eukaryota > Metazoa > Chordata > Actinopteri > Perciformes > Channichthyidae > Champsocephalus > Champsocephalus esox. The sequence continues at coordinate 41,928,995 of CM070478.1, forward strand.
GGATTGAACAAATAACAGTGCAGCTGTTCTTTTCGAATCAACCCTCCCAACTTTAGTTTTATGAGTCAAGAAAGAATGCATAAGAACGGAGGTGGAGTTGCTATTCTGTTCAATGATTCCCTTCAATGCAGGAAGACATCGTATGGAAACTTTGATTCTTTTGAATATGTGGCCCTTCAGCTGAAATGCTCCTCTCGAGCTCTGTTCCTAAATATCTATAGACCACCCAAATACTGTGCAAGCTTTTTTGATGATTTTACCGAACTGCTGTCTATAGTGTGTATTGACTTTGACCGTCTAGTCATTGTTGGTGATTTTAACATCCATGTTGACAACCCCCAGGACAGAGGGGCTAAAGAACTGTGTTGTGTTCTTGATAGCTATGGACTGACTCAGCATGTGACGGAGCCCACGCACAATAAGGGGCACACTCTGGACTTAATGATCTCAAAGGGGTCTGAATATCTCTAAGGTTGTGGTGACTGATGTTGCACTCTCTGATCATTCCTGTGTTTTCTTGGAGAGCTCTATTTCTGTTCACAAAAATGTTCAAAAAGAGGTAACCACAAAGCGATATTTAACTGAAAATACTAGGGAAATGTTTACTCGGAATTGTTCTTCCACACTTGCCCCTGCTAACATCTCAGTAAATGAGCTAGTCGATGATTTTAATTAAAAGAATTAAAAATGTTATAGATGCCATTGCTCCAACTAAGGTAAAGGAAGTGTCTGGTAAGAACATATCTCCATGGAGAAAGGCCATGACCGTGAAAACAGAAAAAAGAGAATGTCGAAAAGCTGAACGCAGGTGGCGAATAACAAATCTCCAGGTTCACTTTAAAATCTATAAAGAGAGACTTGGCCTTTATAATTTGAAAAACGCACGACAATCGTTCTTCTCTGACATCATTACCAAAAACAAAAACAACGCACGTGCCTTGTTTGCTACCGTCGACAGACTAACTAACCCCCCAGTGTCAGTAGCCTCTGAATTTCTATCCACCAAGGCATGCAATGATTTTGCCTTCTTCACTGACAACATTCAGAAAATCAGACAAGCAGTCAGTGCCTCTGCATCAGGTACAGCAAATGTGTTGTCTCTGTGTCCACTAGGGATGCCAGCGATTATTCGAATAATCGTTACAGTCTCCATAATCGAATATTATTTTTAAAAATCGATTTTATTTATATATTTTTTTTTATTATTTATATATATATTTTTTATTATTATTATCTGGCTTAGTTTCAACCAAAATATATATATACATATATATATGCTAATAATAATAATAGTATTAATAATTGTAAATGGCCATTGGTCACACCACCAGTTTGTTTTACTGTAAACTTGGAGGAAGCCTGCATGCAGAGCAGACTGCTGCTGCAGCACGCTGCACGCCGACCCCACCCCCCACCCCCCCTCTCCCTCACACGTGCGACTAAAGATGAACAAAGCGGCAGCCGGCAGGTAAAAAGAGTTCCTCGTGGAACTACTTCGAACATACAAGTCCAAAGGAAGTTAAATGCAAGCTATGCGGAAAGACGTTGGTCTATCACAGCTCACCTCAACAATGCGTTCGCATTGAAGAAAGACGCAGCACAGCTGGCCATTACCAACTTCACTTCAAGGCCACGTCGTTGTGATGACATGCTTGTTTGTTGTTTGTACTGTTAAACATGTTCTAGTAAAGAAAACAACGGAATTCCTTTACGGAGTCTTCTCCCGCGTGTCGAATAATCGATTATTATTCGCCAGGGCTGCCGAATAATCGATTTTGATCATGGTCAGTTTCTGGCAACCCTAGTGTCCGCTGGAAAATCAATTCAACACCATGACACAATTGCATCAGATTAATGAAAAAAATCTAGAGGACATTATTCAACTTCTGAAGTCCTCCTCCTGCTGCCTTGATATTATTCCATCAGGATTTTTCAAAGATGTTTTGCCTTGCATGGCCTCGGATCTACTTCATATAGGAAACAAATCTCTTCACTCAGGTTTCCACAGGCCCTGAAAACTGCAGTCATTAAACCGCTCTTAAAAAAGAATAATCTAAATGCTTCAGTATTGAACAATTACAGGCCCAAATCAAACCTCCCATTTCTAGGTAAAATCATTGAAAAAGTTGTTTTTCAACAGTTGAGTAATTTCTTGCATTTAAATAACTGTTTCGATGTGTTCCAGTCAGGCTTTCGTCCAAACCACAGCACTGAGACTGCTCTTGTCAAGGTCTTCAATGACATATACTTAAACACAGACAGTTGCAGAATGTCAGTGTTAGTATTATTAGATCTCAGTGCTGCGTTTGACACTGTTGAGCACAACATATACTAGACCGACTGGAAAACTGGGTGGGACTTTCGGAAACAGTTCTAAATTGGTTTGAATCCTACTTAAAGGTAAATACAAATCTGAGCAGAGTTGGGTGTAACGCGTTACTGTAATAATATTACTTTTGTCGGTAGTAGTAGTGTAACGCTCTACTTTTATAATTCAGTAATCACACTACAGTTACTAACATTGCCCCGACACGCGTTACTTCGTTACTTACTAAAATCAGTCATAATTAAACTCAACAAACACCTGCAAAGAACACATGCTAAGGTGAAGCTAACGCACAGCTATTTGTTGTTTGTTTATATCACGGTCTGTTCTTCTTCTCTGTTTTCGGTTGTTGCCTGTTTTGAATGACGAATACACACTACCGCCGCCTGCTGGTAAGGAGAGTTATTGCCACTCACGCATGCGCAGTTCGTACGTGCTCGGCTGAAGTCTTTGCGGTGTCTGGTTCCAGTGCAACACATGACCAACACGCAGGAGAACACGCCGACACAACAGCGTGAGCAGAGATAGACTGCGCAAAATATACAGATAGCAGGAGACAGAGGACAGCCATGGTCAGATAGGAAAACATTCAGGATCTGGATCAATCTTATGCGACAATGGAAACTGAACTAAAGAGAACATTTGAAACTTTAGCAGTCTGCGTGATCTGCCTGCAGGGAGGGGCGGGCCGGCCCTGCGAGTAAAGTAACGAGTAAAGTAACGAGTAAAGTAACGAGTTACTTTATGTAGAGAGTAACGAAGTAGTGTAATATATTACTTTTTTTTAAAGTAATATGTAATATATAATATATTACTTTTTTTTGTAACGACCCCATCTCTGCATCTGAGTTGACAAATGCTACCACTTGCTCAGATAATGAAGAACAACAAAATAAGTTACCGTAGCTATGCAGATGACACACAAATATACGTAACAATTTCACCAGGAGACTATGCTCCAATTCAAACACTGAGTAAGTGCATTGAACAAATCAATGACTGGATGTGAACTTTCTCCAATTAAGCAAAGATAAAACTGAGGTAATGGTTTTTGGAGCCAAGGCAGAACGTTTAAAAGTGAGCGCTGAGCTTCAGTCTGCAATGTTCAAAACAACAGATAAAGCCAGAAACCTAGGTGTAGTCATGGACTCTGACCTGAGTTTCAACAGTCACATTAAAACAGTTACTAAATCAGCCTACTATCACCTAAAGAACATATCTAGGATTAAAAGACTAATGTCACAGCAGGATTTGGAAAAACGTTGTCCATACTTTTATCTTCAGTAGACTCGACCACTGTAATGGTGTATTTACAGGTCTCACTAAAAAATCTATTAGAAAGCTGCAGCTGATTCAGAACGCCGCTGCTCGAGTCCTCTCTAACACTAAGAGAGTGGATCACATCACTCCTGTTCTGAAGTCTTCACACTGGCTTCCTGTGTGTCAAAGAATAGATTTCAAAATACTGCTGCTGGTTTATAAAACACTGAATGGTTTAGGCCCAAAATACAATTCTGACCTGCTAAACTATGAACCATCCAGATCTCTCAGGTCTTCAGGGACTGGTCAGCTTTCTGTCCCCAGAGTCAGAACTAAACATGGTAAAGCAGCGTTCAGTTATTATGCTCCAAATATCTGGAACAAACTCCCAGAAACCTGCAGGTCCGCTGCAACTCTGACTACTTTCAAATCCAGGCTGAAGACTTTTCTTTTTGTCGCTGCTTTTAATTGAACTATTCATATCTTAGACTGCACTGTAACTTTTATCCATGTATTTTTTCTTTTAATGTTTATTTTATTAGCTTTTCTTTTTAATGACTGATTTTAAATGCCATTTTCTTAATGTCTTTCATTTTTTGTAAAGCAGTTTGAATTGCCTTATGTTGAAAAGTGCTATATAAATAAACTTGCCTTGCCTTGCCTTGATAGGCTGTATTTACACCATACAGGTGCACAGCTGATATAAAGGGACACCTAGTGGTTAAAGCATATTATTGACTTTCATTATTTGTATTATTAGATATTAATAGGATCCCTATAAAGTATATTCATTACTCGTTATTCTCTACTAATAGTTATTAAATACTGTATAATGACTATTTTGCACATCCCTTTCAAGATTTCAAGATGTTTTAAGTTTTATTGACAATTAATGAAAAACTTGGATCGCAGGTTCCTCAACAGTGCATTACAAGACATCTATCAATATGTGTGTATACCTCCAGCAATGTTAACTATGTTGAAGCACTTATTTCAACTGATATTATACATATGCATTATACTCTTATAGGATGTATGTAGATAGTACAAGAAATGTGCAGAATATGACAGTTTAATGGTGGAGGTATACACACATTGATAGATGTCTTGTCATGCACTGTTGAGGAACCTGCGACCCAAGTTTTTAATCTCCGACCTTGTCAGGTATTAAACAATCAATAAATAAAGAACACAGAATTATTAAATATAAAACAGAATTTGTGTGATTATACTAAATGATTTACAAATAAACACCAGTGCATATTTACAACTGTTACACATGCTGATGTAACGCAAATGTTTCCAACTTGGGATCAATAAAGTATATCTTATCTTAAGATGATCGATGGCTACTGCCATATGTGACCTGCTCTATCGAAATCAGTCACATTGACCCGAAGACACATTTTGAGTTGTATACACTGCTGGAAAGAGGAGATTCCGAGCTTTCTAATGATATCAGGATTGTTTTTGTACTCCAAATATTAAGCGAAATATGTCACATTATATAATGACTGTCATCGAGTCATCATTTTGAGAAAAAGGCCTTCAAAGTGTTCTCTTCTCTGGAATCCATCGATGTGATTGATTATTAGTGGAGCAAATGATCAAAATACTACGGAGGGAAGATATTTTCGTTTGGATTACTGGTCTGGGGGAAGCTCGCGAGTGTGTGTCAGAGATGTTCACAAGTCTTTTTTGCAAGTCCAAGTCAGTCTCAAGTCTTTGGTCACGAGTCCAAGTCAAGTCTCAAGTCTTTGTGGGGTGAGACTTGATCAGGTCTCAAGTCTTTGGTCACGAGTCCAAGTCAAGTCTCAAGTCTCTAAACAAATAAAAGTCTCATATCTCTTCTGGTTGTAATAAGCCTTCTATTGTCTGCTGCTATGCAGTCTGTTAAGAATACTGCACAGCTATATCTAAGAAATTCAAAGCATTTACTGTGTTATTCAGTGTGCGAAAAAGTACACGTCCCACCGTCCAGGACGTGTTATTTACAATATCGGACAAGTAGATCTTTCAATTGACTTGTCCGGCGGACAAGTGACGTTTTTCGGCCTGATTTATTGACAAATTATTGATACATTGAGTCGGACAATCTGTCCTGTCCTGTCAAACTCGTCCTGCTTACAATGCTCACTGCAAATCACGATGACTCGCTTGCAGTGAGCCCTTCCCTCCTCAAAACAACTTCCCACTTCTTCCTCATATCTTTGTCTTTGGGAAACCTTCAAAATAAAAACGGGAGATTTGAGAGTCAACACAAACGTTTTTTCGGCGTCTACTCTTTATATGTCTATGCGCCAACTCGCCTCGCCTCGCTCTCAAGGCTGCGGGCGTCTTTGTCCCGCGTGATTTCAAAGTCTCATGTGGGCGAGTCTCCAGAGCAAGTCGGACAAAATGACTAACCATCATGCAACGCACCAGCAAGACGTTGATCGCAATCGCGCAGGTCTGCGCAGGTCTTGCTTGTCTCAAACAAGCCTAGTATTTTAGAAACTGCTCTCATCGCTACACGATGTTTACAGTGAGAACAGCTGTGAGGCCCTGCAGAAAGCAGAGCAGTGTGTATAATATATATCACTCAGTAGAACAGACCTACTCTCTTTATTTGCTTTAGTTTAGTAGATATCTACAAACAAAGAGGCGATATTTTTCTAAGACCATTTAGTGCTTCACATAATAAAATACACAACGGCTGTAGCCTGATTATGCTTTAGGAGCTGTAGGTGTGTGTGGTACAGTGTGGAGGTGTGTGTGTGGTACAGTGTGTAGGTGTGTGTGTGGTAGGTTACAGTGTGTAGGTGTGTGTGGTACAGTGTGTAGGTGTGTGTGGTAGGCTACAGTGTGTCGGTGTGTGTTGCACAGTGCGCAGATGCGGCGGACAGACGGGTCTCAGTTGGTTTGATGTCCTTACTTTTAATACTTGCAATACAACTTTTGGCCCGTAATTTCAATTCCCCATTTCAGCGACCAGAGAGAGAGAGATATATCCAGTCTCTGATTGTGTTACGTTATTATGAGAGTGCTCTCATACTTTAAATTGCATATATTTATATACATATATTTGTGTGTGTGTGTCCCCGCATCTGTAGCCTGTTATTGTCTCATTATACCGCACTCTCAATGAATTCAAAGTACATATGTGGGGGAACAATGTTCAGCTGATCCAGCAGAGATCATAAAATATGACAAAACACTCGCCAGCTGATGCAGCTGTTGCCACGTAATAATGAACGGACGTCGCTTTAATATGACCGCTCAGAGGAGAGGAGTTCTCATTTCTTTAAACGCCTGCTGCTTCCCCTCCTCTCTCCTCGGTTCCCCTCCTCGGTCCTCCGCTCGCATCTCCTGTGGGCGGGTCTAAGTATCGAGGAGGGGAGTCGAGGAGGGGAGTCGAGGAGGGGAGTCGAGGAGGGGAAATTTGAGGATTGAGAAGCCTCTTGGGGCTGCATCTCAGGTCGATTAAATGGATTCCTTGCGTCCCTCACTTGCGTGGTTTCCCTGCATCTAGTCCCTCCCACGAGGGAAGCATGGAGAGAGACGCAGGGAAACCACGAGAAGCAGGGAAATGAGGCCCAATCCCAAACCACTCCCTCGACCCTACCCCTCCGTGATGGAGTGAACTCCGTCTGTAGCCACACTCGCAGCTCAACGAGGCTCCCTCCTGTCAGATGGAGTGAGTAAACACAGCAGCAAGCTTTGGGACGGCCTCCCCTCTCTCCGGCACAAACAGGAAATGCCGTAACTGTATGTAACAACGGGTTCAAATCAGCATCTCTTAGACAACAAGTTTAAATGAATAACTCAAATAAAACTCCAAACATCTTTTATTGTGTTTCAAAGCTCTTTTAGTTTTAAACCTGATGTTTATAAACTTCTTAGTTTTTGCAACGGTCTGTAAATATACACAACTTTATAATAAAATGCACACATTTACCTTTTTCTAGACTAAACACAGGTTTGATCCTAAGTTAAAAACATATGAGGTCATCATGAGGTTGTTAACATCGCAGTTTATCAGTGGATGTTTGCTGGAACTACGTGTAAACAGCGTGTTTCCTGACGGACACACACAGCGTGACTCCGGTCAGTGAAGACCGGTCTCAAGTCAGCACCGCTGCAGACTCGCTGTTTGAGGGCTTGATAGCCCACTCCCCCTCCACACTCGTTGCTTTGGAACAGCCCTCAATATGGCGGACCCTCCGCGTGAACGCGCAAACGGAGGGGTAGGGTGTAGGGGTAGGGTGTAGGGGGCGGTTTGGGAATGGGCCTGAGTTTTAAGAGCAATGGGACGTCCTTTCCTCCGGAGCGTCACGTGAAGCAACGTCCGTTTCTGATGACGCTGCACAGCTGATTTCTAACAGCAGCTCTGTCCCGTTGTTTCCACAAACACACTCGCCTCTGTTAGTACACATTTACTGACATATATATTTGTATCATCTGTAGCAGTGTGCGAAAAAGTACACGTCCCACCGTCCGGGACGTGTTATTTACAATATCGGACAAGTAGATCTTTCAATTGACTTGTCGGCGGACAAGTGACGTTTTTCGGCCTGATTTATTGACAAATTATTGATACATTCCGTTTTACAAAAGGCAGAACTCATTCGCAAATTGTCCGTGTCCGCCATTGTTCGTTTAGAAGTGTTAGTTTCGGTTCTGCTTGTAGATTCCTAAGGAAATGCATCTCGCCATTTTCTGTACAGTTAGACGGGGGTGGGGCGGAGCGGGGTGGGAAGTGTAGCACAGTGCCCGGGTTGGGAAGCAAAACTGGGTTCCGAGTAGAAACAAATAACAATTGTCCGGTACCGGGATTAATGAGAGTTGTGAGGACGGGAGGCGAGGCCGAGCCCCGCGGACTGCAGCTCTCTCTCTTGCTCCGTATCAGCTGATCGATGCACGGTGCATCTCAGCTCAGCGTCTCTCTCTCTTTCTACACACAGCGCACCCGCTACCTGTTTGACAGCCTCATCTTTGTCAAATGTTCTTTCTCTAACACGTAATGAAGGCTATTAAGCGTTTTAGCTCCTGTGTTGTTAATATTGACCGCCATTTCCTTTATGAAGTGAAGCAGCCTCCCTGTTTGTGTCCTCGCGCTGTCCTCACATCCCCGGACCCCCAGACTCGGAGGAACACACGGATGTCAGTATTGTTTATGAAGCAGGGTATAGAAAGTACATTATTGAAATGAAAATACTATTTATTTACTTTTACAAACAGTGAGCAGCAGGGCAGCTGCAGCATGGGTATTGTAGGACATGTGTAAGCGTGCAAGCGTCTTTGAGTTGTAGAAAAGCGCTAGAGGCCTATACTGTAGGCTATAAATATAATGTATTATTATTATTATTAGGTTATGTCCTATGTGTTGGACATGTGTGGTTGGACTCTGTCTCACAGGCAGGTTGCAATGTAACATCAGAGGAGACTGGGCCAATTGTACATTCTCAAACTGCACCACTTGGAACAAACTAAACAATGCAGAGATTATTTTTATATAATTGTATTCAATAACCGTAAGAAATTAAACAGTATGAAGTTATTTGTAAATAGGAATACAGATTTGACTTAATGTTTTCATAAATATATTTTTCTCCGAGTTTGACTCATTTTTACCCTCTCAAAGAACCGGAATCGAGAACCGAAAATAACCGGAATCGAAAAGCAGAACCGGAATCGTTAAAATCCAAACGATACCCAACCCTATGTGTGATGCAGTAAAATCTTACCGCTCACTTACGTTGAGCGGTGTCGTAAAAACCGCGGGAAAGTGTAAAATACGATGACGAAGAAGAAGATTCCAGTGGCCCCAATTGTTGTCCATTCTGGACAAGTGAAATATTTATTCGGACAAGTAAATTGCCAAACTCACTTGTCCATGGACAAGTACTCTCTAAAAACTTTTTCTCACACTGGTTATTATACACTGGGTCTCTAATGACATCTTTTAAGTATACTATAAATAAACATATTCCTCTATCCTCTCACTCAAAGCCAGTGTCATGGTAACCTGATAAACCTGTAACATTAACGTTACGTGGTCAACAATAAACCTGTAACCTGCCTATAAACCCACAGATGTATTTATGTATGTCACTATGTATTGTTCTACGTTTAACGTTAGCCAGTAGATGGTGGCAGCGGAACGTAATGATTAACGTTACCGACCTTTTTTATGTCATGTCAAGAGTTGGATGTCAACGCCACTCAACTCAAACAAGTGTGACAAGCAAACATTCACTCATCTTTTCAAATATTCAGTTACAAAGCTAGAAGCAAGCTAAGTTAACATCACATAGCTGATGCTGAGCTAAACATGTTTGCTAACCGTCATGCGTTAATGTGACTGACCTCTCCGGGTGAGTTTTCAAGTGCCTGATGAAATCCAACGTTGTTGCGCCAGCATCCTTGATTTGATATTGCAGACTTTGCAGTGTGCGCTCCTTTTGTTGGTGCCGCCAGCGTTTTGTTCGAAGTTTTTGTAGTTGAACCTAATTACAAGCGGTACAGCCGCAGGTGTGCCGCCGGTCGCCATGGTGTTACTACGAGGTAGTAACAGAGGCGCGCACGTCTGTGTAATGAGCCGGCTAAAATAACTGGATGGCCTACCTGCCTGTCAGCCTTCCATCTGGGCACAAACTTATCTCGTGCCCTCATTGGCCATGTGCGCGTTCGTGTGTGTTGGAGGAGGCGGGCTCTATAAGGAAGTAGCAGCCTCTAGCAGATTATCTCCGGTTGTGTATTTTCAAATTGTAGCGATCTCGAGCGGTTTCTCTCAAATGTACCTACCCCACCTCCAATACGCCAAAAATAGAAAACACAATGATTGTTCACGAGTCCCAACACACGAGTCCAAGTCGAGTCTGAAGTCTTTTGGTCACGAGTTCAAGTCAAGTCTGAAGTCTCTGTGTGTGCGACTCGAGTCCGAGTCGCAGACCAAAGTCCCCATCTCTGGTGTGTGGGTGTGTATATGTGTGTTTGTGTAATTTTGTGTTTGTGTGTATTGTGTTTGTTTCCTGGGGAAAACCCTCACGAGAAACACCGGCTGTTGGTATGCCGCTGTGACGTCAAGTTACTCCGTTCTCCGCTTGTAATTATGCCGTTACAAGCTTCAAAGTTGTATTTATCATCTGAATTTGCCGAAACAAGTTTAATATTCTGAAAGCCAAGACGTTGTTTAATTGAAATCAGATGAAAACAAACTGTAAAGGACCCTGCCGTGTTATTTATGATTACTATACGCTATACTATACGTACATTCATAATGTCAACCAGAGGGAGGGGGGGCGGCGCTGCGGAGGAGCATATTGCGAGTGAAAGGTGCCTGTCATCTTCCCTTTACAAGCTTCAAACATGTATTTATCGTGTGATTTTGGAAATAAAAGTGTCATATTCTGAAAGCCAAAACCTTTGTTTATTTAAAATCAAACAAAACACCCGAACCCCGAAAACATAGTTTTTTTACGCAAATCCACGTTTATTTTGAAATGAGCCGTTGCAACTTCCGACTGATTTCAATAGAGCAGGTCACATATTTGCAAAATTTGCCTCTGAACCTTGACAAGTGTATGTTTCAGGCTTATCAATGAACAATTGGACCCGTTCAAATCCAGTTTGGTTCCATCCCATTTCAAGTGCTGTTCGACGCTCGGCGTAACCCTCGGAGCACACTCAAACATCCAATCACAGAGCTTGAGGACTATCTCGGGGTTTGTCAAGCAAAGTGGAGAGAATACTTACTTCCGGGTGTAATATTCTCTAAAGCAAATGAGCTGCTTTGACCCTCGGTCCTGACGCACTCCAACTTGTGTTTATTAATCAAACAAATAAATAAACACAAGGATTATTAAAGCTGCAAGAAACGTTGTGCGGGTCTTCGACGCTCCACAGGCTGTTGTCCGCACGTCGACGTGTCTCGGTGTCTCGAGGACTCGGCCGTTGGCAAGCGTGGGAAGTTTCAGGCCGATCGGACAATGTCTTTGAGTTAGAGGAGTAACACAAACGTTGTGTTTGATGGCGGGTGATCTGTGTCGCCATGGCAACGGCATATGATGACATCCCATAATATGCTTAGATGTGTTGAGGGCTGCATCGTTATCAAACCTGTGAAGTTGTGTGCCGTATGGAGCATGTTAACTGGAGTTATGAGAAAACCATGTTTCACGGCGACCATTTTGTTACCATAGCAACAACATTTTACGAAATCTCAAAACTGACACATATGTGTCTTGAGGGCTGTACCGTGAACACACATGTGATATTTGAACACTTTTTAACCATTTATACAGGAGTTAGAGCAATATCGTGCTTAACGGCAAGGGAGGTGTTGCCATGGCAACCACTTTCGGGGAAAAACTGACTATTTTCATATTGAGGTGTTAAGGGAAGGACCATTAACTGTCATTTGAAGTCTGGTGCCGTTTAGACCATTTTCCATTGAGTTAAGACAACATTGTGTTTTATGAAGAGGGATCTGTCGCCATGGCAACGGCATATGGTGACATCCCATAATTGACATAGAGCTGTTGAGGCCGGACCATTAATGATAGTCTGAAGTCTGGTGCCGTTTGGACGATTTCCCATTGAATTACAACAACACCCTGTTTCATGGCGAGGGATCTGTCGCCATGGGCAACGACATATGATGACATCCCATAATTGGCGTAGAGCTGTTGAGGGCCGGACCATCAATGATAGTCTGAAGTCTGGTGCTGTTTGGACGATTTTCCATTGAATTACGACAACACCAGGTTTATTGGCGAGGGAGGCATTGCCATTGAAACGGCATATGATGACATCCCATAATTGACATAGAGCGATTGAGGGCCGGACCATTAATGATAGCCTGAAGTCTGGTGCTCTTTGGACGATTTTCCATGAATTACGACAACATCATGTTTCACGGCGAGGGATCTGTCGCCATGGCAATGGCATATGATGACATCCATAATTGACATAGATCTGTTGAGGGCCGGACCATTAATGATAGTCTGAAGTCTGGTGCAGTTTGGACCATTTTCTATTGACTCACGACAACAGTGTGTTTTATGGCGAGGATGTGTTGCCATAGAAACGGCATGTGATGACATCCCACAATTGGCGTAGAGCTGTTGAGGGCCAGACCATTAGTCATCATCTGAAGTCTGGTGCCGTTTGGACGATTTTCCATTGAATTACGACAACACCGTGTTTAATGGCGAGGGATCTGTTGCCATGGCAACGGCATATGGTGAGATTTCAGATTTCACGTAGAGCTGTTGAGGCATGGACCGGTGATATAAAAGTGAAGATTGGGGGACGATGGGACCGTGTCCATTGGATTTACAGCGACACCGTTGTTTATGGCGAAGGATCTGTCGCCATGGTAACGCCAAATTAAGTAACATCAGATTTGACCTAGAGCTGTTCAGGGCTGTAGTGTTAACCATCATGTGAAGTTTGGTGGCGTTCTGAGTATGTCAGTTTGAGTTATGACATCATCGTGTTCCATGGCGAGGGACCGCCTAGCATCGAGCGAACGCGAACTTTGGCGCCAAATAACGGCTACGCCGTGCGAAAGAAAAAAACTTCCATGATAACTTTAGATTGCCCATGTCTCGAGAAGCTACCCGACGAATTTCGAGCCGTACGAATAAAGTCCCTAGGAGAAGATAGATTTCGCGCGGAGGACGAAAAACGCGATTTATCAAAATTCAAAATGGCCGACTTCATGTACGTTATTTCATACCCCTCCAAGAGGCTTTTTTGTTTGTCTCTGCACCCTATATATCCGTAGCGAGTTTCGTTCATTTACGTGAAAGTTAAAGTGGCCGACTTTACGTTATAAGCGTAAGTGGGCGTGGCTCACGCACTTTCTTACGTAAAGTTTATATATATATTCTTTTCAAGTATTATGCTTCTTGATTTAAGCC
>CM070478.1:41942988-41977012 GCA_036324585.1 Champsocephalus esox
ATACACTAGATATCAGCCTGTGAGCAGTATGAACAGTGTGTATGAATACACTAGATATCAGCCTGAGAGCAGTATGAACAGTGTGTATGAATACACTAGATATCAGCCTGAGAGCAGTATGAACAGTGTGTATGAATACACTAGATATCAGCCTGTGAGCAGTATGAACAGTGTGTATGAATACACTAGATATCAGCCTGAGAGCAGAATGAACAGTGTGTATTAATACACTAGATATCAGCCTGAGAGCAGTATGAACAGTGTGTATGAATACACTAGATATCAGCCTGTGAGCAGTATGAACAGTGTGTATGAATACACTAGATATCAGCCTGAGAGCAGTATGAACAGTGTGTATGAATACACTAGATATCAGCTTGTGAGCAGTATGAACAGTGCGTATGAATACACTAGATATCAGCCTGAGAGCAGTATGAACAGTGTGTATGAATACACTAGATATCAGCCTGTGAGCAGTATGAACAGTGTGTATTAATACACTAGATATCAGCCTGAGAGCAGTATGAACAGTGTGTATGAATACACTAGATATCAGCCTGTGAGCAGTATGAACAGTGTGTATTAATACACTAGATATCAGCCTGAGAGCAGTATGAACAGTGTGTATGAATACACTAGATATCAGCCTGTGAGCAGTATGAACAGTGTGTATGAATACACTAGATATCAGCCTGTGAGCAGTATGAACAGTGTGTATGAATACACTAGATATCAGCCTGTGAGCAGTATGAACAGTGTGTATGAATACACTAGATATCAGCCTGTGAGCAGTATGAACAGTGTGTATTAATACACTAGACATCAGCCTGTGAGCAGTATGAACAGTGTGTATGAATATGCTAAGATATATAAAGTATGAAAACGGTAAGCAGTATAGTATAAAATATATAGATATTAATTTCATGATGATAAACATTGTGGAACAATGATGAAACATGGGAATGGATGTGGCGACGTAAAACTGACACAAAACAACAACAAACTTGTGCCAGCCAATGGGAGAGTTTCATCAGCAGCACGTGGTGAAAACCACCAATGAGCGCTCAGCTCGAGATACCAGCGAGCCGTTTCCCATCAAGCATTTAGCTTCCGCAGCTCGTGGAGAGCAAGTGCGCCAACTCATAGACAGAAGAGGCTTCTCAATACTCAAATTTCCCCTCCTCGACTCCCCTCCTCGATACTTAGACCCGGCTGAAGTCGAATAGTCCATTTAGCTTAGGAACCTTCCTAAAGGAGTGAAATGACCCGGAAGTCCCTCAGTGGCAGCCATGATAAGTGCCGTTCAAATTCTCTAGAATGATGAGAATGAAAGGAAAGGAGGTTTCAAACTTCCTTTATAACCTCCTTTAGCTTAGGAACCACTGGACCTCCCTAACCGACAGGAGAAGCGAAAATGCTGCCCACAATGCCTTGCAGCCGCAGCATGTGCCGTCACTCAACAGTCGGCCGTTCACGGAAACAACCGATTATGACCGAGAAATGATATCATGAAAGTTACGGTGCTTATTATTTTAAAATTAAAATATATTTTAATTTTAAAACATAGGTGGTAAGTTGCCAAAGTGCTTTGTTCTGAACGTTCATCAGTATTATAATCAAAAAGAGAAATATGAACGTTAGTTTTTACTGAAATGATCAAATAAAGTCAACATTTCAGTCTTTACTGAGCTGTGTGGAGTTTGTTCAACTTCTAAAAGATGTTTGAATGGTGATATACACAGTGATAGATGTTAAGGACTAACGTTTATAATAAATACATCTGTATTGATTTAAAGATCTTTAGTTCATACAATCATACGTATTGGGATCATTGGTATTAATGTGGACCGGAGGGACAGGGTGACAAGCATAAGTTTCACTTTCCTTTTTTATTTCAGTTCCAGCTTTGGTCATGAAGAATATGTTTCTCTGTTGTCCACGTTCATAAGCAAAGCAGCAGCATCAGAGCACGGTGCAGAGTCTAGATGAGTTTACAGCAGTCCCTCGTTCTTATTAAACATCCATGTTGTAGTCCGCTGTATAGAAAACTGTGGTTTCTATGGTTTCCCCACAGCAGCAGACGCACACAATGACGTCCGCTGGCGCATCATAAACACGTCGGATAGTGAAAGTGCAGTCGGATTCTCTAAAGTACCGCAGTCTCTTCTCCTAAGTCCTTTTGAATTCTCCTGTCCACTATCCTTTGACCCCGTGACGTTTCACTCAGAGGTCAAGGAATAAACGATAGGGTTAGAACTTAGGAGCTGATCTTTAAACTATCCGACTGCAGCCCCGCCCACAGGAGATGCGAGCGGAGGACCGAGGAGGGGAACCGAGGAGAGAGGAGGGGAAGCAGCAGACGTTTAAAGAAATGAGAACTCCTCTCCTCTGAGCGGTCATATTAAAGCGACGTCCGTTCATTATTAAGTGGCAACAGCTGCATCAGCTGTCGAGTGTTTTGTCATATTTTATAATCTCTGCTGGATCAGCTGAACATTGTTCCCCCACATATGTACTTTGAATTCATTGAGAGTGCGGTATAATGAGACAAGACCAGGCTACAGATGCGGACACACACACACAAATATATTTATATAAATATATGCAATTTAAAGTATGAGAGCACTCTCATAATAACGTAACACAATCAGAGACTGGATATACCCCTCTCTCTCTGGTCGCTGAAATGGGGAATCGAAATTACAGGCCAAAAGTTGTATTTGCAAGTATTAAAAGTAAGGACATCAAACCAACTGAGACCCGTCTGTCCGCCGCATCTGCGCACTAGACAACACACACCTACACACTGTACCACACACACACCTACACACTGTACCACACACACACTTACAGCTCCTAAAGCATAATCAGGCTACAGCCGTTGTGTATTTTATTATGTGAAGCACTAAATGGTCTTA
Source organism: Champsocephalus esox (assembly GCA_036324585.1). Lineage (NCBI taxonomy): Eukaryota > Metazoa > Chordata > Actinopteri > Perciformes > Channichthyidae > Champsocephalus > Champsocephalus esox. The sequence goes on from CM070478.1 coordinate 41,945,907, forward strand.
GAAAAATATTGACTCTTTGTTTGTAGATATCTACTAAACTAAAGCAAATAAAGAGAGTAGGCCTGTTCTACTGAGTGATATATATTATACACACTGCTCTGCTTTCTGCACCTCACAGCTGTTCTCACTGTAAACATCGCGTTGCGATGAGAGCAGGTTCTAAAATAATATCCAGGGGTTGCATGCAGAGCTGTCATTGGCTGAGATAAGTCCGGCTGCGCGTCACGCCTCCACCGTTCCCGGAAATGCATCCGCGGAGGAGCCGTGGAGGAACCATCAGTGTCTCCTTGGTTAGAGCTCCTCCAGAGAGCCTCCTCGGCGCTCGATCCTCGGTCCTCGGTGTGCATTTAGAGAAATGAGGCGTCCTTCAAAATGGCGCGCTGAAATTCATTTCCGGGTCACTACCGGAGGACCGAGGAGTCGAGGAGTCGAGGAGGGGAAATTTGAGTATTGAGAAGCCTCTACATAAAGAGTAGACGCCGCATCGACCGCTACTGCCTATTGGCGCTGACGAGCCGTGGGGCCGCCATCTTGGACCCGCTCCACTCAGTGTAATCTGTCCGGCAGGTGTAGGTACCAGATATGTATGGGTGTATTTCCGTCGCATCGTCATCCGTCATATTCGTCTACTCACCTCCCTCTGCTCCCAGCGCTCTGCTGCCACACACCGGCCGTCTGCGGAACTGCAGCCGGAGGAACTCGGTACAGCTTGTTATGTGTGTGTACTTGTGCATAGTGCTGCGTACCTGGACTCACATTCAGGTTCAGGTCCGGACTCAAGTCCAGAGGTTCAGGTTCAGGTCCGGACTTATAAGTCCGGACCTGAACCCATGTCTTGTGTCAAGTTGTGTGAGTAACTAAAGTGAACTTATTGTGAGCTAATTATCAATTGAAAATTAACAATAATCAACTCAAATTCAAACTCGTCAGGTTTATTGTGCTCCCTTCCAACTTGTGTCCACATTTCTCTACAAAGTACAAATGTAAAAAAAACACTTTTTGCCACTTAGTCTACAAATGACTTATGACAGCAACTACAGTGAACTACTACAAAGTTCAAACATTTATTTCATTTACCAAACTAAAGTAACCAAACAGTCCCTGAGCTGACTGAGCCTAAATCCCTAAAACGTTGCTGAAAGGTAGAGTGTAGAGTAGACTATATGCATCACACTGTTACACACCTACGATACAGTATACACTGTAGTGACTGTACAGTCAGAGTGTACTGTACTGTCTGTACACCATGTATTTTCTACAACTCTACATGTGTACATTATAATAATAATAATAATAATGCATTTTATTTATTATTATTATTATACAGTACATACTACATACATAGTGATGTACATACATACTGTTAGAAATTAAAATCAATGTTGATATGGCGTCATTTTGAATTAAATACACTATTTAATTTAAATCAGTTTTATTCTGAAAAAACCGGAAGTTCACACTATTTACTTAATACTTGTATTCTGAAAATTCTTCACTTCCGGTTAGCATTAGCATGTGGCGAAATGCTACGTTTTCAAACCGTGAATCGAAGGTGAAATGACATGTGATGTTGTACACTGAGCACACTGGGATTAGCACTCATTTATTGACACTGAATAACGTTTATCAGGGAATGTTTAAATAACCACAGACACCAGAATATACGTAAGTGCTAGTTGTTTTGCGAGTCCAAGTACCGGTTCCCGACGTTCCGGTTTTAACCGGACTTGAACCGAAACTTTTTACAAGTCCAGTACCGGTTCGGCTTGCCGGTACGCAGCACTACTTGTGCACATAAATAATGTTTCTAATTATTTACAATTCAAAAATATATATATTCTGCGTTACTTTAGCCAACACTTTTATAAGGCCACGAGATTAGATAATTACGAAATGTGGAGATAGAATACATATCTTTCAGATTGTTATTTTGTCATTATGTTTCATGTTTTATTTACCTTTTAGTATTTGTATATAGTATCTGAACTTTGGAGAGGAGTTGGGAGACACACGACACATCAAATCACATCTACAGATCAAGACAAAGCAAATGGAAGTACTCCTAGCGTGAACATGTTTGTGAAAACGTGTGCAAAGTCTCTGAAAATCCTAAAAATAAGCTCATATTTGAATTACCCATAAAAAAACACATCATTCAGTAAAAACAAGGCCCCACTGATCATCTGCTCCCTGATCTCTCGGCGAATTGAAAGTACTTATTGCCGGAGATCGCATGTTGTGGTTTTATTAAATGTGCCAAGTGCTAGGACTGTCTTATGGAAGAAAGCTTTCAGATGTGCAGCTCCACAAACATGGAACAGTCTGCAAAAAGAATGGACAATTACCAAGCTGGTACCACTACATGTTTTCAAAGCTTGGTTGGATGCTACACAATCAGATGCTGTTGGCACCTGTACATGTGGATAGATATGTTGTGCTGTTGTTTATGTTTTGCCTTTGATGTTATTCCATCCCATTTATCTCAACTCAAGTTAGTATTAAATGCAGACAACTTTAAAGAGCCTGTGACACGGTTTTCCCCCATCATCCAAACCCATTAATTTGAGTACATATTGTCCCCTTGAAAACCGTTACTGAACTGATTTCGGATATTTGTACTTTGATAACCATTAATCTGCCTTCAATGTTGACAATTTTCTGGATCTTCTCGGGGATTCTTCAAGTCCCGCCAAATGATGGGTGACGTCATTGCGGGCACAGCGCTCCAGCTGCACCGTCCAGGATCCCAGCATCTGCATGTAAACCTTTATATATATACAGTCAGATGTAAACGCACGACGGCGCACACAGCAGCAAGCTCAGACAGCGATGACAGGTTATGTTGAACGTGTCTGAGAGCTCATATGAGGCTGAAGGATCGGTTTATGTTGTATCTGTTGTTAGAAGTTTAGGAATGAGGTGCGTCAATATGGGCGATCATATGGTCATGGAGCCAGTGGTGGAATGGGACTACAATCATCCCGGGACTCTCGACCGGCCCACTTCGGTACCGCTAGTAAATTGTCAACGGGGGGAGTGGGGATGTCAGGGGCGGCAGGTGCTGTATATAGTAAATGTAAATATGTAAATATGTGTGTCACTGCATCCTGGTAAAATACAAATATAATGTATAATGTCTGTGTCTTTGACATTAGCGCTGCTAGCCACCTGTGCCCTGTAGCCTACTACGAAGCCAGTTCAACAGACCCTGGATATGTTTGAGTAACAAACAAACGAACAACAACAAACTAACAAACGAGATCTCGCTGAGCGGTCCGACGACGCTGGTTATCAACTCGGTAAATCAAGCCAGGGTTTCTCTCTCCAGCTGAGAGCGCGTTCACGTCTAAGACACGCGTGGATCTGATTTTAATTACATTTGTCTCGAGTGTTTCGTCAACATAATGTGTTAAATAATACTTCTGCATCCAGTCTGTGACGCTGTGAGTGTTGCACGGCCAGATGAGGCTCAGCTGACTCAGATCAGGAAATATACGATATATTATGATATTATATGATCTATGATCTGAGTGATGATGTGATATGAATGATAAGTGCGACACGTCGGCGTCTTCTCTGCATACGGCAGTTTAAACTGTATTCCCTTTATCCTGTAATATGACTTGAGAGATTTAAACTCCGCACACTGAGCTCATCTCTTTTCTATAGACGCCGGAGGCGGGCAGCGTCAGGTAAAAGAAGTTATTTAGCCTTCTCAAACCTGAGCCTCACGCGCCGCCTATGGGGGATGTGCTGGTGACTTATCCGACCGGCCCACTTCGGTACCGGCCCATCGGGATTCGTCCCGATGGCCAGTCCGCCACCGCACACAGCCCACGTACACTGTCAACGGGGGGAGCCTCGCTGCGGGGAAACGGTGGACCTAGTGTCCCGATCGGAGTGGGAATAATAATAATAATCCGTGCATTTTATCCATTAATTTCCCCAACATTGTGGTAAAAAAAACACACGTTTAATCCATGTTGTTGGTGTATTACAACTACAAAAAGCATCGGTTTGTTTTCTCATCAGGAAATGCAGACCGGCTCAAACAAACGATCATGTAATGTATCATATGTTCGCCGAATTGACATGAAAGCACTAATAAATGTAGTTTCATCCACTTGAGTTTACAACCACAAAAATAATCGATTTGTTTTTATATCACATCCGACGGGAGGAAATTCAGCAGCTCTCACTCCCGATTTTTAATCCTAATGTAATCATCATCTTCACCACGATCATGTATGTTTATGTCACTGAATTGACATGAAAGCACTGACAAATATGAATATACTGTAGTCAACTTCATTAAAACGTTATTAACGTGCCTAATCTCAGTAATTCACCATTTCTACGCATGACACAACACACTTTGTCCGTGTTTGGCTCTCGAAGCGTTCCCGCATTGACGTCACTTCCGGCTTCCCCCAAAACTTCAAAATGAGACGAAGGAATTTCCCCGCGATGTTCGAAATTATTGATATTTAACGGAACGGTATCGCTTTTTATTTTTTAAACTGACGGTTCGAGATTACTAGTAGACCAATATTTCATTGCACAACAGTTGTTGGGATGGTGTCACAGGCTCTTTAAACTCATGATATTCTCAAATGGCAAAAAGTTAACTTCTTTTCTCTCCAACATTTGTACTGTTCAAGGGACTGACATTTACATTGAAAGGGTCACTACATACACATATCTAGGTTTTATTATTGATCAGAACTTATCTTTCAAATCACACACTGAAAATGTTGTTTTAAAAATTAGGTTTCTCCGTTCAGACAAGGAAACATTTGATCTCTGCAACGTTTTTACCAGTATTGGATTCAGTATCTGCTTTACATGAATGTCTCTGACCAGTGCCTAAAGAGTTTGGATACTGTGTACCATTGTGCATTGTTTTATTACATATATATATATTGTGAGTTTGGAATAAATATGCACTTTATGAAAATTATTAGTTCGTTACTGTTAGTAAAAAACAGTAAGGTTACTACTGGATGTTTGTCACACTTGGATATGTTTTCATTGGACATTCAATTCAATACCTTTATTTATCCAGGTAAAATCCCATTGATATCAATGATGTCTTTTTCAAGGGAGACCTGCAGCAGTAGGTTCCACAAGAAGACATACAAACACAAACAACAGAACAACATATCTATCCACATGTACAGGTACCAACAGCATCTGATTGTGTGGCATCCAACCAAGCTTTAAAAACACGTAGTGGTACGAGCTTGGTAATTGTCCATTCTTTTTGCAGACTGTTCCATGTTAGTGGAGCTGCACATCTGAAAGCTTTCTTCCATAAGACAGTCCTAGCACTTGGCACATTTAATAAAACCACAGGATGCGATCTCAGGCAATACGTACTTTCAATTCGCCGAGAGATCAGGGAGCAGATGATCAGTGGGGCCTTGTTTTTACTGAATGATGTGTTTTTTTATGGGTAATTCAAATATGAGCTTATTATTAGGATTTTCGGAGACTTTGCACACGTTTTCACAAACATGTTCACGCTAGGAGTACTTCCATTTGCTTCGTCTTGATCTGTAGATGTGATTTGATGTGTCGTGTGTCTCCCAACTCCTCTCCAAAGTTCAGATACTATATCAAAATACTAAAAGGTAAATACAACATTAAACAATGACAAAATAATAACCTGAAAGATATGTATTCTATCTACACATTTCGTAATTATCTAATCTCGTGGCCTTATAAAAGTGTTGGCTAAAGTAACGCAGAATATATATATTTTTTAATTGTAAATAATTAGAAACATTATTTATGTGCACAAGTACACACACATAACAATCTGTACCGAGTTCCTCCTGCTGCAAACATTATTTATGTGCACAAGTACACACACATAACAAGCTGTACCGAGTTCCTCCGGCTGCAGTTCCGCAGACGGCCGGTGTGTGGCAGCAGAGCGCTGGGAGCAGAGGGAGGTGAGTAGACGAATATGACGGATGACGGATGCGACGGAAATACACCCGTACATATCTGGTACCTACACAGGCGCAATGAAGTGTCAGCGCATTTAATCAATCGTAACTCGCTGAATACAAAACTGATTTTCACGTTTTTTTTCTTTCTGTAAACGTCATATATGTAGGCATGATACCGGACACACGATTCGGCGTATATGAATATTCATAGTAGGCTTAAAAGCAATAGAATATTCTGGTATTTGATAGCCTATATGTTATGTATGATAGGTATTTTGCAAAAGTCACACGATATATAATGTAGGCTAATATATAAACACACACACACACACACACACACACACACACACACACACACACACACACACACACACACACATATAAAAAAACACTAATGGTCTATATGATAGAGAAGCAGAAGCAGATTGTGTAGGCCTACTACTCAGCTATTTTAATAAGTTGAAAAATGAAGAAACAATAATACATTATACACAGACAGAAGTTATATATCAGTACAAATTAATATCTATGTCAGAAAAAATGAAAATCTACATCTATATAAAAAATGTAAATTTTGAAGTTAAACACAAGAACATGACACCACCCCGCCCCAAACCATATTTACACAAAGTTGCTCATGAAAGTTTAAATGAGCTAACAGCCCTGACAGAGGACTGTTTTGAGGAGCTTCTTTCTCGTGCTCCCTTTCTGCAGGTCGAGAGAGGTGAGTCTGGCAATGTGGTTAGTCTTATTTTCAGAAACACAACCAATGACAACAAGTCAGAATAATGGTTGTCGATGCCAAACTGCGTCTCCTCAATGTGTTCCCCAAGCTGAAAAACATCCTCCGTTCCAATCTCCTCCCGGACGATGGAGGTGACTGTCGACTCCTTTGGAGCTTGCCTTGTTGAAGCTTGGCGAATCCCCCTCTCTGCAGCTCTCAGCCCCTTCACTGTGCCTTGTGATGGAATCACTAGGCCACCGTTGTGTTTCAGGGCTAGAAGGTGGTAGCTCTCATCAAATGATGAAGCTATAGCATCTCTGACCAAGCTTGCACGGCACACATCACACGGCACACATCACAGGACAGCTTTCGCAGAATCTGCCGGACTACAAATCCTGCGATGTAGACCAGCGCATTTCCCACCAGTTTCAGCAGAGGACATCTCTCCCGCAGACAGGGACACGGTGTCTGTCTCACTATGAAACACCGAGCCATCAGACGGCGGAAGACGGCCTGGAACTGGCGTGCAGATGGATGTTATTCAGCCACCTTGTATAGAAAACAGGCACACAATACATACATTACTCATAAGTCATTTTCAGAATGGATTGCAGTTAAAAGAACATCAACCCTACCTGACGCTCTGATGGAATTAAACAGGAGCTCCAAGTGATCCTGGCTGAACCGGCAGGCGAGGACATACCGCTGAACGTGGAGCAGTTCAGGAATCACCAGCATCAACGTGTCGATGTTAATGACACATCCGATGGCTGACAAGTACCTGCAAAAGAAAAACATGTTATTACTCTGATCATGGCAAAACATATACAGTATACTTGTAGGACACTTAGCTAACTAGGAACAATGTAACTGCAGAACTGGGATAACTTGAGAACAAGAACACATGCAATGCATACCATTTTGACACCGACATGTGCTTGATGTTGTGTGATACGTACCATTAGAAGCATGGGACCTCAAAAACACTGAAGACAAGATCATTCCAACACACAAAACTGAACACAGAAAAACATGTAAATAAAAGAGCATCATGTTGGCAGACCAAACTAAAGGAAACACGTTGTAACAGTAGCATCATATGAACCTGATGGAGAGAACAGAGCATCATATGAACCTGATGGAGAGAACAGAGCATCTTATGAACCTGATGGAGAGAGCAGAGCATCTTATGAACCTGATGGAGAGAACAGAGCATCTTATGAACCTGATGGAGAGAGCAGAGCATCATATGAACCTGATGGAGAGAGCAGAGCATCTTATGAACCTGATGGAGAGAGCAGAGCATCTTATGAACCTGATGGAGAGAGCAGAGCATCTTATGAACCTGATGGAGAGAGCAGAGCATCTTATGAACCTGATGGAGAGAGCAGAGCATCTTATGAACCTGATGGAGAGAGCAGAGCATCTTATGAACCTGATGGAGAGAGCAGAGCATCTTATGAACCTGATGGAGAGAGCAGAGCATCTTATGAACCTGATGGAGAGAGCAGAGCATCTTATGAACCTGATGGAGAGAGCAGAGCATCTTATGAACCTGATGGAGAGAGCAGAGCATCTTATGAACCTGATGGAGAGAACAGAGCATCTTATGAACCTGATGGAGAGAGCAGAGCATCTTATGAACCTGATGGAGAGAGCAGAGCATCTTATGAACCTGATGGAGAGAGCAGAGCATCTTATGAACCTGATGGAGAGAACAGAGCATCTTATGAACTCGATGCATAACGGAACAGAGTATCGTTGAACTCATGTCGTGAACTCTTCATGCATGAATAACAAGCACTATTTGAATAGACCTCTTAGATCGGTGAAGTGGTGCTCCATCCTTTGTCTCCAAAGTGAGCAAGTACTCCCTGGCTCTTGACAAACATGCTTTCCTCTCTCTCCACTTCAAAGCACCCAAGGGAGATTTGAATCCTTTGGCACGAGGATTGCGTCCATTCATTGCGTCAAACAGCCTGTCAATAATCTATAAAGAAGTATCTAAATCACTCTCATTACAGTGTTCCATTAGGTATCAGATAGTTGTAATCAATACTCATCCATTCAAGATATAAAGAGAACAGAGTACTTATTTCTAAACTGTATGTTCAACGTGCAGACTTAGTATTTGCTTGACTTCCTTCTCTCCATAGGCCAGTGTGCTACAGCACATTTCACACAGAGCTTTACCACTCTAACATGTGTGAAGGTTTGTGTAACGTTATATACACACTTTTGTATTTATGAATATGCAATATCACGGTTCATGAAAATATTTGCATGTTGAACTCAGAGAATTATCAACAAAGTGTTCCTGATGCTCAAATCACATTTTGATCAATTATTTAAAAACAAACACGTACTTGGTTCTATAATCACTAACTGTTTACCTCAGTGCATTCTGCCGTTGCCTCACAGCCTTTAAACTGAGAGTGCCTAAGATCCCTCACTGTGCGGAGAGCGACTGGCACGGAGCGACTTAGGGACACCCTCATCTTGTGGTTTTCAACGTAGACTTGTTTGTCTGTGATTTTATTGGCAGCACGCAGTCCGTCTTTTTTTTGCACAACATTGAGATGATTGATGAACGTCCACTTGATCTGTCCGGTGGTCGTTGGACTGTATGCTGCAGAGAAAGATGCAGTCGCTGCTCAAACAAGTACAAACAGCAACATGTTGATCATCACGTCCAGCCATAACGTGCAAATGAACAGACAACAATATGTAGATACAACTTTTAGCAGCAGAGACATAACTTGTACAAACAGGTCTACAACAATCATCATTTACCTGCAACATATTACTAACTTCAGCATGTGCCATGTATCCATCATTACACATACTTTGTCACCAGTCGAGGGATGCGGGAAACTGGTTTGAAGCGGCTCCTGTGGGTTTCCCTTCAGCTCACACCCAAGTTGGTTGCACATGCTGACGTTGGAGGCATCCATCGTGACAGATACCACCCGAATGCCCCGTGCAGGCAGCTCCTCCAAAGCATGACTGAGAAGGACCCTTTGTGTTTCAGGTAATATGCAATGGGAGCCTTCCAATGTCCTTGTAGGCCAATCACCATGAACACAAGAGCCTCAGCAGCAGCATCGGTCTCATTGTTTCCATCACCATGCTCAGTAACACAGTTACAACACATTTTAACCCGAAATGAAATGGTGTTCTGTTTTTTAACAATGTACTAACATAGCGAGACATTCCGACACCAGACAAATTGTGGGTAGATTAGTAAACCTGGTGTTTACCCTTCAGGCTTCGCTTCGGGATCTTCGGGCAGTTGAATGTTATGCACCCTCTATTCAAAAAAGAGAACGGAGCGAAAGATACAAACAACAAATGGTGTCAGGTGCGCGTGACCTGCTCCGCTGCGCGTGCATCATCTCCAAAGTGCTTCCACAGCAGTGACACACATCTGTGGATAATCATTTATACGAACATGGTTAAAGCAACCATCACTAAACGCCAGCAACACTGCATCTACTGCAGACCGTAGCAACCGGTCATCTCGTGACCCTCCGCTGTGGACACTAGCTTACTCCCGCCTGACTCGCCGCCCTCAACCCCGGAGCAGCACTCTTCGTTGCCCGAAACTACGCCGCCCCTCTGCGGCCCGCAGGTGCCAGGATACCACGGCAACACAGAGCCTGCCCAGGTATATCTAAACAAGTACCCGCCTGTACAGTGGGGTTAGGTGGTCATTTTGCAGCTCGTGGTATACAAATAGACAAGGGCTAGAATATGTGAAAATAGTGCCATATTCTGCCTGCCTGTAGAAACGTTGGTCAAATGTAATGCATACAATAGCACAGATGCCTTCACCACGAATGGCTACACAAAGATCTCATATCCCAAGCTTATCAACGAGCTGATGTTGCAGCTGAAATGATCTCCAGGTCACAAAGTCAACCTCACATGATGATGATGATGATGATGATGAGATGATGATGATGATGATGATGATGATGATGATGATGATGATGATGATGTGATCCAGTTTTCAAGGACAGTAAATGTTCTCTTCCCAGAGTATATGATGGGACCAAGGTGATGTTTAGTAGGCTACATGGTTTTAATAATACTTTTGCTTTTCAATGTTTGCCATTTCAAACCATGAGCTGGTTCAAATAATATGTGCCTTGATTTACAAAATGTTCTCATTTGTTTTATCAGCACAGCTTTGAAGCTGTTGTGCTTTTCTTTGCCACAGTCCACTTTGGACTCTATGAAATATTTCAGGATTGCACGAAAAGTGCACTCACTTGAAATGTTCTCACTTGCTTGGTTTCAAAACATAACAAATGCCATAATCTGTTCATTGGGACCATCAATGCTATTTTCTCATTGCTGTTGCCGGCCACTATTGCTCATGTAAACCTACTACTGCTGCCCCCCTGTAAACTCAGAGGCACCCTGAGTCATGTTGTTCTGGAGCCGGGCCTGCACACGGCCACATACTGAACACACTACAGAGCCCATTCCGTGTCCTGTTAGTGTTTACTTCCTGTCTGCCTTCTTCTGGTGATTTATCTGACGTCCAGCGCTCCGTCTTTTAACCTCTTTTCCTTTCTCTTTCTGGATCCTCCTTAGCAACCTTCATTATAGTCCTTGACAGTGGTCTGTACTGCTGGATTAACAACGTGTCACATGTTAAGAATGTACAATCAGAATCGAGTATTCAACTAAGCCGTGTAATGCAAGTTGTTAGTAGCCTAAGGGCCTACACAGTTGTTATGCTATACCACATTGCCCTTCACTGGATGTATAATGAGCTGCACTAAACTACATGTTAGCATTTCAAATACCTAGCCATTCTTTTGCAGTTATTTTGGTGAAAGTAACTAGAAAAGTAACTAAAGTAGTGTAACTCATTACATTTCAGAGACAGTAATTTTGTAATGTAATTTATTACTTTCAAAAGAGAGTAATAAGTAATATGTAATATATTACATTTTGGAAGTAACTTGCCCAACACTGCAAACCAGACATTCACTGGTTATGTGGATTATATTGCACATGTTTTCTGATGGCCATGGCATCCAACATGAGTGCAACACATCCATGTTCAGCCTGGTCTTCCTGGCCTCTTCTCTCCAGCATCTCCAGCATCATCTTTTCAGGCCAGGCTCGCCATCCACCGAACACAGCCACCTGTACACAAATTAAGAAGTAGCTATTTAACGTATTTGCAAACGTAATTTCCAAAAGTGAAATTGAACAACATTAAGACGACCTTTGTAATGCATGTGGATGAGGGAGGGGACGATCTGTAGTCTCTCTGAGGTATTCGTATGCCTTTGGACCATGCAGATGGAGTGAGGGCAAGCTCTCGGTGGTCCTTGGAGTACTCATGGCCCTGCTTTGCCTTCAAGTCTATTTGAAGATCTGAAATTGTATGAGAAAAGTCCCCTTCATATAATAACAAAGGAGTTTAATAAAGAGTGTAAGAGCAAGATGTACATGCATTTCAAAGTGCTAATGTCATCTTACCTGAGTAGAAATCAAGCCTCTCTTTGAGTTCTTCATCAATGAGGTTCTTTTCCCTCAAATCCCCCAAAAGACTCCTCACTGTGGTCTCTGCCCTCTTTTCTCTAGCCATGGCATTCTTCCTCTCTCGCTCGAGACTCTCCACTCTTGCTAAAGCTTCATTGAGTCTGGCCTTAAGAGCAGAAGGAGAAGCAGGCGAGACATCGCTATGATCCCAGTAGAGAGAGGGATGAACATGGTTTGAGTGATGTTTCACTTCACACACATCACTTTGACACAACTAGAGTATGGCCCACATTCTGTCTCATAGTCATCACCTGTCAAAGCCACTACCAGCATCATGTGTGTGTGTGTGTGTGTGGTGTGTGTGTGTGTGGTGGTGTGTGTGTGTAATGCATGTTCAACATGTCTTCAATTGTGTGTGTATGGGTTTATTTGTGAGTGTGTTCAATATGAGTGGCAGCAAACAAGAGAGATTTGACTTTGTCTAGGACCATTATGATATGATGTTGAAAATAGAAATACTCACATCATTAGGCTGAGGTTGTGAGTGTGAGGTTGAAGCTTCTGGGTCGTCCTGAGGGGCCACAGACAGGCTCTCTTCAGCTTTTCTGGAAGTAGACGTAGTCCTGCCCATTTTCCAACTAAAATGAAGAAGCATAATACTTGAAAAGAATATATATATATATATATATACACACACGCACACACACATAGAGATAGGTATTTCACCCTGCCCTGTTATTGATAATAGAATATTTACATGTATGAATGCCATTAGCTTTATGATGATACACCTACTCTTTGGAGGTGAACCGGGAAGCTGAAGATGGAGGGAATAACACCATCTCTGAGTCGGACAATCTGTCCTGTCCTGTCAAACTCGTCCTGCTTACAATGCTCACTGCAAATCACGATGACTCGCTTGCAGTGAGCCCTTCCCTCCTCAAAACAACTTCCCACTTCTTCCTCATATCTTTGTCTTTGGGAAACCTTCAAAATAAAAACGGGAGATTTGAGAGTCAACACAAACGTTTTTTCGGCGTCTACTCTTTATATGTCTATGCGCCAACTCGCCTCGCCTCGCTCTCAAGGCTGCGGGCGTCTTTGTCCCGCGTGATTTCAAAGTCTCATGTGGGCGAGTCTCCAGAGCAAGTCGGACAAAATGACTAACCATCATGCAACGCACCAGCAAGACGTTGATCGCAATCGCGCAGGTCTGCGCAGGTCGCAGGTCTTGCTTGTCTCAAACAAGCCTAGTATTTTAGAAACTGCTCTCATCGCTACACGATGTTTACAGTGAGAACAGCTGTGAGGCCCTGCAGAAAGCAGAGCAGTGTGTATAATATATATCACTCAGTATAACAGGCCTACTCTCTTTATTTGCTTTAGTTTAGTAGATATCTACAAACAAAGAGGCGATATTTTTCTAAGACCATTTAGTGCTTCACATAATAAAATACACAACGGCTGTAGCCTGATTATGCTTTAGGAGCTGTAGGTGTGTGTGGTACAGTGTGGAGGTGTGTGTGTGGTACAGTGTGTAGGTGTGTGTGTGGTAGGTTACAGTGTGTAGGTGTGTGTGGTACAGTGTGTAGGTGTGTGTGGTAGGCTACAGTGTGTCGGTGTGTGTTGCACAGTGCGCAGATGCGGCGGACAGACGGGTCTCAGTTGGTTTGATGTCCTTACTTTTAATACTTGCAAATACAACTTTTGGCCCGTAATTTCAATTCCCCATTTCAGCGACCAGAGAGAGAGAGATATATCCAGTCTCTGATTGTGTTACGTTATTATGAAGTGCTCTCATACTTTAAATTGCATGTATTTATATACATATATTTGTGTGTGTGTCCATCTGTAGCCTGTTATTGTCTCATTATACCGCACTCTCAATGAATTCAAAGTACATATGTGGGGGAACAATGTTCAGCTGATCCAGCAGAGATCATAAAATATGACAAAACACTCGCCAGCTGATGCAGCTGTTGCCACGTAATAATGAACGGACGTCGCTTTAATATGACCGCTCAGAGGAGAGGAGTTCTCATTTCTTTAAACGCCTGCTGCTTCCCCTCCTCTCTCCTCGGTTCCCCTCCTCGGTCCTCCGCTCGCATCTCCTGTGGGCGGGTCTAAGTATCGAGGAGGGGAGTCGAGGAGGGGAGTCGAGGAGGGGAGTCGAGGAGGGGAAATTTGAGGATTGAGAAGCCTCTTGGGGCTGCATCTCAGGTCGATTAAATGGATTCCTTGCGTCCCTCACTTGCGTGGTTTCCCTGCATCTAGTCCCTCCCACGAGGGAAGCATGGAGAGACGCAGGGAAACCACGAGAAGCAGGGAAATGAGGCCCAATCCCAAACCACTCCCTCGACCCTACCCCTCCGTGATGGAGTGAACTCCGTCTGTAGCCACACTCGCAGCTCAACGAGGCTCCCTCCTGTCAGATGGAGTGAGTAAACACAGCAGCAAGCTTTGGGACGGCCTCCCCTCTCTCCGGCAGAAACAGGAAATGCCGTACTGTATGTAACAACGGGTTCAAATCAGCATCTCTTAGACAACAAGTTTAAATGAATAACTCAAATAAAACTCCAAACATCTTTTATTGTGTTTCAAAGCTCTTTTAGTTTTAAACCTGATGTTTATAAACTTCTTAGTTTTTGCAACGGTCTGTAAATATACACAACTTTATAATAAAATGCACACATTTACCTTTTTCTAGACTAAACACAGGTTTGATCCTAAGTTAAAAACATATGAGGTTATCATGAGGTTGCTAACATCGCAGTTTATCAGTGGATGTTTGCTGGAACTACGTGTAAACAGCGTGTTTCCTGACGGACACACACAGCGTGACTCCGGTCAGGTAGAGACCGGTCTCAAGTCAGCACCGCTGCAGACTCGCTGTTTGAGGGCTTGATAGCCCACTCCCCCTCCACACTCGTTGCTTTGGAACAGCCCTCAATATGGCGGACCCTCCGCGTGAACGCGCAAACGGAGGGGTAGGGTGTAGGGGTAGGGTGTAGGGGGCGGTTTGGGAATGGGCCTGAGTTTTAAGAGCAATGGGACGTCCTTTCCTCCGGAGCGTCACGTGAAGCAACGTCCGTTTCTGATGACGCTGCACAGCTGATTTCTAACAGCAGCTCTGTCCCGTTGTTTCCACAAACACACTCGCCTCTGTTAGTACACATTTACTGACATATATATTTGTATCATCTGTAGCAGTGTGCGAAAAAGTACACGTCCCACCGTCCGGGACGTGTTATTTACAATATCGGACAAGTAGATCTTTCAATTGACTTGTCCGGCGGACAAGTGACGTTTTTCGGCCTGATTTATTGACAAATTATTGATACATTCCGTTTACAAAAGGCAGAACTCATTCGCAAATTGTACGTGTCCGCCATTGTTCGTTTAGAAGTGTTAGTTTCGGTTCTGCTTGTAGATTCCTAAGGAAATGCATCTCGCCATTTTCTGTACAGTTAGACGGGGGTGGGGCGGAGCGGGGTGGGAAGTGTAGCACAGTGCCCGGGTTGGGAAGCAAAACTGGGTTCCGAGTAGAAACAAATAACAATTGTCCGGTACCGGGATTAATGAGAGTTGTGAGGACGGGAGGCGAGGCCGAGCCCCGCGGACTGCAGCTCTCTCTTTGCTCCGTATCAGCTGATCGATGCACGGTGCATCTCAGCTCAGCGTCTCTCTCTCTTTCTACACACAGCGCACCCGCTACCTGTTTGACAGCCTCATCTTTGTCAAATGTTCTTTCTCTAACACGTAATGAAGGCTATTAAGCGTTTTAGCTCCTGTGTTGTTAATATTGACCGCCATTTCCTTTATGAAGTGAAGCAGCCTCCCTGTTTGTGTCCTCGCGCTGTCCTCACATCCCCGGACCCCCAGACTCGGAGGAGCACAGGGATGTCAGTATTGTTTATGAAGCAGGGTATAGAAAGTACATTATTGAAATGAAAATACTATTTATTTACTTTTACAAACAGTGAGCAGCAGGGCAGCTGCAGCATGGGTATTGTAGGACATGTGTAAGCGTGCAAGCGTCTTTGAGTTGTAGAAAAGCGCTAGAGGCCTATACTGTAGGCTATAAATATAATGTATTATTATTATTATTAGGTTATGTCCTATGTGTTGGACATGTGTGGTTGGACTCTGTCTCACAGGCAGGTTGCAATGTAACATCAGAGGAGACTGGGCCAATTGTACATTCTCAAACTGCACCACTTGGAACAAACTAAACAATGCAGAGATTATTTTTATATAATTGTATTCAATAACCGTAAGAAATTAAACAGTATGAAGTTATTTGTAAATAGGAATACAGATTTGACTTAATGTTTTCATAAATATATTTTTCTCCGAGTTTGACTCATTTTTACCCTCTCAAAGAACCGGAATCGAGAACCGAAAATAACCGGAATCGAAAAGCAGAACCGGAATCGTTAAAATCCAAACGATACCCAACCCTATGTGTGATGCAGTAAAATCTTACCGCTCACTTACGTTGAGCGGTGTCGTAAAAACCGCGGGAAAGTGTAAAATACGATGACGAAGAAGAAGATTCCAGTGGCCCCAATTGTTGTCCATTCTGGACAAGTGAAATATTTATTCGGACAAGTAAATTGCCAAACTCACTTGTCCATGGACAAGTACTCTCTAAAAACTTTTTCTCACACTGCTGTAGACCCTAATAAATACAAATAAAATAAGAACTCATTCTCAAAAAGATAAACGCCATTCTTAAAATGTATAAACGAAAAAAGCGATCATGAAAATGTTTCCAATAAATGAATAAAATGATTTTTAACCACTTTGTTGTTCAGATATAGCCAACCCAGTCTCACAAAAAAACATGTAATAACTACGTTGGTCCACAACGTAGGACGTAGTATTTCTACAAAAACGACTCTGAAATTGTAAGATCCCTACGTTTATTTTCACCATTCATTCCAATGGCTATGTCACGTGATCTTCACATTTCTCCCTGCAGAAAAAAAAACATGGCCGAACTTCGTTTTATTCTCGGTGGAAAATGCCTATTTTAAAGTTAGTTTGGCCATTAAAATGCGTTTTGATGTCATTTGATGCGAGAAATATGAGTTGTTATTTCAGATTATGTGTGCAGTGTATGCACATGATCTTTAGTTTGCTGGTTATTACGAAGATTACTTCAGGAAATTGTGTCCATACAACGTTTTCATTGTTACCAAGGTGGTTGCTAGGGACGCTGCTAACGATATTATTTCTGTTATGTTGTGTAACTGTTTAATGGTGTTATCTTTATTGCTACCCCCTTCCCCGTCAATGTATAGTGTTGGTCCACAGCCTAAACATATTAGTTTAACAAAATCTGCATCTAAAATGGTGGCATAGATCTACGTTATTTTCCCCTGTGCAATTCTCCAACCCAGTCTCACATCTCACATCTCACATCTCACAGCACATCGTCATAAACAAATACCGGAATCAGACCGAAACATTTAAAAACAAAAAAATATACTTAATTCCGAGTGTTCTTGCTTTTCTCTTTGAATTATCACAGAACGGCATTGTAATACACGGTTCGGCTGCATTAAATATTACATATCTGCCGTAGTTCTCTATTTATAGAGCCCTGATGAGAAGACTTCTAGACAAACATGAGGAACTGAAAACGTGACGTGGATCGTAAATATGTCAGCCATTAAACAACATCTTACCTTTCTTTTCACACAATATGTCTCCTTGCAGTATCAACACTAATTCGGCTGACTTATATATTTGATCCATTTGGTAGGACGGATAACAGGCAGAGCCCAGCGCTCTGAAATCTGTGATGCGACTGGCTGGCCTCTATTGTTATCACCCAGGAAGAGCACCTCTTCAACCCCTATTCATTCTAGGAAACAGCAGTGGACAGCTGCTAAAGGGAGAATTACAAACAATCCTCCTAAACCACCAAGTGTGCCAATCCTGAACAGATACGCTCCGCTGACCGAGAGCCGGAGATCTCTTTCTGATGACCTGGATAACCCGTCCTCTTCACACAGCAGGGTAAGGACCAATAGCTACTCCAAAAGTAAAAGGCTAGAGGGAAAGCTAACGACTGGGCCTGAAACTCTGATTGTGGGTGACTCTGCTGTAAGAGATGTAAAAAGTCTGTGTAGCAAGAACAATACCAAAGTACTCTGTTTTCCCAAGGATATGGTCTCTGACTTGGCTGAGAAGATCCTGCATATTGGGGCTGAACATCCGACTGTGAAGAATGTGGTACTGCACATTGGAACAAATGATGTTGTGAAACAACAGTCAGAAATGCTGAAAGAAGACTTTAAATATTTGCTGGTGTGGTGGTTGTATTCTCCAGCCACCTCCCTTGTGTGTGTTTTCCCTTCCCCTGTCTGTGTGGGCGTGGTGGCTGTCACTCCTGGCTCCCGGCTCAACCTCCAACTGCTGCAATCAGTTGGGCACCCTCCTCTGCTACACACCTGATTTCCATCAGCCATTACTAATGGCATATCAGCGGAGGCTCCACAACCTGTCAGCGCCAGATCGTTGTTTAAACCCCAGTGGTAAATACTCTCAGCCTTCTCAGCCTTCTTAGAATTAGTTAGCTATTTCCGCTACGCTTGAATGTTCTTCTCACCTGTTGTTCTTGTGCTCCAGGATTACTCTCCAGTGGATTACTCTCCACGCTCCTCCACCTCAACAGCCGCTAGCTACCGGATTACTCTCCACGCTCCTCCACCTCAACAGTCGCCAGCAACCGGATTACTCTCCACGCTCCTTCTCCTCAAAATAAAACCTTTGTAACACTCTGCCGTGTCCTGCGTTTGGTTCCTCTCAGATAACAGTAACAGTTGGAAACTGTCAGCTCTCTAAATGTGGAGGTGTTCATCAGTGGCCCTCTACCACCAGTCAGAAGAGGAGTGGAGAGATTCAGCAGATTGTTTGCACTGAACACCTGGCTTTCAACTGTCTGTATTGACCCCTGTCATTTTATTGACAATTTTAACTTTTTATGGGATCGCAGACATCTTTTCAAGGCAAATGGAGTTTGCTTGAACAAGTCAGGAGTGAAATTGTTTATCTCCAACATATTCAACTGCCTGCGTCATCAATCTGTTCCCTCTGCCAAGGACAAGCGGCAAGAGGAATCAAAACAGGAGAAAGACACAACACATCGCGCAGAAAACCCTGAAGAAGTATCACTGCACCCGCCTGAGGAATGTTCTGATTATGGGAGACCTATGAGACACATGGAGGAGTCTCCACTGCCCGTCACCCTCCCTGTCAACGCCTTTGAGGATACTCTTCATTCATCCCCCAGCTCTCTCTACTCTCCGCTCACCCTTTCACCCTCGCCCACCCCCCTGGAGTTCGATGACCGCATGAAGGCGACACGCAGGGTTGGCAGCATGTCCTTTACCCCCGCCCCTCAACAACGCCCTCCAAAATCACCGAAGCAGAGACGCGCACCATCTCCCCCAGCGTCATCACCATGCCTACCACAATCATCCAAACCAAAACAATACAAGGAAGATGGAAGCAGATTTCCAAACCCCCCTTTCGACAGTGTAGGCCTCACCCTGCCCTCCTATGATGAGAGGAGCAGGGATGGTGGGTCCTCCCTCCCCTTCAAAGCCTGATAGGGATGTGTGTGTGTGTGTGTACAAAACGCTGCAAACTGATATCTGCTGGGTCCAGGCTCAAGGGCGTATGGCACTCTCAACTCTTTCCAGGACATGCCGGGGCCCTGCCTGCCTGTAGCTCTGCCGATATCTGTGTTGATAGGTAATAGATTAAGAGCGGTGAATCAGCTTAGAAACAGGAAGTGCTCAAACGTTTGTGTGAGTTTATCACATTTAGCAGTGATTCCATGTCAGCCACAGCTTGTCACAAAACATGACTGATAGCGTGTTTAACAAACTTAAACTAGCTTTATTAAATGTCAGGTCTTTGGCAGGAAAAACATCTTTAATCAATGATTTTATCACTGACCACAATCTCGATTTTATGTTTTTAACAGAAACTTGGATTGAACAAAATAACAGTGCAGCTGTTCTTTTCGAATCAACCCCTCCCAACTTTAGTTTTATGAGTCAAGAAAGAATGCATAAGAACGGAGGTGGAGTTGCTATTCTGTTCAATGATTCCCTTCAATGCAGGAAGACATCGTATGGAAACTTTGATTCTTTTGAATATGTGGCCCTTCAGCTGAAATGCTCCTCTCGAGCTCTGTTCCTAAATATCTATAGACCACCCAAATACTGTGCAAGCTTTTTTGATGATTTTACCGAACTGCTGTCTATAGTGTGTATTGACTTTGACCGTCTAGTCATTGTTGGTGATTTTAACATCCATGTTGACAACCCCCAGGACAGAGGGGCTAAAGAACTGTGTTGTGTTCTTGATAGCTATGGACTGACTCAGCATGTGACGGAGCCCACGCACAATAAGGGGCACACTCTGGACTTAATGATCTCAAAGGGTCTGAATATCTCTAAGGTTGTGGTGACTGATGTTGCACTCTCTGATCATTCCTGTGTTTTCTTGGAGAGCTCTATTTCTGTTCACAAAAATGTTCAAAAAGAGGTAACCACAAAGCGATATTTAACTGAAAATACTAGGGAAATGTTTACTCGGAATTGTTCTTCCACACTTGCCCCTGCTAACATCTCAGTAAATGAGCTAGTCGATGATTTTAATTAAAAGAATTAAAAATGTTATAGATGCCATTGCTCCAACTAAGGTAAAGGAAGTGTCTGGTAAGAACATATCTCCATGGAGAAAGGCCATGACCGTGAAAACAGAAAAAAGAGAATGTCGAAAAGCTGAACGCAGGTGGCGAATAACAAATCTCCAGGTTCACTTTAAAATCTATAAAGAGAGACTTGGCCTTTATAATTTGAAAAACGCACGACAATCGTTCTTCTCTGACATCATTACCAAAAACAAAAACAACGCACGTGCCTTGTTTGCTACCGTCGACAGACTAACTAACCCCCCAGTGTCAGTAGCCTCTGAATTTCTATCCACCAAGGCATGCAATGATTTTGCCTTCTTCACTGACAACATTCAGAAAATCAGACAAGCAGTCAGTGCCTCTGCATCAGGTACAGCAAATGTGTTGTCTCTGTGTCCACTAGGGATGCCAGCGATTATTCGAATAATCGTTACAGTCTCCATAATCGAATATTATTTTTAAAAATCGATTTTATTTATATATTTTTTTTTATTATTTATATATATATTTTTTATTATTATTATTTTTTTTTCTGGCTTAGTTTCAACCAAAATATATATATACATATATATATGCTAATAATAATAATAGTATTAATAATTGTAAATGGCCATTGGTCACACCACCAGTTTGTTTTACTGTAAACTTGGAGGAAGCCTGCATGCAGAGCAGACTGCTGCTGCAGCACGCTGCACGCCGACCCCACCCCCACCCCCCCTCTCCCTCACACGTGCGACTAAAGATGAACAAAGCGGCAGCCGGCAGGTAAAAAGAGTTCCTCGTGGAACTACTTCGAACATACAAGTCCAAAGGAAGTTAAATGCAAGCTATGCGGAAAGACGTTGGTCTATCACAGCTCAACCTCAACAATGCGTTCGCATTGAAGAAAGACGCAGCACAGCTGGCCATTACCAACTTCACTTCAAGGCCACGTCGTTGTGATGACATGCTTGTTTGTTGTTTGTACTGTTAAACATGTTCTAGTAAAGAAAACAACGGAATTCCTTTACGGAGTCTTCTCCCGCGGGGTGGGGGGGGGTGTCGAATAATCGATTATTATTCGCCAGGGCTGCCGAATAATCGATTTTGATCATGGTCAGTTTCTGGCAACCCTAGTGTCCGCTGGAAAATCAATTCAACACCATGACACAATTGCATCAGATTAATGAAAAAAATCTAGAGGACATTATTCAACTTCTGAAGTCCTCCTCCTGCTGCCTTGATATTATTCCATCAGGATTTTTCAAAGATGTTTTGCCTTGCATGGCCTCGGATCTACTTCATATAGGAAACAAATCTCTTCACTCAGGTTTCCACAGGCCCTGAAAACTGCAGTCATTAAACCGCTCTTAAAAAAGAATAATCTAAATGCTTCAGTATTGAACAATTACAGGCCCAAATCAAACCTCCCATTTCTAGGTAAAATCATTGAAAAAGTTGTTTTTCAACAGTTGAGTAATTTCTTGCATTTAAATAACTGTTTCGATGTGTTCCAGTCAGGCTTTCGTCCAAACCACAGCACTGAGACTGCTCTTGTCAAGGTCTTCAATGACATATACTTAAACACAGACAGTTGCAGAACGTCAGTGTTAGTATTATTAGATCTCAGTGCTGCGTTTGACACTGTTGAGCACAACATATACTAGACCGACTGGAAAACTGGGTGGGACTTTCGGAAACAGTTCTAAATTGGTTTGAATCCTACTTAAAGGTAAATACAAATCTGAGCAGAGTTGGGTGTAACGCGTTACTGTAATAATATTACTTTTGTCGGTAGTAGTAGTGTAACGCTCTACTTTTATAATTCAGTAATCACACTACAGTTACTAACATTGCCCCGACACGCGTTACTTCGTTACTTACTAAAATCAGTCATAATTAAACCTCAACAAACACCTGCAAAGAACACATGCTAAGGTGAAGCTAACGCACAACTATTTGTTGTTTGTTTATATCACGGTCTGTTCTTCTTCTCTGTTTTCCGGTTGTTGCCTGTTTTGAATGACGAATACACACTACCGCCGCCTGCTGGTAAGGAGAGTTATTGCCACTCACGCATGCGCAGTTCGTACGTGCTCGGCTGAAGTCTTTGCGGTGTCTGGTTCCAGTGCAACACATGACCAACACGCAGGAGAACACGCCGACACAACAGCGTGAGCAGAGATAGACTGCGCAAAATATACAGATAGCAGGAGACAGAGGACAGCCATGGTCAGATAGGAAAACATTCAGGATCTGGATCAATCTTATGCGACAATGGAAACTGAACTAAAGAGAACATTTGAAACTTTAGCAGTCTGCGTGATCTGCCTGCAGGGAGGGGCGGGCCGGCCCTGCGAGTAAAGTAACGAGTAAAGTAACGAGTAAAGTAACGAGTTACTTTATGTAGAGAGTAACGAAGTAGTGTAATATATTACTTTTTTTTAAAGTAATATGTAATATATAATATATTACTTTTTTTTTGTAACGACCCCATCTCTGCATCTGAGTTGACAAATGCTACCACTTGCTCAGATAATGAAGAACAACAAAATAAGTTACCGTAGCTATGCAGATGACACACAAATATACGTAACAATTTCACCAGGAGACTATGCTCCAATTCAAACACTGAGTAAGTGCATTGAACAAATCAATGACTGGATGTGAACTTTATCCAATTAAGCAAAGATAAAACTGAGGTAATGGTTTTTGGAGCCAAGGCAGAACGTTTAAAAGTGAGCGCTGAGCTTCAGTCTGCAATGTTCAAAACAACAGATAAAGCCAGAAACCTAGGTGTAGTCATGGACTCTGACCTGAGTTTCAACAGTCACATTAAAACAGTTACTAAATCAGCCTACTATCACCTAAAGAATATATCTCGGATTAAAAGACTAATGTCACAGCAGGATTTGGAAAAACGTGTCCATACTTTTATCTTCAGTAGACTCGACCACTGTAATGGTGTATTTACAGGTCTCACTAAAAAATCTATTAGAAAGCTGCAGCTGATTCAGAATGCCGCTGCTCGAGTCCTCTCTAACACTAAGAAAGTGGATCACATCACTCCTGTTTTGAAGTATTTACACTGGCTTCCTGTGTGTCAAAGAATAGATTTCAAAATACTGCTGCTGGTTTATAAAACACTGAATGGTTTAGGCCCAAAATACATTACTGACCTCCTGCTAAACTATGAACCATCCAGATCTCTCAGGTCTTCAGGGACTGGTCAGCTTTCTGTCCCCAGAGTCAGAACTAAACATGGTAAAGCAGCGTTCAGTTATTATGCTCCAAATATCTGGAACAAACTCCCAGAAACCTGCAGGTCCGCTGCAACTCTTACTACTTTTAAATCCAGACTGAAGACTTTTGTTTTTGTCGCTGCTTTTAATTGAACTATTCATATCTTAGACTGCACTGTAACTTTTATCCATGTATTTTTTCTTTTAATGTTTATTTTATTAGCTTTTCTTTTTAATGACTGATTTTAAATGCCATTTTCTTAATGTCTTTCATTTTTTGTAAAGCAGTTTGAATTGCCTTATGTTGAAAAGTGCTATATAAATAAACTTGCCTTGCCTTGCCTTGATAGGCTGTATTTACACCATACAGGTGCACAGCTGATATAAAGGGACACCTAGTGGTTAAAGCATATTATTGACTTTCATTATTTGTATTATTAGATATTAATAGGATCCCTATAAAGTATATTCATTACTCGTTATTCTCTACTAATAGTTAATTAAATACTGTATAATGACTATTTTGCACATCCCTTTCAAGATTTCAAGATGTTTTAAGTTTTATTGACAATTAATGAAAAACTTGGATCGCAGGTTCCTCAACAGTGCATTACAAGACATCTATCAATATGTGTGTATACCTCCAGCAATGTTAACTATGTTGAAGCACTTATTTCAACTGATATTATACATATGCATTATACTCTTATAGGATGTATGTAGATAGTACAAGAAATGTGCAGAATATGACAGTTTAATGGTGGAGGTATACACACATTGATAGATGTCTTGTCATGCACTGTTGAGGAACCTGCGACCCAAGTTTTTAATCTCCGACCTTGTCAGGTATTAAACAATCAATAAATAAAGAACACAGAATTATTAAATATAAAACAGAATTTGTGTGATTATACTAAATGATTTACAAATAAACACCAGTGCATATTTACAACTGTTACACATGCTGATGTAACGCAAATGTTTCCAACTTGGGATCAATAAAGTATATCTTATCTTAAGATGATCGATGGCTACTGCCATATGTGACCTGCTCTATCGAAATCAGTCACATTGACCCGAAGACACATTTTGAGTTGTATACACTGCTGGAAAGAGGAGATTCCGAGCTTTCTAATGATATCAGGATTGTTTTTGTACTCCAAATATTAAGCGAAATATGTCACATTATATAATGACTGTCATCGAGTCATCATTTTGAGAAAAAGGCCTTCAAAGTGTTCTCTTCTCTGGAATCCATCGATGTGATTGATTATTAGTGGAGCAAATGATCAAAATACTACGGAGGGAAGATATTTTCGTTTGGATTACTGGTCTGGGGGAAGCTCGCGAGTGTGTGTCAGAGATGTTCACAAGTCTTTTTTGCAAGTCCAAGTCAAGTCTCAAGTCTTTGGTCACGAGTCCAAGTCAAGTCTCAAGTCTTTGTGGGGTGAGACTTGATCAGGTCTCAAGTCTTTGGTCACGAGTCCAAGTCAAGTCTCAAGTCTCTAAACAAATAAAAGTCTCATGTCTCTTCTGGTTGTAATAAGCCTTCTATTGTCTGCTGCTATGCAGTCTGTTAAGAATACTGCACAGCTATATCTAAGAAATTCAAAGCATTTACTGTGTTATTCAGTGTGCGAAAAAGTACACGTCCCACCGTCCAGGACGTGTTATTTACAATATCGGACAAGTAGATCTTTCAATTGACTTGTCCGGCGGACAAGTGACGTTTTTCGGCCTGATTTATTGACAAATTATTGATACATTCAGTTTACAAAAGGCAGAACTCATTCGCAAATTGTACGTGTCCGCCATTGTTCGTTTAGAAGTGTTAGTTTCGGTTCTGCTTGTAGATTCCTAAGGAAATGCATCTCGCCATTTTCTGTACAGTTAGACGGGGGTGGGGCGGAGCGGGGTGGGAAGTGTAGCACAGTGCCCGGGTTGGGAAGCAAAACTGGGTTCCGAGTAGAAACAAATAACAATTGTCCGGTACCGGGATTAATGAGAGTTGTGAGGACGGGAGGCGAGGCCGAGCCCCGCGGACTGCAGCTCTCTCTTTGCTCCGTATCAGCTGATCGATGCACGGTGCATCTCAGCTCAGCGTCTCTCTCTCTTTCTACACACAGCGCACCCGCTGCCTGTTTGACAGCCTCATCTTTGTCAAATGTTCTTTCTCTAACACGTAATGAAGGCTATTAAGCGTTTTAGCTCCTGTGTTGTTAATATTGACCGCCATTTCCTTTATGAAGTGAAGCAGCCTCCCTGTTTGTGTCCTCGCGCTGTCCTCACATCCCCGGACCCCCAGACTCGGAGGAACACACGGATGTCAGTATTGTTTATGAAGCAGGGTATAGAAAGTACATTATTGAAATGAAAATACTATTTATTTACTTTTACAAACAGTGAGCAGCTGGGCAGCTGCAGCATGGGTATTGTAGGACATGTGTAAGCGTGCAAGCGTCTTTGAGTTGTAGAAAAGCGCTAGAGGCCTATACTGTAGGCTATAAATATAATGTATTATTATTATTATTAGGTTATGTCCTATGTGTTGGACATGTGTGGTTGGACTCTGTCTCACAGGCAGGTTGCAATGTAACATCAGAGGAGACTGGGCCAATTGTACATTCTCAAACTGCACCACTTGGAACAAACTAAACAATGCAGAGATTATTTTTATATAATTGTATTCAATAACCGTAAGAAATTAAACAGTATGAAGTTATTTGTAAATAGGAATACAGATTTGACTTAATGTTTTCATAAATATATTTTTCTCCGAGTTTGACTCATTTTTACCCTCTCAAAGAACCGGAATCGAGAACCGAAAATAACCGGAATCGAAAAGCAGAACCGGAATCGTTAAAATCCAAACGATACCCAACCCTATGTGTGATGCAGTAAAATCTTACCGCTCACTTACGTTGAGCGGTGTCGTAAAAAACCGCGGGAAAGTGTAAAATACGATGACGAAGAAGAAGATTCCAGTGGCCCCAATTGTTGTCCATTCTGGACAAGTGAAATATTTATTCGGACAAGTAAATTGCCAAACTCACTTGTCCATGGACAAGTACTCTCTAAAAACTTTTTCTCACACTGGGTCTCTAATGACATCTTTTAAGTATACTATAAATAAACATATTCCTCTATCCTCTCACTCAAAGCCAGTGTCATGGTAACCTGATAAACCTGTAACATTAACGTTACGTGGTCAACAATAAACCTGTAACCTGCCTATAAACCCACAGATGTATTTATGTATGTCACTATGTATTGTTCTACGTTTAACGTTAGCCAGTAGATGGTGGCAGCGGAACGTAATGATTAACGTTACCGACCTTTTTTATGTCATGTCAAGAGTTGGATGTCAACGCCACTCAACTCAAACAAGTGTGACAAGCAAACATTCACTCATCTTTTCAAATATTCAGTTACAAAGCTAGAAGCAAGCTAAGTTAACATCACATAGCTGATGCTGAGCTAAACATGTTTGCTAACCGTCCATGCGTTAATGTGACTGACCTCTCCGGGTGAGTTTTCAAGTGCCTGATGAAATCCAACGTTGTTGCGCCAGCATCCTTGATTTTGATATTGCAGACTTTGCAGTGTGCGCTCCTTTTGTTGGTGCCGCCAGCGTTTTGTTCGAAGTTTTTGTAGTTGAACCTAATTACAAGCGGTACAGCCGCAGGTGTGCCGCCGGTCGCCATGGTGTTACTACGAGGTAGTAACAGAGGCGCGCACGTCTGTGTAATGAGCCCGGCTAAAATAACTGGATGGCCTACCTGCCTGTCAGCCTTCCATCTGGGCACAAACTTATCTCGTGCCCTCATTGGCCATGTGCGCGTTCGTGTGTGTTGGAGGAGGCGGGCTCTATAAGGAAGTAGCAGCCTCTAGCAGATTATCTCCGGTTGTGTATTTTCAAATTGTAGCGATCTCGAGCCGGTTTCTCTCAAATGTACCTACCCCACCTCCAATACGCCAAAAATAGAAAACACAATGATTGTTCACGAGTCCCAACACACGAGTCCAAGTCGAGTCTGAAGTCTTTTGGTCACGAGTTCAAGTCAAGTCTGAAGTCTCTGTGTGTGCGACTCGAGTCCGAGTCGCAGACCAAAGTCCCCATCTCTGGTGTGTGGGTGTGTATATGTGTGTTTGTGTAATTTTGTGTTTGTGTGTATTGTGTTTGTTTCCTGGGGAAAACCCTCACGAGAAACACCGGCTGTTGGTATGCCCGCTGTGACGTCAAGTTACTCCGTTCTCCGCTTGTAATTATGCCGTTACAAGCTTCAAAGTTGTATTTATCATCTGAATTTGCCGAAACAAGTTTAATATTCTGAAAGCCAAGACGTTGTTTAATTGAAATCAGATGAAAACAAACTGTAAAGGACCCTGCCGTGTTATTTATGATTACTATACGCTATACTATACGTACATTCATAATGTCAACCAGAGGGAGGGGGGGCGGCGCTGCGGAGGAGCATATTGCGAGTGAAAGGTGCCTGTCATCTTCCCTTTACAAGCTTCAAACATGTATTTATCGTGTGATTTTGGAAATAAAAGTGTCATATTCTGAAAGCCAAAACCTTTGTTTATTTAAAATCAAACAAAACACCCGAACCCCGAAAACATAGTTTTTTTACGCAAATCCACGTTTATTTTGAAATGAGCCGTTGCAACTTCCGACTGATTTCAATAGAGCAGGTCACATATTTGCAAAATTTGCCTCTGAACCTTGACAAGTGTATGTTTCAGGCTTATCAATGAACAATTGGACCCGTTCAAATCCAGTTTTGGTTCCATCCCATTTCAAGTGCTGTTCGACGCTCGGCGTAACCCTCGGAGCACACTCAAACATCCAATCACAGAGCTTGAGGACTATCTCGGGGTTTGTCAACTTGGGAGAAAGAAACGTTGTGCGGGTCTTCGACGCTCCACAGGCTGTTGTCCGCACGTCGACGTGTCTCGGTGTCTCGAGGACTCGGCCGTTGGCAAGCGTGGGAAGTTTCAGGCCGATCGGACAATGTCTTTGAGTTAGAGGAGTAACACAAACGTTGTGTTTGATGGCGGGTGATCTGTGTCGCCATGGCAACGGCATATGATGACATCCCATAATATGCTTAGATGTGTTGAGGGCTGCATCGTTATCAAACCTGTGAAGTTGTGTGCCGTATGGAGCATGTTAACTGGAGTTATGAGAAAACCATGTTTCACGGCGACCATTTTGTTACCATAGCAACAACATTTTACGAAATCTCAAAACTGACACATATGTGTCTTGAGGGCTGTACCGTGAACACACATGTGATATTTGAACACTTTTTAACCATTTATACAGGAGTTAGAGCAATATCGTGCTTAACGGCAAGGGAGGTGTTGCCATGGCAACCACTTTCGGGGAAAACTGACTATTTTCATATTGAGGTGTTAAGGGAAGGACCATTAACTGTCATTTGAAGTCTGGTGCCGTTTAGACCATTTTCCATTGAGTTAAGACAACATTGTGTTTTATGAAGAGGGATCTGTCGCCATGGCAACGGCATATGGTGACATCCCATAATTGACATAGAGCTGTTGAGGGCCGGACCATTAATGATAGTCTGAAGTCTGGTGCCGTTTGGACGATTTCCCATTGAATTACAACAACACCCTGTTTCATGGCGAGGGATCTGTCGCCATGGCAACGACATATGATGACATCCCATAATTGGCGTAGAGCTGTTGAGGGCCGGACCATCAATGATAGTCTGAAGTCTGGTGCTGTTTGGACGATTTTCCATTGAATTACGACAACACCAGGTTTATTGGCGAGGGAGGCATTGCCATTGAAACGGCATATGATGACATCCCATAATTGACATAGAGCGATTGAGGGCCGGACCATTAATGATAGCCTGAAGTCTGGTGCTCTTTGGACGATTTTCCATTGAATTACGACAACATCATGTTTCACGGCGAGGGATCTGTCGCCATGGCAATGGCATATGATGACATCCCATAATTGACATAGATCTGTTGAGGGCCGGACCATTAATGATAGTCTGAAGTCTGGTGCAGTTTGGACCATTTTCTATTGACTCACGACAACAGTGTGTTTTATGGCGAGGGATGTGTTGCCATAGAAACGGAATGTGATGACATCCCACAATTGGCGTAGAGCTGTTGAGGGCCAGACCATTAGTCATCATCTGAAGTCTGGTGCCGTTTGGACGATTTTCCATTGAATTACGACAACACCGTGTTTAATGGCGAGGGATCTGTTGCCATGGCAACGGCATATGGTGAGATTTCAGATTTCACGTAGAGCTGTTGAGGCATGGACCGGTGATATAAAAGTGAAGATTGGGGGACGATGGGACCGTGTCCATTGGATTTACAGCGACACCGTTGTTTATGGCGAAGGATCTGTCGCCATGGTAACGCCAAATTAAGTAACATCAGATTTGACCTAGAGCTGTTCAGGGCTGTAGTGTTAACCATCATGTGAAGTTTGGTGGCGTTCTGAGTATGTCAGTTTGAGTTATGACATCATCGTGTTCCATGGCGAGGGACCGCCTAGCATCGAGCGAACGCGAACTTTGGCGCCAAATAACGGCTACGCCGTGCGAAAGAAAAAAACTTCCATGATAACTTTAGATTGCCCATGTCTCGAGAAGCTACCCGACGAATTTCGAGCCGTACGAATAAAGTCCCTAGGAGAAGATAGATTTCGCGCGGAGGACGGAAAAACGCGATTTATCAAAATTCAAAATGGCCGACTTCATGTACGTTATTTCATACCCCTCCAAGAGGCTTTTTTGTTTGTCTCTGCACCCTATATATCCGTAGCGAGTTTCGTTCATTTACGTGAAAGTTAAAGTGGCCGACTTTACGTTATAAGCGTAAGTGGGCGTGGCTCACGCACTTTCTTACGTAAAGTTTATATATATATTATTTTCAAGTATTATGCTTCTTGATTTAAGCCGGAAAAGGGCAGGACTACGTCT
>CM070478.1:41977512-42009249 GCA_036324585.1 Champsocephalus esox
TCCAGTGTGAGAAAAAGTTTTTAGAGAGTACTTGTCTATGGACAAGTGAGTTTGGCAATTTACTTGTCCGAATAAATATTTCACTTGTCCAGAATGGACAACAATTGGGGCCACTGGAATCTTCTTCTTCGTCATCGTATTTTACACTTTCCCGCGGTTTTTTACGACACCGCTCAACGTAAGTGAGCGGTAAGATTTTACTGCATCACACATAGGGTTGGGTATCGTTTGGATTTTAACGATTCCGGCTCTGCTTTTCGATTCCGGTTATTTTCGGTTCTCGATTCCGGTTCTTTGAGAGGGTAAAAATGAGTCAAACTCGGAGAAAAATATATTTATGAAAACATTAAGTCAAATCTGTATTCCTATTTACAAATAACTTCATACTGTTTAATTTCTTACGGTTATTGAATACAATTATATAAAAATAATCTCTGCATTGTTTAGTTTGTTCCAAGTGGTGCAGTTTGAGAATGTACAATTGGCCCAGTCTCCTCTGATGTTACATTGCAACCTGCCTGTGAGACAGAGTCCAACCACACATGTCCAACACATAGGACATAACCTAATAATAATAATAATAATACATTATATTTATAGCCTACAGTATAGGCCTCTAGCGCTTTTCTACAACTCAAAGACGCTTGCACGCTTACACATGTCCTACAATACCCATGCTGCAGCTGCCCAGCTGCTCACTGTTTGTAAAAGTAAATAAATAGTATTTTCATTTCAATAATGTACTTTCTATACCCTGCTTCATAAACAATACTGACATCCGTGTGTTCCTCCGAGTCTGGGGGTCCGGGGATGTGAGGACAGCGCGAGGACACAAACAGGGAGGCTGCTTCACTTCATAAAGGAAATGGCGGTCAATATTAACAACACAGGAGCTAAAACGCTTAATAGCCTTCATTACGTGTTAGAGAAAGAACATTTGACAAAGATGAGGCTGTCAAACAGGTAGCGGGTGCGCTGTGTGTAGAAAGAGAGAGAGACGCTGAGCTGAGATGCACCGTTCATCGATCAGCTGATCAGCAAAGAGAGAGCTGCAGTCCGCGGGGCTCGGCCTCGCCTCCCGTCCTCACAACTCTCATTAATCCCGGTACCGGACAATTGTTATTTGTTTCTACTCGGAACCCAGTTTTGCTTCCCAACCCGGGCACTGTGCTACACTTCCCACCCCGCTCCGCCCCACCCCCGTCTAACTGTACAGAAAATGGCGAGATGCATTTCCTTAGGAATCTACAAGCAGAACCGAAACTAACACTTCTAAACGAACAATGGCGGACACGTACAATTTGCGAATGAGTTCTGCCTTTTGTAAACTGAATGTATCAATAATTTGCCAATAAATCAGGCCGAAAAACGTCACTTGTCCGCCGGACAAGTCAATTGAAAGATCTACTTGTCCGATATTGTAAATAACACGTCCCGGACGGTGGGACGTGTACTTTTTCGCACACTGGTTATCATTTCAAAGTCTTCAGTTTCTTGCATAACGTATGCAAAGAAATGATCATCAAAGTATTGAACTTGCAGTATTCTAATGAGAGAGTGAAATGCCTCACAGTGGGGTATGAGTGCTCCCCTTGATGCTGTGTTTGAAGGG
Source organism: Champsocephalus esox (assembly GCA_036324585.1). Lineage (NCBI taxonomy): Eukaryota > Metazoa > Chordata > Actinopteri > Perciformes > Channichthyidae > Champsocephalus > Champsocephalus esox. The sequence continues at coordinate 41,979,125 of CM070478.1, forward strand.
GCAGCCCAGATCCAGTCCTGTATGTCCAGCCCTGTATGGTCAGCCAATGTGTGACGTAAATTATGCTATTCATCGTGACCTTTCCATCTAGGGCTGATTTCAGTCCCTCCAGTATAATATCAGCTTTTTTCAGAGACCCAATATTCACCGGCCAGGCATTGTGGATGTTGCACTTATTACTGAACGGGTCACCAAGCTGGAAACGATACATCTGTTGAACCTGATGCTTCTGAGCTAGAGTTTTTTGCAATATTTTCCTGAGGACAGGGTTCTGTCTTGCGTCTCTGACGTGTACAATATCATCACAGGACCAGTGTTGTGCTAGTTACTGAAAACCAGTAACTAGTTACCATTACTAGTTACTTCAAAAAAAGGGCTCCCATTATATTAATGCCCTTATAGCCTTCATTTCAGTACTGTTATTGCATTGGAGAATAATACAATCTGTTGATCAACTTGACATGCATTATATGCAATCTGGATAGCATCGATATTAGCTGGCTTTACATGTTTGTATATTCTTTCTCCAGGTAGTTGGAAAAAGTTTTCCGTCCCACATGCCGTGTGCCGCCCGGACATGCTATCATGCTAACTAGCTCCCTGAAAGCGGGTGACTCCACTGTAGCAATAGCCTGCATGTGTTCTACAACATACCGTGCAATGGCTTTATCGACTTTTCCCTGGCTGGCAGTCCCTCGGTTAAAATCCAGCCGCTGTTGTGTTGAGTGGCGTCGGCTGAGTCCCTGTGGTCTTAGCTACTAGCTTCGTCCCAGCATGTTGTTTTTGCAGATGTTTTAAGAGATGTGAACAGTGGCGGCTGGTGGAAAATATTTTTGGTGGGGCTGTTGATATAGTGAGTAAAAAACATTTTTTGGGGAGAAATGACCCCTTAAATTAGGACTTCTAGTGATGTAATGGCGTGTTTCCAGTGCAGCGCGGAGCTCGCTAAGCTGCGTTCAGACCGGACGCAATGCGAATATTCGCTTCGCTCTAAAGTTAACGCTCCTATCGCATCGAGTTTCACCGCGGCTGCCAGCTGTGTTTACTCGCTTCATTCAAACAAAACGCGCTGGCTCGGGAGCTACAACTACAACAAAATGAACATATTTTACCGTGATTAAATTGTAATACACGTTTCAAAATGATGCCGAAGTAACAACATATTGATACCGGTTAGTAAAAACCATGAATTAATGCTTTGACAAGTCTGCAGACAGACGGCAGGCGAAACACTTTTTAGAATGCTTGTTCCCTGAATGGAGCTTGGCTAAGCTAACGCTATATATGCTCCGACCGTACACACTCACAACAACGGCCTACAGACATAAATAAACCAGCGACTGTATTCTCCATGACACAGACAATCTGTGGTTTGTACTTGTTTAACTTTTGTCTAGTTTCTGAACAGATCGTATCTGTCCCCGGCTGTTTGAAGAGCAAGCATGGGAAACAAAAGATAGCATTTACCTGTTTGCATCCAGCAACATGAGAAGCCTGCCTCGTTGATACGTTTTGTCTTTTTCACGAGCTTGCTGTGATATATACAAATCGGGTTGGTCCGGTCCAAGGTCTTTAAGTATCAATTTATCTCCCAAACTTCTCCTTTCAAAAGGATTGGAGAGTAGCTCTTACACGGAATTGGGTACAGAGCACTGCGGACCGAGGTCCGGCGACTCCACCTGCACACCATTCTCATCCAAATACTGCGTCACCTTGGTTACTCACGAGTCTAAAAAAATAACTCACGTCAACGCACGTAAGCAACATGACCGCCAACATGGGCGCCAACGTGAGCGCCCACGTGACCAAAATATTTGACGGTGCTGATTGGCTGAAATTATGTTTCGGCGGCACAGTTTACTATTGAGACTTTTGCAATGTGCTGGTTGCTGCTGTTTCGCTCGGGGGCTCTGCCCCGTAATGATAAACTAATGCCATGGGCAAGGCCAGGCAGGAAACAGGTGACTTATCAGTAACTTTAGACATCGTAACACAATTTTAAACGAGATTGTATTGTAGATTATACATTTTTGTGATACCAATTGTATGATATTTACCTTGTTCATTAAAAATAAAAAAAATTAAATATATATTTTTTTTAAATATATATTTTTTAAATATATATTTTTTAATTTAATATTTATTTTAATTTATTTTGTTGTATGTGGCAAGAGGTGGGGCGGCGCCCCTAGCGCCCCTATGGGCCGGCCGCCACTGGATTTGAATGACTGGTTTGGGCAGTAGATAGGCTCTTTGACCCGCCAGGACACAACTTACATTTAACTAAAACGTTATTTTCTTTGTGCTCGACAAAAGTGAAATAGTGAGAATATCTCCAGGTGGAGAAACTAGACTTGAGCTCCGCCGCCGCCATGATAGTCTTGTTAGTAAACAACACACACACACACACACACACACACACACACGCCCACAGCACGTCTCCGCATGTGACACAGGAGTCAGGACGTATTTAAGTACATTTACTCAAGTGCTGTACTTAAGTACAGTTCTCATCTCTGTTCACCTGGCTGTTGACTATATATAAAAACTAACGCAGTAACGGAGTCACGCACCATGTAGTAACGGTAACAGAGTTACTGAATTTAAAAAGTAATGCGTTAGAGTACTAGTTACTGCCAAAAATGGGGCGAAGCCTGCGAGCTAGTTCAGGCAGTCAACTCGAGCACTTATGCTGCATTCATACATCACGCCCCCTAGCCGCTCTACAACCAACCAAACAGAGTCTCCTTAATATGCCGCTCTATTTAACCTGCCAGATCTCTCACCATGCATTGCTTGCTGCTGCTATTGCTGCTATCTGCTGCTTGCTGCGTTCACTTGCTATTGCTGCGTTCATGTTCGTGCTGCTGTGTTTCATGTTGCTGCTGCTTGCCTGCCGTTGCTGTCCTTGCAAATGTCTATTGCAATCTCCGACTCTGGAACCGAATCGTCATACGCAAGAAGCCGTAAGAAATGCCTCATTCCCGAAACACAGGCTAGCTCAGAGCATGGTTCAGACGCCGCTGGAACGAGCCACAGGTCCCGCACGACACGCATTCAGGTGTCCCTTCCGTCCTCATCTGGAGTAGCTTTTAATATCCTTTGGTCCAGAGGAAGTCCCGAGTTCTACGCCAGCTCCGGTAACAACCCCTCTCTTGTGTGTCAGCTAAGAGTCGCACTGTCTCTCGGTCGGTGGGTATTTAAACATCAAAAAAGGCAGGAGCAAGCTGACTCCGGCATTCCCAAAGTACCTGCCATCCTGTCCTACCATCTCGAAGTAAAATCAGCGCTTGAAGCCTTTAATTGCACGATATATTCCCGTGAACAAACTCGATTTCCTCTACCTGCAATGTAAACAAATGTTTCTACTTCCGCGTTCAACCACGTTGTGCCACTGACGTCACACTCCCGAGGATTCTGGGAATTGGAGTCCCAGATCCAGCCACGAGTTATTGCTTCCTGACAGGTATATAATACTATTCTGCATAAGCAATGTTTTATTATGGAAATATTTGGCCTGCAGTAAGTCATATTCGAGGCAATTATACAGAAGTTGATTGTATATAAGTATTTATACTAGGCCTACTATAAATCAATGAAATTAAAAACGGAAATAAATTAATAATTTCCATCACGTGAATATGAAGGGAAGCTCGATACATTTTTGACCATTTTTTTTTGACCATCATTTTAGACTTCAATCTCCTACAGTGTCTTTTCTATGAATACCATGAATCATTCTCTGCCAAGCGGCCATATACATTTAATCACCTACCAAAGAAGAGTTTTTCCTCACAGGAATTAAGCTCTACCTGCAATATCTGCCCCTCGCTGGGTGTGCCTCAGGAGGCTTCATGCTGCAAATCGTTTCCAAGCTCTTCCTAATCACAGATGTTCATCAAATGACCTTATCACAGGCTTAAATCAAGGTTTCCGTCTGTTGAAACCTGCACTCAAGACTGAAGTTTGCACTGAAGGAGCCAGGAGTATTACACGTGCTGCTATTTAAACGTTTAAAAACACAACAGGCCCCTTAGCCTAGTGCTAGGAGGAATTATTCAAGCAACGTTTCTTTATTGAGCCGTTAGTTCCTCACAATTATTCTGTTTAGAGTATTAACTACTAAAATTGTTCCCGTTTCTTTGCTCTGTAGATGACATGGCAGGGAAAGCAGACATCCCATATGCCTTCTGTGGCATATATATTTTAAGGTTTTACAATAAAATGTGCATTTGGTTGCCATAGTAGCCCACGTTTCTTTGACATCAGAAGCATTATGCTGGATTCTCTACGACACACATACATTGTCATCTCATTTAGAAACCCCGGAAAAGTCTGCAAGAGCGTGATTTGAGCTTAAGAAGCAGTCCTGAAGAACCACCATCGCAGAATACATATTTTGTCGAGCAGATTGTCTGTGACAAGGCAACCGGTAATTGTTTGAGCAACACATCCGAACCTTTGCAGGGGATGCCCACTGCGGGTGGCAGAACAGACCTGAATCCAGAAGACTTCTCAGAATGACGAGAGATCTTCTCATAGTCCAAAACAGTTAACAGGCACAGCAGAATCCCGATATGGGCCATTTCCCCAGACCAGCACACAGTATCCGCGATGTTCCTGGAGCAAAATCAGCACAGCAGCAAAGGACAGGCGAAAACAGCAGCGTGGAAGCGCTCCGGTCCCTCCGTGGTATCCCCGGGGTGAAAGCAGGCCTCTGCAACAGCAGAACCAGGACAGGTGGAAAGCAGGCCCCAGCGGTGGTAAAATCCTCCTCCGTACAGCAGCACACGCCCGGTGGAAGCAGGCCAAGCCCGAAGCGTGGATCCACTCCGTCTCTCCGCGACGACTCCGAGGTAAAAACCTCTCCAGTACAGCCGAATTCTACAGGTGGGAGCAGGCCTCCGTAGATCGCAGATCGCAGGCAGCAACAGGTGGAGCCGCTCCGTCTCTTCGCTCCGTCTCCGGAGGGTAAAACACCTCAGTACAGCCGGCCTCGGCAGATCGCAGACAACTAAAACTACTACTTGTATAAGCAGGGATGGCTAAAAGTTTGTAAGCAGGAGAGCTAGATGATGCCAGATGCTAACAGGTAGTGCGAGCCTGTAGAAATTGCGACTGCCTCCAATGACGTGATGACCTTAAGGCACCATAGTCTTAGGTCACGTTCACACCTGCTTGATTAGTACTATTGAATCGGTCCCTGTAGCGTTAACCCCTTGATGCGGTTCGTTGAATTGGTGTGGAAGCAGTCCGATACCTCTGCTCCGTCTAAAAGAGGTGGTCTCGGGTCGCTCGCTAGTAAACTCTGGAGAGGTTCATTGCTGGTGTGACGTAGTCCGCATCAAAACATGGGAAACAACTATTTGCGCGTCATCGCTTGTTTTGCTATCTATGCTGTGAACATACAGTAACCTATAGGGTCATGCATTCATTCTGGTGACTGCTTACCTCACTGGTCCCCTGTGTACAGAGAAAAGGCAGTGGTACAATCTCTCATCAGAGCCACCTGTCATCGGTGAAACCTCCTCACTGCATAACGTCTCATTATGTGTTATAATGTTTTTAATGCACGTTGTCTGATTTATAATCCTATGCGCCGGCCGCAGAGTCTGTTGATGTGCTCTCCAGATTAACAGCAGTATGAAAATAACCTGCCAATGCTCCATGATGCAGGATCTGCATTTTATCTGCTTAATGTCCCGCCAATTGTTGAAAAAGCATCTCCGTACAATGACTTTAGTTTACAGTTCATAGTCTGTTTGAGGTTGCCTGGGTGAACGCAAACCCAACCTTCTGCAAATGAAATGATGTAATACACTTGCGTCTGGTGTAAAGACGCGGACTATTCAGCATGAATGCAATCTTAGAGATGGCTATTGCTCAGATCTTTGGTCTTAGCCCCTCTGCGATGAGTAGAAGGTTATGTTCATTCTTTTATAATGACCTTGCGGCGTCCTCAGATCCTCTCTAGTTACTTACAGATGCTGCGCCTTCTGCTGGTTCGGGGGATTTCACAATGAGTGGTTTGCCCCACCAGCTTGCCATGCTCTCGTTCAACCAAATGACTCTGGATCTACACGTCAAGCCCTCAAGAATTTCTCCTATTCTGCCTCCAACCAAGAGCATGATTCAAAGCATACACTTCAGCTTGGTACTTTATCTTCTTCTGTCCCAACCTCCTCGGTGTACTTATGCAAGAGATATAATAGTTGCAATGATAAAAACTGCCTCTTAACTTTGCACCGTGCAAAGGTTAATGTATAAATTCAGGCAAAGTGGTTTCACTATACATTGATAAATGTCAGATGCAGTTGTTACAGCTTTCTATTGGTTTCTCAGGTGGCGAATATACACAGACCTCTCACCTTTTAATCCTCAGCATAATCTCTCCCTTACTGAATTAACTTTGGAGATCAAATATACACACTTTTTTGAAACATTCAATGTCTGACAGTTTCTGATTGGGGAGTCAAGGAACCCAGAATAATTATTGCTAAAACTAACACTGTTTTCTTTGTCCTTTATCTTCCATGCTGAACTTCTCGCATCATTGCCCTCTGACACATGCGTCGGCACCCATGTGTATTCGATGGCTGCAAACCCTACGACGAGGGTTCTTCTCCAAGCTGCGTGATCTCTGCCTAAGCTGCGACCTGCCCCCAGATCGCTATTCCCACTGTTTAAGAATCTGCACAGCCACAACCGCAGCTCTATATCCGCCTACCTCAACCCTGAGTATCCTGGGCCGTCGGTCATCTTCTGCCCACCAGCTCTATATCATGCCTCACATGAATGAGATCCTTGCAGCACAAACAACCATGAGCTCTTGCACTACTCGATGATGAGTAACGTTCAAAGATGTATATCTGTAGAATCCTGTTATTGCATACCAGGTGGTTGCTGGGTTAGATTATATTTATTTCATTATAGTATATTCCCCTCATAGGTGCATGCTTGGGGGGGAAAGCTCATTGTCGCTGCCTCAAAGACCTAGACATGGCAGTCTTGATAGGTAGTATATTCCCCTCAAAGCCGCGGTGCTGGGGGGGGTCGGCACTGGTCACTTCCAGGCCTACACATAGCAGTCTCCATGTTGAGATTGACCCGCACGTAGAAGGAGTCGACGCCTTTAAAAGAAGACGAGGAGAGCTGGGAGCGCAGCTCGGAGTATCCTGAGGACAGGAACAAGAAACGCAGATGGTTTAGTCTCACAGAACATAAGCAGTGGCGGCGCCAGAGATTTTCTCTAGGGGGTGCTGTGGGGTAGCTTGACGTTTCATAGAGGGCGCTCAAACATTAAGGGTTTCCCATTAATGCACCAGCGCTACAGTTAAATGTTCTACTGCAACACTCCCCACACACACACACACACAGTGTACCCGCGACTGTTACAATGAAGGCTCGGTAATCAGCTCACGGCCTATAGGTGTAAGCAGGGGTAAAGTGCTATTTTTACAAGTGGACCTCACCTCCTCTAGGAGGGTCCTCACCTCCTCTAGTGGGGTCCGGGTGAGATTTTTTTTTAAATATTGAAGTTAAAAGCATCAATCTGGTGCACTTTCAGAGCCAAAATGAAGAGATCTATGGATATACAGTATCTCTCAACATACATATGAAACAGAACTGTAAACAGATTTTCTATTTCTTTATAGATATTTTACAAATCACTCCCCTTTTAAAACAAACCGTTTGAGACCCACTGAGATAACTAGACTAAAGTTAACTATCTAAACACTGAGAGTCCTTTACTTCACCTGAGCTGAGGTTACCTGAGACTCTCCGTCTGACAGGAGAGAGTTCTCCCTCCACCGTGTTGTTGAAAAAGCTCCTTATATCCGTTAGCTTGGCTTGCCTCAGCCCCCCCCCCAAACAAAACCCGCTCCAGCTGGACGACAAGAGAGAAAACATGCTATGTTTCAGCCTTACTTTTTTATGTTTAGGTGATTTTATTTCATGCCGTTTACATTTTTGTGAAATCGTCGGAAGGGAAGGCCTGACGTGTGTGACGCTGCGTCTCAACTGCCGTAGCGACAAGAGGCAGATATGATATCTCCTTTCTACACAATATAATATTTGCAAGTATAGAGTAGTGGCTGATCTTTTAGTCAGAAACAGGTCAACTGTAGTGTACACTTACTACTAATAAATAACTTTAGTGCCGAGTTATTTATTTGCACTGTAAGAGACTGTATATTAACGCAGCCTCTGTCGTCTTCTCACTCTCACTTTCCCGCCACATCTGGCTGAACAATGAAACCTAGCCAAAGTAGCTAGATAGCATTAAACATATAGCCGCTAATGCTATCAATATAATGCCAAATGAAGAATTATGGTCACAGAAAAGAGTGTAAGCCAAATTAAGTTAAAATAAATATAATAAAAAAAGAAGAAGAAGGGCCAAAAGGAAAAATCATTGTCATCCAGGCAGCTAAACTCAAACAATATTTAGCTGTTCAACATTGGCAAAACATATTTATTTAAGTTAAAAAATATTTATTTAGACCCCTTGTTCACATTATGACAATATCTGCTCACTTTGGTAAAAACGTTTTGTTTCTGTAACAACTTACCTAGTGTTCGACTCTCCTCCGCTGACACATCCATCCTCCACAGCAGCCAGAGGTGAAAAGGGCAGTTTGGATATTTGATGGACAGTTGAAAAATGATACATTTGAAATAACTCAACCGTGATTGGGCAGGACAGTGGACACACTAATGTGTTGACTATGTGCATTTTATTTTACACATGTGTGTGTAAAATGCTTCAGAAAGGACACTGAATGTGTTGAATTGCCTTTGACACAGCAGTGTGTTAAAAAAATTACACATTACTTCTAAGAGTGTACAGAAGATAATAATAATAATAATAATAATAATAATAATAATAATACAATCAAAATAATAATACAAAGACAAAAACTTAATATAAATACATAATAAAGAGGAAAAAGTCCATCAATCAGTAGACAAAAATGCGAGAGATTGGAAGAAGGTTAAGAAGGGTTGCCACTTAGTGTAAAACATAGAGGTTCTGCCTCTTAAGGAATATTTAATTTGTTCTAACTTTAGAAAAGACATGACATCGCTGCGCCACTTAGCATTGGAAGAAGCTTTTTGGGATTTCCAGTGAAGAAGAAGAAGTCGTCTTGCCAATAGAAGTAAATGCCAGAATATCCAAGTGCCCGAGTTGTATCTCTTGTAATCTTCTGGGCACCCAAATATGGCAATATGGGGACAGACTTTCACAGTGAGTGAGAGTATTCTTCTGCCAAAAGGAAAACACTAATGGGCAGGAGAAGAACACATGGGACAGGTTGCAGGGAGAGGCTTGACATTTGTCACAGATGTCAATAACAGTGGGATATATTTGTGACAATCGTGCCTTTGAGAAATGAACCCTGTTCAGCACCTTGAACTGTATGAGAGCGAGACGAGCACAGGATGAACTCGTATGAATCCTGTGAAGAGCACCACCAGTGATCACCCAAGTTCACACCGAGCTCAGCCTCCCAGGCAGCCTTGATTTTAGTGATCTGTGAGCTGTCATCGGTCAGGAGTTTGTTATATATTTTTGAAATAAGTGACTTTTGAAGGGGATCGGAACAAAGAAACTCATCCCATATTTGATTAGGGGGTAGAGAGGGAAAGGATGGAAACAGGGATGTGGTACAGTGTCTAATTTGGAAATAACGAAAAAGGTGAGATGTTGGGAGTTCGAATTCGCTTGATAGATCAGTAAAACTACGAAAGGTATTATCCTTTAAAGCTCTCTAAAAGTCCTCAGGCCTTCTCATGCCATACAGAGAAAGTGGGGTCAGATAAGGCAGGTCGGAATAAATGGTTTCCCAATAAAGGAGCTAAAGTGGATGCAGAAGAAAACTTAAAATGCCTCCTAAATTGGTACCAGATTTTAAGAGTAGAACTCACAACAGTATTATGTGTATGTCCAGAGAGGTTGGTGGGAATGGAAGAGGTAAGTGGTGCCATAGCGGAGGATGAGCCACAAGACTGTGCCTCAAATCGCATTGATTTTGACCAAAATGAAATCTTGTGTTTGTGTGAAGCCCAATAATATAATTGGAAGTTCGGGAGCGACAGTCCAGCGTTAAGTCTACATCTTTGAAGAATAGATTTACTTATTCTGGGTGCCTTTCCATTCCATAAAAAGCCAGAAATAACCTGATCAAGAGTCTTACAATTTTTTTAGGTAGGAATAGAGGGAGACATTGGAAAAAGAATAGGTACTTAGGAAGAATGTTCATTTTAACCGTGTTAATTGTACCTATAAGCGACAGAGGTAAACTCTTTCATCTTTGAAGGTCTGACTTGATTTTAGACATTGAAGGGGTGATATTGGCAGCGAAAAGGGGACTTAGTGTTCTTGTTACATTGATTCCTAGATACTTAAAGCCAGAGGGGCTCAATCTGAAGGGGACATCGGACTGGTTCAATTGTGATGCCAGAGCGTTAACAGGATAACATTCGCTTTTGGAAATATTCACTTTGTAACCTGAGAATGAACCACATTTCGTAAGAAAGGATACAATTGCTGGTATAGAGTTACTGGGGCTTGAGACATACAACAATAAATCATCCGCGTACAGGGACAATTTAAATTCCATCCCCAGCCGCGATATCCCAGTGAAAGTGGTTGAGGTCCTCAGATATAGTTAGAAAGGCTCACACAAAAGGCAAAGGAGATAGTGGACACATCCCTGATGGGTTCCTCTGGATAAAGTCAAATAAGGAGATTGAATGCCATTCGTGGAAATACTAGCTTGTGGGGATGTATAAAGAAGGCGTATCAATGAAATAAATATATCACCCAGCCCAAATGTACTCAGTACAGTAAGTAAATAGTCCCACTCAACCCTATCGAAAGCTTTTTCTGCATCAAGTGAGATCACTACTTCAGGGGTCGTAGCGGTGTTTTTGGAGTAGATCATATTTAAAAGGGTGCGGACATTGTATAATAGTTGACGTCCCTTTATAAATCCAGTTTGTTCTTCCGAAACTATGGTTGGGAGAATATTTTCCAATGGACGCGTGCCAAAGCCTTAGTAAGTATTTTCGCATCCACATTTATGAAGGAATGTGGCCTGTAAGAGCTCTAGTAGGACAGTAGGGTATAATGAGTTCTTTAAGGTAAGATGGCGCCTGCCCATTAAGGGCTTTGTAGAAGAGAAGAATAATTTTAAATTCTATCCTGTGTTCTATAGGGAGCCAGTGTAAGGCAGCCAGAACAGGAGTAATGTGGTCCCTTTTCACCAGGAGACTATGCTCCAATTCAAACACTGAATAAGTGCATTGAACAAATCAATGACTGGATGTGTCAGAACTTTCTCCAATTAAACAAAGATAAAACTGAGATAATGGTTTTTGGAGCCAAGTCAGAATGTATAAAAGTGAGCGCTGAGCTTCAGTCTGCAATGTTCAAAACAACAGATAAAGCCAGAAATCTAGGTGTAGTCATGGACTCTGACCTCAGTTTCAACAGTCACATTAAAACAGTGACTAAATCAGCCTACTATCACCTAAAGAATATATCTAGGATTAAAAGACTAATGTCACAGCAGGATTTGGAAAAACGTGTCCATACTTTTATCTTCAGTAGACTCGACCACTGTAATGGTGTATTTACAGGTCTCACTAAAAAATCTATTAGAAAGCTGCAGCTGATTCAGAACGCCGCTGCTCGAGTCCTCACTAACACTAAGAAAGTGGATCACATCACTCCTGTTCTGAAGTCTTTACACTGGCTTCCTGTGTGTCAAAGAATAGATTTCAAAAATATTGCTGCTGGTTTATAAAGCACTGAATGGTTTAGGCCCAAAATACATTACTGACCTCCTGCTAAAGTATGAACCATCCAGATCTCTCAGGTCTTCAGGGGACTGGTCAGCTTCCTGTCCCCAGAGTCAGAACTAAACTTGGAGAAGCAGCGTTCAGTTGTTATGCTCCAAATATCTGGAACAAACTCCCAGAAACCTGCAGGTCCGCTGCAACTCTTACTACTTTTAAATCCAGGCTGAAGACTTTTCTTTTTGTCGCTGCTTTTAATTGAACTATTCATATCTTAAACTGCACTGTAACTTTTCCATGTATTTTTCTTTTAATGTTTATTTTATTAGCTTTTCTTTTTTAATGCTTAATGTCTTTCATTTTTTGTAAAGCACTTTGAATTGCCTTGTGTTGAAAAGTGCTATATAAATAAACTTGCCTTGCCTTGCCTTTTCCTAACTCTGGTTAGTATACGAGCCGCAGCATTTTGAATCAGCTGAAGCGACTTGACTGACTTCTTGGTACTCCCTGATAATAAAGAGTTACAATAATCCAGCCTAGAAGTAACAAATGCATGGACTAGTTTCTCTGCATCGTTTTCAGGCAAGATATGCCTGATTTTTGCAATGTTACGTAGATGAAAGTCGGCGGTCCTTGAAATTGATTTTATGTGGGCGTTAAAGGATAAATCCTGATCAAATATAACACCAAGATTCCTTACAGTCTCACTGGAGGCCAAATTAATGCCATTCATAGTTAGTATATCTTTAGATAATTTGTTTCGTAGATTCTTCGGGCCAAGTACAATAACTTCAGTTTTGGTCGTGTTTAACATCAAAAAGTTTAAGGTCATCCACGTTTTTAAGTCCTTAAGGCAGTCTTGAATTTTATTTAGATGACTAATTTCATCAGGCTTGATTGATAAATATAGTTGAGTATCATCCACATAACAATGAAAGTTTACAGAATGATTCCTTATAATATTGCCTAATGGAAGCATATATAATGTGAACAAAATAGGTCCGAGCACTGAGCCCTGTGGCACTCCATGGCTGACTTTGGTTTGCGTGGAAGATTCATCGTTAACACGTACAAACTGAGAGCGTTCAGATAGATAGGACCTAAACCAGCCTAAAGCAGTTCCCTGGATGCCAACTAAGTGCTCTAGTCTTTGCAATAGGATATCATGGTCGATAGTATCAAATGCAGCACTGAGATCGAGCAAAACAAGAATAGAGACAAGTCCCTTGTCTGAGGCTATTAGAATGTAATTTGTGACTTTAACCAGACCTGTCTCTGTGCTATGATGTGTTCTCAAGCCAGACTGAAAATCTTAAAATAAATCATTGTTTTTTAAGTAATCACACAGCTGTTTTGCGACCGCTTTCTCAAGAATTTTTGAGAGGAACGGAAGATTAGAAATAGGTCTATAGTTGGCTAAAACCTCTGGATCGAGGTTGTGCTTTTTAAGAAGCGGTTTTATCACTGCTACTTTGAATGATTGTGGAACATAGCCTGATAATAAAGACATATTCATAATATTTAATAAAGAAGTGCTAATTAATGGAAAAACTTCCTTCAACAGCTTAGTTGGAATTGGGTCTAACATGCACGTTGATGGTTTAGAAGAGAGAATCATTGAATTTAATTGTTCAAGGTTTATGGCTGAAAAGCATTCTAGTTTACTATCTAGTGTAATATTAGAACTTACATTTCCGGGAGCTGTTGATAACACTATACTGGTCAAAGGCAAGAGGTCATTAATTTTGTTTCTAAGAGTAAAATTGTATCGTTAAAAAAGCACATAAAATCATTACTACTGAGTGCTATGGGAATAGAAGGCTCAATCGAGCTGTGGCTCTCTGTCAGCCTGGCGACAGTGCTGAAAATAAATCTTGCATTATTCTTATTCTCATCTATTAATGAAGAGTAGTAGGGTTAGGGTTATGTTTTACCTTTGCTGTTTTGTGATCAAAAGTTATATTCAAGGGCATAACGGTTAATCCAATGTCTCTGTGTAACTTTAAAATGATTTCTGATAATCCATCATTACAATTATAAATAATAAATGCAATAAACGGATTATAATGGTTAGCCGACCGGAGCTTCCGGTTTAGGAGGTGCGCACGCAGCATCTCGTTTTTTAATCTCTCTAGCTTTACACTTACACTGTAAGGATTAGTAACAAGGATTGGATTGTGTTTACGTATGTGATGACATTTGGAGATGTTTAAAACTGATAGAAATTAAAATCAATGTTTTATGGCGTAATTTAGTTTAAACATACCATCAGTTTAAATGCTGTTTTATACTGAAAAAACAGAAGTTCCCCCGCACAATGTCTGATGTCAAGCTTTTATTCTGAAAATCCTTCATCTCCGGTTAGCATTTAGCATGTGGCTAATATTCCTTTTCCTATCGAGGTGAATTTAAAAGTGAAATGACACGGAGTGTTGCACACTGAAACGTACTGATTTTACACTACAACTATAGACGTCGAGATATTATTATTGCTGAATATTAAATGAAGGTACAGTTTATTTGAATACGTTTTGTTTACAGACGTGGGTAGCATATGACAACATCAGGAACTACCGGAAATGATAACTGCCGTGAAGTATTTCCAGTATTTTTAAAGTATTGATTACAGCGCTTAAAATGCAATAAATGAAAAGTCATGAAAGACAATATGAGGAGGAACGGCGTGTTTAGTTATATATTGAATGAACAATGTCTGAATCCTGTCTTATGCGCAACAACAAACATTGAAGATCGAGGGGGGAGGTCCTCTACGTCACCACAGTAGAGATGGGCGAGTAACGAGTCTCCCCTCTCCATTAACCAGAGTCCTTGTGAGTCCTACACCTGGTGTGACGTACAAATTAAAACTAAATTGCGTCACTCGCTACTCTGCTCATAACGTGTAAAATAACATTACAACATACCCCAGTCCATCTGCCTACCCTTTAGCGAGTAGGATAGCTTCCAGAAGTTATCGTTTGGCTCAGGGGACGCGGATCAGTGAAACTTCCTGCAGACTCGTGGGGACTCAGAGGAGCCGTAATTTACGGCTCCTAACCATAATCAGGAGAGACGTGATGTATGAGTACATGTTTATTATCGGGACACATGATATGCGGGAATAGTGATTGACGTATTACAACAAGTAACTGTAATGATGTTTTGGCGATTATGCCCCGGGTTTGCAGGATGATCATTCAGGAGGGAAAGAACCGCTCTGATGAACCCCCCGGGGTCTAGACACTGGTGGTGGTGATAGTAG
This sequence comes from Champsocephalus esox, assembly GCA_036324585.1. NCBI lineage: Eukaryota > Metazoa > Chordata > Actinopteri > Perciformes > Channichthyidae > Champsocephalus > Champsocephalus esox. Next base: position 41,994,192 of record CM070478.1, read on the forward strand.
TACAGTCCGATCTGAAGGGAAAAGGTTTATCTTGGCCCTGTATTTAGGAGACAGGAGGCGAAGGGGTGGAGGAGGGTTGTGCGTTGACAACTGAAATGACAACTGACAGGAAGGGGAGAGCAGATTTAAAGAGGTTAGCAGGTGCTATGATTGGCTAGCCGGGGCGTAATGCCCCTGATCACTTATTGAAATAACATGTGACACCCGATGATGTTGTCTTCCTGATTGAACTTACGCTGAGCTACATTTCAATCAGGAGAGACGTGATGTATGAGTACATGTTTATTATCGGGACACATGATATGCGGGAATAGTGATTGACGTATTACAACAAGTAACTGTAATGATGTTTTGGCGATTAGGCCCCGGGTTTGCAGGATGATCATTCAGGAGGGAAAGAACCGCTCTGATGAACCCCCAAAAGAAGTGAAGTATGAAGTACGGAGCTGTGAGCAATCCTTACTTTGCGGCTGGCTGCGGAGATCTATGGATGAAAAGAGAGATTAACATGGGGACATGATGAGCGCCGGAATCGCTTCCGGGCTAGACATGCGCGGGCCCACTGGCCGCAACCTGCACTGCAGGGTTAACATGACGCAGACCCACTGGCCGCAACCTGGCCTCGCAGTGTTAAACCTAAGCGCGGACCTGTGTCCGCAACCTGTGCCCCCAACCTGCGCCCGCAGGGTTAAACCTAAGCGCGGACCTGTGTCTGCAACCTGCGCCCGCAGGGTTGAACCTAAGCGCGGACCTGTGTCTGCAACCTGCACCCGCAGGGTTAAACCTAAGCACAGACCTGTGTCCGCAACCTGCACCCGCAGGGTTGAACCTAAGCGCGGACCTGTGTCCGCATCCTGCACCCGCAGGGTTAAACCTAACCGCGGACCTGTGTCCGTAACGTGTCTCGGACCCACGTTCGCAACCTGCACTTGCAGGATTAGCATACGCAGATCCGGAGTCATAGCCTGACAGATACGGAACCGTAGACACGTATACATGCTGACGTGTTACCACCACCAGTTATAGGTATATTTACCATCTTTTAGTGTTTGAGGGACCTTTGGATAGCCAGCACGGCACTGATGTCCGGGCGGATGTAGGATGTGAAGGCAGAGGAGGACCATCGTCCGAGTTGTTGCAGGGATGAGGATGAGACGCCTTGATTAGCAGCGGAGGTAGCTGCTCCTATCCTGAACGAATGCCCCGAGAATAATTGGGGCAATAAGCCGGATTTAATGAGAACTTGCTTTAGGTAATGATTGAACTGGTGTTGAGTTAAGGGAATATCCCCTGAAATAAGAAATAGTGGTGAGAGAGGATTAATGGTAGGTCGAAGATGCAGGAATTTGATCATGGATTCATAAGGGCAGAACGGGTAATCGTTGCGAGCTGCGATGATGGAGCAAGCGCCTCCGCATTTGGAGTGCTTAATGCTTAAACTAAAATGGCTAGCGTGGAAGGATAGGTCGTTAAGGCAGACGTCTTGATTGGGATTGAATGATCGGGAAGCTGTGGTAAATTCGCCTGGTCTAAGAAAAGCATAAAATGCCAGCAGAAATACGGCGTCGAGTAGGGCGTCGATGTAGGGAGAAAATAGAGTGGAGAGTGTAATGGGTCGTCTATGGTCTAACGCTGGGGGAAAAGTTTTTAGAAGACCTCTAAGTATGAGTTTAACGGATTGGTTAGCAAGCATGCTGGGGAAGCTGGGATTGAAGCAGCGAATGTTAAATTGTACTCCTGCTAAGAGGCCCCGGATGTATTGGGGTTTGAGGTGGCGATCAGTGGCGCAGTAGCACATGAAGGCGCACACGGTGGGGATGAGAACGGGTTTAAGTGAGATGCCTACGGAAACACAAAAGAACGCGAACGTTCTCCATGCAAAGTCGTACGTTCTGAGGGTGGAAGTGGCTAAGCCTTTCCTCATAAAATATCTGGCGGACTCTAGGTGCCTAGCTAAGGGGCTCTTGTTTAATGTAGAGAGAGGAGATGCAGAGGAGGAATCCCAACGGGTTGCGGACTGGCTTCCGGGCAGAGGTTCCGGAAGGTCTGAAATTGAAAGCGAGAGAGGGAATCAGCCACTATATTGAGGTGGCCGGGGACGTGACGAGCTGAGATGAGAAAGTTGTGGGTGAGGGAGGACCACGTGATGCTTCTCATGAACGGCATGATATCACTGCAAGAGGAGCGACCTTTATTGATAATCCAGACCACTGACTGGTTGTCGCAGAGCACCGAGATGCGTTTCCGTAGCCAGAGGTGGCCCCACACGTGGCAGGCAACAGCAATCGGACAGATCTCGTGCAGGGCGGAAGATGAGGCATGATTGGGGAATGAGGGAGGCCACGGGCCTGCAAACCACTCTCCCTGAAAGAAACCCCCAAAACCCACGGATGGGGCAGCGTCCGTGAAAAACCTCATGGAATCAGAGGAGTACACAAGGTCGTCGTAAAAGAAGGTGATGCCATTCCAGTGGGGGAGCAGGAGAGACCAGAAGCATAGGTCTGAGCGGCTAGAAACACGCGGTCGTGGAGGTTTGTTACAGCCGACGCTGCGTCCAGGAGGCGGGAGATGAATGAGCGCCCCTGGAGGATGACGCGCATGGCAAAGTTGAGGTGCCCGATGAGGGAGAGCAGCTGTTGTTTGGTGATGACTTGTTGCTCGCAATAGGATTTAGTGACGCGTATGCGCTGCAGTTTGGCGATGGGGAGAGATGCTTTCATGTCTATAGTGTCGAGTGTGATGCCTAAGAACTCCAAGCTAGTGTCGGGTCCTATGGTTTTCTCTCCGGATAGAGGGACGCCTAGCTCCTGAAAGCAGCATTTGAGTTTTGCCAGGGAAGCGCCTGAGTTATCCCGAGGGGGATCTATGAGGAGAAAATCGTCCAGCAAGTGGAGAACGGAGGGAATCCTGACATTATTCAGCAGAATCCAGCAGAGAGCTTCGGAAAAGGAATTAAAAATACAGGGGCTACTTCTGCACCCGAAAGTCAAGCGAACCGCAAAGTAGAATTTAGCTTCCCACTTAATACCGAACATGTTCCACTGGGATGGATGGATGGGAATGATCTTGAATGCGTCAGTAATGTCTGCCTTGGAGAGCCAGGCTCCTTGCCCCGCAAACTTGATCAGTTTGATTGCGTTATCGACTGAGGCATAATGAAGGGAGAATGGCTCTGGAGGAATAAGGCTGTTAATACTGCAAAACGGGCCGGAGCGGGGTGCGGACAGATCGAAAATCAGCCTTTTTTTTGGGCTTGTCCGGAACACTGAGAACGGGGGAGTGAAAAGGACCGATTAGGTATCCTTTGTTGAGTTCTTTCTCGATAAGCTGGGAGACTATGGTGGGTTCTTTAAATGCTGATTGCAGATTTTTTGAAACAAAGGACACAGAGGGAGGAGAAATAACCCCGACCCTGAACCCTTGAGAGAGCCCTGACAGAAGATATTCTACGAACACGGGATCTGGGTGAGTAGAAAGCGCTGCTGCTAAATGTGGGATATTGATGGGGGTGGAAAGGTGATGTTTCAGGAGTTTTTTCCCCCACGTGGTTTCTGCTGCGGGAAGTTGACGCGCCCGCGCCTGAGGCAAACTGACTTCGGGTGAAGTCAATAAAAGAAAAGAAAAGAAAGAACAATAAGCAAAGGTGCAGACATTTTCATTGAACCTATAACAGATCCTGTCGTCTGGCCTAATCTGCGCCTCTTGCCTATTCTGCACCTGACTTTTTTGTCTATTGTTCCCCGACTGTGACGCAGGAAAAGCTCTGAACCCGGAGAAAGGCACTGATGGGCAGAAGGGGGAGGTGTGGCCCTGCGTCCCGCAGCTGATGCATGAAACAACTTGTTGCCCGCCGGTCGCCATCACGAGCAGCTCGGTGTCCAGCACGGACCAGTCCAGGCGAACGTTGCAGTGGGCTAAGTAAAGCGCTGCTTTGCTAGAAAAGCTCTTGTGATAGGAGTAGAACGTGGATTTCCCAAATTTGAGATAAAGATTGCCGATGAGGCCCAGATAAGCGTCTAACTCAATTCTTCTTTCCGGGTAAACGGAACACAGGACATCGCGGAAGATGCCGAAAGCAACCAGAAATTGTCCTATGTTGAGGTCTTTGAGGAGCCGAGGATCTGCAGACTTAAAAACGGCAGTGATGCTTCCTCCCGTGGCGATGGACTTGTCGCACTACGGGGAAGGCAAGATGAGGCTGACTAAATGTATGTCTTTCCCTTCGAGGATTTTCGCTCTCAGCCGAGAGGAAATGTGAGCACTCTGGGGAATATGAGGCCTACCTGAGTGAGGCGCTGGGAGTGCGGAAGCCAGGGAGTGAGGGGAAGCTATAATTTGTGGATGAAAACCCCCATGACCCAGCATAAATCCTGTTGGCAGCGAAGCGGGGACCGAGGCCCAGTTCACAGAAGAGGTTGAAGCTCCAGTGGGGCCTTTATCCATGGCCTGCAGGCGAGCGTCAATTAGCAGCATGGAGCTAGCCAAAGATTGCAGGGAGTTTGCTATGCTATCCGTTAGTGGCTGATTACCGGGGCTCCCGGGCTGGGCGACGCTCGGGTGAGCCTGGGGAAAGGTGGACCTTTTAGATGGACCGGCTCTAGAGTTGGCTGGAGCTGCTGCCCTGGCCTGATGGACCGCGCCGGAGACTTGGTCCGAGAGCTCCCGGAGCTGGGAGAGAGGGAGATCTGAGGCTGCAGAGATACCCTGCTGCCGTAAATGGGTGATGATGAAGTTTGCTTCTGCTGATTGTGAGCTGTCACGGGAAGCCAGGCGGGCGCTCATGCGCCGGAGGCTTGAGGAGTTCGAAGCTGCATCCGGAGGTACATCGGAGCCAGGATCGAGATCCTTCGAAAACGGTTCGTTATCGGAAGAGTCTGTGTTAGACATTGTGAGTTTTCTGAGTGTTTGCGGAGGAGTATTCGTTTACTACCTTGTGCGTTGACACCTGAAATGACAACTGACAGGAAGGGGAGAGCAGATTTAAAGAGGTTAGCAGGTGCGATGATTGGCTAGCCGGGGCGTAATGCCCCTGATCACTTATTGAAATAACGTGTACCCGATGATGTGGTCTTCCTGATTGAACTTACGCTGAGCTACATTAGCATAGCAGATCCAGAGATCCAAACTCGTCATGTGCACGAGCCAAAGGCGCCGGAAGCGGGGGGGCCAGGAGGCCATTGGCCCCCTCCCACTTTTCAGCCCTGCCCCACATTTTAGCAGCTGCGGATGCCGCGGAACACAGTACAAATCCCGTTTCAATAATTCCCCTCTACTCTAAAGTTGCATCTAAAAAGAACGCCATCTGATCAAGCTGTGTATATTTTGTTATTTTGTATTGTTATATTCAATCTCATTAGCTACAGGCATTTTTGAAGCTTGTAAAGTGAAGATGACAGCTGGCCTCTCACTCACCACTCTGCTCTTCCGCAGCGCCGCTCCCCCTCCCTCCCGCTGAAATTATGAATGTCAGGCATATAGTAATAAATAACACGGCAGGGTCCGTTACAGTTTGTTTGTTATCTGATTTAAAATAAACAAAGTCTTGGCTTTCAGAATATTAAACTTTTTTCGGCAAATTCAGATGATAAATACAACTTTGAAGCCCCGGCATTATTACAAGCGGAGAACGGAGTAACTTGACGTCACAGCAGGCATAACAACAGCCGGTGTTTCTCGTGAGGGTTTTCCCCGGGAAACAAACACAATACACACAAACGCAAAAATACAAAAACACACACGTACATACACACACACTCGCGAGCTTCCCCCAGACCAGTAATCCAAACAAAAATATCTTCCGTCCGTACTATTTTTATCATTTGCTCCGCTAATAATCAATCAGATCGATCCAGAGAAGAGGACACTTTGAAGGCCTTTTTCTCAAAATGATGACTCTGTAACAGTCATTATATAATGTGACATATTTTGCTTAATATTTGGAGTAAAAAAAAATCCCGATATCATAAAGCTCGGAATCTCCTCTTTCCAACAGTATACAACTCAAAATGTGTCTTCGGTCAATGCGACTGATTTCGATAGAGCAGGTCACTTTGCATTAGGTACAAATAAAGCAGGCAGACATAACAGGAAGAATATGTACATTTTAACCCAATCAAATAGGACATTGTCACACCATTCAAATGTATCCATGTAAATTACAACCAATAAAAAAGCTTAGATTTGTTTATGTGTTACGTTGTTTACTTTATTTATTACGTTGTTCTGTGTGTGTCAGCCGTTAACCAGATAGAAAGAATATACCCTTGCAAACATGTCAGAAGAACCAGCGCAGAAGAAAACTAAATACAGTCAATCTAAACTTAAATGTAACAACTGGAAGGTCACATCCCTGACATCCACATCTCCGGAGACAGCTAGATTATTTGGACAAAGAGAAGGTATTTCAACGCAGAATGGTACAACAACAGAGAGTGGTTAATTCTTTATAAAAACCAGTAAACAAGCCTTCTGTGAAATATGCAAATTTGTCAAACGGCTTGTAACTTTCTCAAAATGTGGAGATGATAGCTTTGTTAATACCGGAGTTAATAACTGGAAAAAGTGCCCAAGCCTCCTGGACAGCCACGAAAAGTCTCATTTCCACAGAGAGTGTATTCAAAAAAAGTGCGCTTTCTTCAGTCAAACACCATCAACATTCAGCTTGTCAAACAACAGCATATTGAGCAGGAACAAAGAAGAGATGGAATGATGGAGCAACTGCGCTGTCTGCAGTTTCTAATCCGACAGGGCCTAACAATCAGGGGGCATGCGGATAAGGAGAGCAATTTCCAAAAGCTAGTTGAACTCGTTGCTCTCGGGATCCCCCCTGAGATTTTTGGGATTTTCATGATCTACACCAGAGATGCCCAGTACGTCGACCGCGGTCGGCAATGCTGGTAGATCGCGAGTCATTCATAAAAAAAAATATCCAGCTCCGTTAAAATAGACAAAGCAGGTTGTGATCCCTCCTCCCTTGGCCTCCCTGCCACTTAATTAAGGAGTTTACTTGATTGAGAGAAAAAGCGACCTATCGCTTTCCAGTCTGTTAACCCAGAATGCAAAGCGATACAAAATCAGTCAAGTGCCGGGAAAACTCAAATTAAGTTAAAGAGACAAACAAGAGACAAACAACAACATGAGTGCGGGACCGAGCAAGAAGCTAAAGACATACCACAATATTTTTTTGTGAGGTCACATTCAAAGGTTATTTGCCTTATTTGTAAAGCAAGCGTCGCTCTGCCAAAGAAAGGTAACGTGGAGAGGCATTATCAGAGTGTTCACAAGGCATATGACAAGAGAAAGGTCATGTATTATTGCTACACAAACATTATCTCGCAGTCTTAGTGTCGCCAACTAGTTTCTAACATGCAAAAAGACAAACAAATGCGTCTATGGTCGATGTATTTTTGATCTTTCCAATCGAGACGAGATCTCTCTCTCTCTCTCCCGTCTGTGTGTGAGGGGGCGGGGCAGTTTACACACACGCAGCTGCTACATGCAGCAACACACGGCTGGGATGGCGGAGAGAAGCGCTCCAAGGTGTGGTTAAATGTTACCCGTCTCGATGTGGACAATGCTCCTTGCCAAGAGTGTTTAGCATGTGAGGGCGGTAACACGAGCAGTTTGTCTAAACATTTAGCAAAAGTGCTCCACATTGAGACGGAGGAATGCACCGGGTTCCACTGTCTTTCTAGCAGCTCTGTTGCCCCGTCCAGAGGAACGTCTCCACGTCAGGTGTTCTGTATGCTAGCAGCAACACACGGAGTTAACTCCATGATACAAACATGGGTTAATGATTAGAGGAAACTGAGTTATTTAGTTTGTTAAAGTTTCAGCTATTCTGTTTACAGTTCTGTCATCACATTATTTAATACGATTTGTTAAAACACTGTTGTTTCTTTTGATGTGAAATATTATTTATTTAATTTAAATAAAAAGCTATGTTAGTTTTGTTCACAATTTGTTAAGTTAATTTAATAATATAAAGTATTCATCTTTATTGTCTTCATTGTTAGTTTCCACATGCCTAAAACAACCTCAAGCTAAATCTAAAAGTTGATGGCTAAATAAGAGCGTTTGAGAAATTGTGCAAGGCGTACAGTAATAGTCTGAATAGTCGATTAATCGTTTCATTAATTGATAATCAAATTAGTCGTTTGTTGCAGCCCTATTGTAGTTATTCCATGTATAAATAAAACGTGTTATTCAGCAACCCTTGCAATTTGGGATTTTATTTTTGGTTGGTAGACCTCGGTGAGCTGGTCATTTCACAAGTAGCTCACCAGCCAAAAAAGTGTGGGCACCCCTGATCTACACTGAACACAAATATAAATGCAACACTTTTGTTTTTGCTCCCATTTTTCATGAGATGAACTCAAAGATCTAAAACATTTTCTATATACACAAAATATATGGTAGAGGGTCGTTGTCATTGATGCGTTTTGCACCCTTGCTGTTTTGATATTCCGCTGAAGTATACGCTGTGACATAACTCTTCTTTTTTTTTCGAGGGAAGAGGGGGGGTTGGGGGTCAGATGGCCTAGGTATAAAAGTCACGGCTCGCCACTGATATAAGTCAATTGGAAAAAGTATTTCTGGGCCGGGTGACGTCACGGACTGATACGGAAATTGTAGTACAGCCGTTTCGACACAACAAATATTTTCCTCAGAGTTCCTGGGGGGCTTGGTTGAAGCAGATTGTTTGAATCAGTGGTACTACACCCCCGATGTAGTTTGCAATGCCATTTTGGCCCCATTGACTTAGATTGGGAAAGGATTGCTGTATATCAGCATATAATTGTTTTCAGCTAAATAAACTAAATCAAATCAAGTCAAATTTTATATTATTTGTAGAGCACATTTAAAAACGATTTTGGTCGAGCCAAAGTGCTGTACATGTAATTTAAACACATAAAAACACATGACAGATAAAGCAACACATGGAACAGTCAGGAGTAGTGACCCCACTCTAACTAGAAGGCCAGAGAGAAGAAGTGAGTCTTTAGTGTAGATTTAAAAACCCCTAGTGTCTGGGCCGACCTCACATGGAGGGTAAGAGTGTTCCAGAGCCTGGGGCCAGCTGCTGCGAAGGCTCGATGCCCTCGGGTTTTGAGCCTGGTCTTAGGCACTACCAGCAGCAGCTGGTCAGCAGATCTTAAGGCTCTGCCTGGGGTGTAGCGCTGGAGGAGTTCAGCTATATAGGCCGAAGCCAACCCATTTAGTGCTTTAAAAACAAATAAAAGGATTTTAAAATAAATTCTGAACCGGACTGTAGTGCCAGTGTAGTGAGGCCAGAATTGGGGTGATGTGGTCACGCTTTTTGTGGCCAGTCAGGAGACGTGCAGCTGCGTTTTGGACGAGCTGCAGGCGTTTAATTGATGCCTGGTCCATACCCACATACAGAGCATTACAATAGTCCAGTCTTGAGGTCACAAAGGCGTTAATAACCCTTTCTAGCTCTTTAAAAGATAAATACGACTTGGTTTTGGCCAATAGAAGGTCACTCCAAGGTTGATGACAGAGGGGAGGATGTTTTTACTTAGGGAGCCCAGAATATCAACTGAGGTTGGAGGTTGGGGTCGGAAAAAGATTACCTCGGTCTTACTCTCATTAAGGATGAGGAAGTGTTTACTCAGCCAGGATTTTATCTCTGTTAAGCAGTCCATCAACTGCTGTAGTGAGTTGACATTTGCTTTGAGAGGCAGATAGATCTGTACATCGTCCGCGTAGCAGTGGAAGGGAATATTGTGTTTCGTAAGAATTGAACCTAGGGGCAGTATGTACAGTAAAAAGAGGATGGGGCCCAGAATTGAGCCTTGGGGGGACCCCACAGGTAAGAGGGGCTTTGGCAGAGGAGAAGGCAACTAGCTGCACTAAAAAGCTACGGTCTGTCAGGTACTACCCAGCACCAACACTTTGATAGCCCTATAGGATGATCTGGGTACATTCTGAATCCACAGTCGCTTAATTTTGGGCTTCATGCGCCACTGAGCCACTTTCATAGGAATAAATGATGCCCCGCTTCCGACGCTGTATCCAGATTTCTTTATACATCCATGGTCCGGCTGTGTGTGTATGTTAACGGTTATCTGGCTAGCTATTAGCCGCTGCTTTGCACTGCTCTAATAGAGTGGTGCAGGGATGACCTATTTTTGTAGGCCGACCCGGAAATGAACTGCGCATGGGTTCCCTCGACAAAAAAGCAATTGGATTTCTCCATAGAATTTTGGAAAATAGCTCGAAATAATGTCTTTGTAAAACTAACCTGTTTGATAAATGCACGTTTTGTTCAGCCGGATAGTATCCACATTACATACACATTTTTTTTTAAATCATAAATCTAATCGCCAGAAGGAAAATGCTAACGTTATGCTATAAACGAACTACAGCCGAGTACAGCAGGGTCGCACAACTTCAACGTCACGCCAACTTAAGATCGATATTCAAAAATACAGATTCTAAATTGTACAAGTTGAAGCGTTTGTTGTAACAGTTTGCAAGAGCGCAGGTACTTGCTTTACTTTACTTCAAGCAGAACAGAGGCAAACAAACTTAGCGGGACATGATGTTGGCTGGAACCCCGGCGTAGCAGGTGTTGGCGCGACCCCCAACAGGACAGGACATGGTGTTGGCAAGAACCCCGGCGGAAATCCCAACGGAACAAAGCAAGGAGTTGGGACATGAGTCGGCGGGACCCCCAATGAAGAAGGGACATGAGTCGGCGGGACCACCAACGGAGAGGGGACTTGAGTCGGCGGGACCACCAATGGAGAAAGGACTTGAGGGGCCAGAACTGGGGCTGGATCCATGGCTGCTGGGACCGGAACCGGGGCCGGAACCATGGCTGCTGGAGACAGAACTGGGGCTGAAACCATGGCTGTTGGGATCGGAACTGAAGCCGGAACCATGGCTGCAAGGGCCGATACTGGAGCCGCAACCATGGCTGCTGGTCCTGTGGTCAAGAACTGACTCCATTGCTCTCTTTTTTCTCTCGTCTTACAAGCTCCGTGGAATCACTTCCGCTGCTGAAGAGAAAAGGATGATAGTCAGGAGGCGAGGCCTCCTTTTATATGGTGAGATGCGCACGCATTCGGGTAGGCCCGTCCCTATGCCGGCTACGTCTATAGAAGTCTCAGTGGGAGAATGCTCGCAGAGTAAGGTAGTACCCATAGAGTCCAAGGGTGGAGCCTGTGAGAGATATAACGGGACACCTGGTCCGCTGCTAAGTCCCTTAGCTGGTAGCCGCCTCAACTATGTTGAGTGCCATGCTGGTTCGAAAATAGAAATGCAATCAACAAAAGCATTATTATACTTTTTTCCACACACATATCCTTTAACTAACTGCCTTATTTGATAAAGAGGCATTGAGTCATTTTTAGTTTCTGGACACTTGTTCAAAACAATCTTTGTAACCACATATTTGTATAATCTTTGTCATATTGCTGGAAAGTACTATGGAATGTCATGTTGTCTTCAGTCAGCCAAAAATTACCATATATTCCCTTCTAAAATGGTTATATACAAAAACAGCCAAAAATGACGATATATTCCCTTGTAAAATGGTTAAATTAATAATCTTTTTCTCAAAGTAATGACAAACCTGTGAGTTGGATGTAGAAAAGTCAGAATCAATATAGATGTTTTTTATTTTAATGAGAATTCAGATTGAACATAGTAAAAAACTGTAAATTATAGTTTTTTTTTCACACAAGCTAACCATGGCGGGTGGGGGCTCCCCGCACACAGTTTTGCACCAGAGTGAAAATATTTCTAGCACTGACATCTTGAAATGGAAAAGCAGGTTTATTGCTTATGGATTATCAGAAATCATTTCAAAGGGACACAGACACATTGGATTAACCTATGGATTACCTTCAGCAGCGTTTTTATCGTTTTAATGCCATTGAAGACCACTTTTGACCAGACTACGACACAGGTGAACCATGTTAGCGTTTTAGCTACCTAGCGCCACATGTTTTGATGTCTGTTCTTATTATTATCTCCGCAAGTTCGTATCATTGAGTGATAATGTCTGCACCCATCGATAATGTGTCATCTCACGATGTGAAACGATGGGTTGGATGTGCAGCAAAGATAAATAATAAGGTTTTGTGAGTGAATTTTGGTGCAGTCATCTGTTAGCATTTTTCGCTCGTTGCTAATTCAGAGGCTCAGCGTCAGCGTCGTGGGTTTTAAATGATCAGTTAGATGAGTTTCTTCCCGTTACATTGATATAAAACATTCATAGTTTATTAAATAAATGAACATGCCCTCAGACACTGTTTCCTGCAAGATGTTGCGGGAGGGCCCCGGTACCGGGGTCTGTCGGGCTTAACAGGATAACAACAGCAATATCAGAACAAATATATCACTGTACAAATGAATAGCATCTCAGAGTTTTTGGGTTAAACCAAACAAACACATTAAAAGGTATGTGTAGTTGTCTGAAAATATCTGTTATCTTGCTGCCCATTCTATTGTTCACCGCAGGGTATGCAGTTTAGAATGTATGCACAATTTCGCATGTTACAGCTACATTTTTAAGGTGGAGTTTCTCAGTGTTTTCAGCAGGAGAAACAGAAGCTCCGCTCTTTTGGCTTCAGCTTCCCTCAGCCGATATGAGGGGGCGGTTAAAAATAGCTGGCAGTGGCTGCATGTCGTGTCCACACTGTCAGATCTGAGGAGGGAGTTCCTCTCCCTTCCTCCATTTCTCCCTCCCTCTCTCTCTCTCTCTCTCTCTCTCTCTCTCTCTCTCTCTCTCTCTCTCTCTCTCTCTCTCTCTCTCTCTCTCTCTCTCTCTCTCTCCCTTGATGAATGCACCGGTCTGATGCTCCATCCAGTCCATCTGAGCCACTTGTGGGAAAGATTTGAGTCACAGCTCCTATGAGAGGTGAGTCATTCTTTTTTTCTGTCTCTCTACTCATGATGAATTTCACAATTTCACCACCTCTCTGCGTTGTTACATTGGTTGTGGTAAAAACTGTAATTAATAGAAAAGCTGGTATTAATGGCCAGACTTGAATCTTGTGTGTGTTACTGTGTAGTGTAACGATCATTATTCATTATAATTTTGTCACGTGATTTTTGTATAGAAACTCCATGTTTGTCTAGTATTAAAACAGAGTGTGTATTGCATTTACATTCAGGGTCACATGGACGATATCCATGCATGTTTTTACAATGCAATGGATTTTCTACTTTTTTTCTTATTTATTTTTAATTAAAGATCAACTACTGACAGCTTTATTACACATCATAAATCATATTATTTTAATATAAACGTTTGAATCCTAAATCATCTGTGGAGATCGACCGGACAACCAACAGTTTTTCACAAACTCATAACCAATGATGTCTACTGAATAAATGGATATTTTATATACGTGTATATACAGACGGTGTAGAGTGTATATAAAACATTTAATTTTATCACAATATATCATCCTTCAAGCAACTTTATCATCAGTCTTGACGTCTGTTAAGAAATGAGGTCACCATGGTAATATGCATGCATTATGCTTCTGTAGCTATGATTTCACACTGCAGATAGATCGGGGAGAGCCTCCCTCTGAGCCGCTCTGCCACTTCCTCTGGAAACACAAACACAGAGTTACAGATGCTGTAACTGGCACACAAACCGAGCAGAGAACCACTCCGTAAAAGCTGATCACATATCAGAGATCACACCTCACACATTTAATGCATTTCACCCCAATAGTACAGAAATGCTCTTCTTGCTCAGTGAAGTGTCTCTGTGATAATAGTCTACAGTTTGCTTGTTCAGTCTAATTGTCACGATAATGATAGCCTGGAGAAAATGAGTAAAAGACTGGCAGAGCAGCATCAGAGAGAGGAGCTACCTTTTCACTGACTGACCTGAATCTAGTTCCTGATAAACACATCTCCTGCTGAGGGAATGTTAAAGTGGCAACATCTTTCTTTCATCATTAGCAGCATTTAGTTTGGTCTCACAGCCTCTCTCCAATATACACTTTAGATATTGACACTCCATCACTGTCTACCAGTGAGCATTTTCCTAACAGGCAACTCAATAAAAAATACAAAAATAAATAAGAAATATAGCTATCCACGGGTAGAATTAAAACCAGAGTAATATTAAAAACAACATCGAAAATGACGAGGAAACTAAGGCAAAGGGTGAGAGTGATTCAACAAACAAAACAAATGCAGTGTGTCTGGTGTTAAATTCAGCTTATGATTTAGTTTTAAAATAAAGCAAAATAATCTCTCCTGCTGTTTTGCAATATTTTTCTCTGATATGTTTACGGTTGAGTATCACAGGCCGACAGTAGGTTTACTACAATAAAAAAATATATAATTTTTTTCTATGATCATTTCCAGTGAAATACTATCTTACAACCTATTTGAATAAACCTGTAGGTGAATCTTTTGGCAAGCAGAAAAAGCTTTATATGTGACTGAATGGTGATATTGCTGTTTTTGGGGCATCTGGGAGGCCATGTCACACCGTTTGTCATGAGTTGTCATGGCTACATTTGATGAGGTGGTCGTGACCATAATGTTTCGCTATCTTCCATGTAATTTTATGGACACAGTCACATCATGAGATCAGCTGCATATAAAGATCTTCTTCTTCGACGGCTGAGAGGCATGCAGGTCCTCATTCACTGGCTCTACTGAGGATAGATGCAGTAAACTTTACCAGCTTATCAGAACAATTGTCATAAATAATTATTTAAACAAATACGTGTGTGTGTGTGTGTGTGTGTGTATAGATGGCCTACCTGCCTGTCATCCTTCCATCTGTGCACAAACTTATCTTGTGCCCTCATTGGTCATGTGCGCATTCGTGTGTGTTGGAGGAGGGGCTCTGTGAGGAAGTGGCAGATTTTCTCTGGTTGTGTATTTTCAAATTCTAGCACACTCGAGCTGGTTTCTCCGAAATTAACTACCCTACCTTTAACCATGGACATCATGCGATTAATCGCGATTACATATTTGTAATTGACTGAGAGCCCTACCATCCCCTCATTCAAGGGTGGTTTTCACTATAAGTAATGTTGTTTTTTTGGACGGA
>CM070478.1:42009749-42042946 GCA_036324585.1 Champsocephalus esox
ATTTCAAAGTCTTCAGTTTCTTGCATAACGTATGCAAAGAAATGATCATCAAAGTATTGAACTTGCAGTATTCTAATGAGAGAGTGAAATGCCTCACAGTGGGGTATGAGTGCTCCCCTTGATGCTGTGTTTGAAGGGGCAGCCCAGATCCAGTCCTGTATGTCCGGCCCTGTATGGTCAGCCAATGTGTGACGTAAATTATGCTATTCATCGTGACCTTTCCATCTAGGGCTGATTTCAGTCCCTCCAGTATAATATCAGCTTTTTTCAGAGACCCAATATTCACCGGCCAGGCATTGTGGATGTTGCACTTATTACTGAACGGGTCACCAAGCTGGAAACGATACATCTGTTGAACCTGATGCTTCTGAGCTAGAGTTTTTTGCAATATTTTCCTGAGGACAGGGTTGTGTCTTGCGTCTCTGACGTGTACAATATCATCACAGGACCAGTGTTGTGCTAGTTACTGAAAACCAGTAACTAGTTACCATTACTAGTTACTTCAAAAAAAGGGCTCCCATTATATTAATGCCCTTATAGCCTTGTTTTTGCAGATGTTTTAAGAGATGTGAACAGTGGCGGCTGGTGGAAAATATTTTTGGTGGGGCTGTTGATATAGTGAGTAAAAAACATTTTTTGGGGAGAAATGACCCCTTAAATTAGGACTTCTGGTGATGTAATGGCGTGTTTCCAGTGCAGCGCGGAGCTCGCTAAGCTGCGTTCAGACCGGACGCAATGCGAATATTCGCTTCGCTCTAAAGTTAACGCTCCTATCGCATCGCTCTAGTCGCTCGAGTTTCACCGCGGCTGCCAGCTGTGTTTACTCGCTTCATTCAAACAAAACGCGCTGGCTCGGGAGCTACAACTACAACAAAATGAACATATTTTACCGTGATTAAATTGTAATACACGTTTCAAAATGATGCCGAAGTAACAACATATTGATACCGGTTAGTAAAAAACATGAATTAATGCTTTGACAAGTCTGCAGACAGACGGCAGGCGAAACACTTTTTAGAATGCTTGTTCCCTGAATGGAGCTTGGCTAAGCTAACGCTATATATGCTCCGACCGTACACACTCACAACAACGGCCTACAGACATAAATAAACCAGCGACTGTATTCTCCATGACACAGACAATCTGTGGTTTGTACTTGTTAAACTTTTGTCTAGTTTCTGAACAGATCGTATCTGTCCCCGGCTGTTTGAAGAGCAAGCATGGGAAACAAAAGATAGCATTTACCTGTTAGCATCCAGCTAGCCATGTGAGAAGCCTTGTTGATACGTTTTGTCTTTTTCACGAGCTTGCTGTGATATATACAAATCGGGTTGGTCCGGTCCAAGGTCTTTAAGTATCAATTTATCTCCAAAACTTCTCCTTTCAAAAGGATTGGAGAGTAGCTCTTACACGGAATTG
Source organism: Champsocephalus esox (assembly GCA_036324585.1). NCBI lineage: Eukaryota > Metazoa > Chordata > Actinopteri > Perciformes > Channichthyidae > Champsocephalus > Champsocephalus esox. The sequence goes on from CM070478.1 coordinate 42,011,169, forward strand.
GGTGCAGAGCACTGCGGACCGAGGTCCGGCGACTCCACCTGCACACCATTCTCATCCAAATACTGCGTCACCTTGGTTACTCACGAGTCTAAAAAAATAACTCACGTCAACGCACGTAAGCAACATGACCGCCAACATGGGCGCCAACGTGAGCGCCCACGTGACCAAAATATTTGACGGTGCTGATTGGCTGAAATTATGTTTCGGCGGCACAGTTTACTATTGAGACTTTTGCAATGTGCTGGTTGCTGCTGTTTTGCTCGGGGGCTCTGCCCCGTAATGATAAACTAATGCCATGGGCAAGGCCAGGCAGGAAACAGGTGACTTATCAGTAACTTTAGACATCGTAACACAATTTTAAACGAGATTGTATTGTAGATTATACATTTTTGTGATACCAATTGTATGATATTTACCTTGTTCATTAAAAATAAAAAAAATTAAATATATATTTTTTTTAAATATATATTTTTTAAATATATATTTTTTAATTTAATATTTATTTTAATTTATTTTTTTGTATGTGGCAAGAGGTGGGGCGGCGCCCCTAGCGCCCCTATGGGCCGGCCGCCACTGGATTTGAATGACTGGTTTGGGCAGTAGATAGGCTCTTTGACCCGCCAGGACACAACTTACATTTAACTAAAACGTTATTTTCTTTGTGCTCGACAAAAGTGAAATAGTGAGAATATCTCCAGGTGGAGAAACTAGACTTGGGCTCCGCCGCCGCCATGATAGTCTTGTTAGTAAACAACACACACACACACACACACACACACACACACACACACACACACACACACACACACACACACAGCACGTCTCCGCATGTGACACAGGAGTCAGGACGTATTTAAGTACATTTACTCAAGTGCTGTACTTAAGTACAGTTCTCATCTCTGTTCACCTGGCTGTTGACTATATATAAAAACTAACGCAGTAACGGAGTCACGCACCATGTAGTAACGGTAACAGAGTTACTGAATTTAAAAAGTAATGCGTTAGAGTACTAGTTACTGCCAAAAATAACGGCGTTACAGTAACGTGTTACTTTGTAACGCGTTAGTCCCAACACTGCACAGGACACACTCAGAGACAGAGGGTCACCGTGAGGCTCCATGTTGAGATTGACCCGCACGTAGAAGGAGTCGACGCCTTTAAAAGAAGGCGAGGAGAGCTGGGAGCGCAGCTCGGAGTATCCTGAGGACAGGAACAAGAAACGCAGATGGTTTAGTCTCACAGAACATAAGCAGTGGCGGCGCCAGAGATTTTCTCTAGGGGGTGCTGTGGGGTAGCTTGACGTTTCATAGAGGGCGCTCAAACATTAAGGGTTTCCCATAAATTCACCAGCGCTACAGTTAAATGTTCTACTGCAACACTCCCCACACACACACACAGTGTACCCGCGACTGTTACAATGAAGGCTCGGTAATCAGCTCACGGCCTATAGGTGTAAGCAGGGGTAAAGTGCTATTTTTACAAGTGGACCTCACCTCCTCTAGGAGGGTCCTCACCTCCTCTAGTGGGGTCCGGGTGAGATTTTTTTTTAAATATTGAAGTTAAAAGCATCAATCTGGTGCACTTTCAGAGCCAAAATGAAGAGATCTATGGATATACAGTATCTCTCAACATACATATGAAACAGAACTGTAAACAGATTTTCTATTTCTTTATAGATATTTTACAAATCACTCCCCTTTTAAAACAAACCGTTTGAGACCCACTGAGATAACTAGACTAAAGTTAACTATCTAAACACTGAGAGTCCTTTACTTCACCTGAGCTGAGGTTACCTGAGACTCTCCGTCTGACAGGAGAGAGTTCTCCCTCCACCGTGTTGTTGAAAAAGCTCCTTATATCCGTTAGTTTGGCTTGCCTCAGCCCCCCCCCCAAACAAAACCCGCTCCAGCTGGACGACAAGAGAGAAAACATGTTATGTTTCAGCCTTACTTTTTTATGTTTAGGTGATTTTATTTCATGCCGTTTACATTTTTGTGAAATCGTCGGAAGGGAAGGCCTGACGTGTGTGACGCTGCGTCTCAACTGCCGTAGCGACAAGAGGCAGATATGATATCTCCTTTCTACACAATATAATATTTGCAAGTATAGAGTAGTGGCTGATGTTTTAGTCAGAAACAGGTCAACTGTAGTGTACACTTACTACTAATAAATAACTTTAGTGCCGAGTTACTTATTTGCACTGTAAGAGACTGTATATTAACGCAGCCTCTGTCGTCTTCTCACTCTCACTTTCCCGCCACATCTGGCTGAACAATGAAACCTAGCCAAAGTAGCTAGATAGCATTAAACATATAGCCGCTAATGCTATCAATATAATGCCAAATGAAGAATTATGGTCACAGAAAAGAGTGTAAGCATTAGAAACTAAAGACAAAAGCTTGTAAGCTAAGCTTTGTTATACATTGTAGACCCTTTTGTTGGCTTTTAAGTTAAAATAAATATAATAAAAAAAGAAGAAGAAGGGCCAAAAGGAAAAATCATTGTCATCCAGGCAGCTAAACTCAAACAATATTTAGCTGTTCAACATTGGCAAAACATATTTATTTAAGTTAAAAAATATTTATTTAGACCCCTTGTTCACATTATGACAATATCTGCTCACTTTGGTAAAAACGTTTTGTTTCTGTAACAACTTACCTATTGTTAGACTCTCCTCCGCTGACACATCCATCCTCCACAGCAGCCAGAGGTGAAAAGGGCAGTTTGGATATTTGATGGACAGTTGAAAAATGATACATTTGAAATAACTCAACCGTGATTGGGCAGGACAGTGGACACACTAATGTGTTGACTATGTGCATTTTATTTTACACATGTGTGTGTAAAATGCTTCAGAAAGGACACTGAATGTGTTGAATTGCCTTTGACACAGCAGTGTGTTAAAAAAATTACACATTACTTCTAAGAGTGTACACAAGATAATAATAATAATAATAATAATAATAATAATAATACAATCAAAATAATAATACAAAGACAAAAACTTAATATAAATACATAATAAAGAGGAAAAACGGGGGGGGGTCCATCAATCAGTAGACAAAAATGCGAGAGATTGGAAGAAGGTTAAGAAGGGTTGCCACTTAGTGTAAAACATAGAGGTTCTGCCTCTTAAGGAATATTTAATTTGTTCTAACTTTAGAAAAGACATGACATCGCTGCGCCACTTAGCATTGGAAGAAGCTTTTTGGGATTTCCAGTGAAGAAGAAGAAGTCGTCTTGCCAATAGAAGTAAATGCCAGAATATCCAAGTGCCCGAGTTGTATCTCTTGTAATCTTCTGGGCACCCAAATATGGCAATATGGGGACAGACTTTCACAGTGAGTGAGAGTATTCTTCTGCCAAAAGGAAAACACTAATGGGCAGGAGAAGAACACATGGGACAGGTTGCAGGGAGAGGCTTGACATTTGTCACAGATGTCAATAACAGTGGGATATATTTGTGACAATCGTGCCTTTGAGAAATGAACCCTGTTCAGCACCTTGAACTGTATGAGAGCGAGACGAGCACAGGATGAACTCGTATGAATCCTGTGAAGAGCACCACCAGTGATCACCCAAGTTCACACCGAGCTCAGCCTCCCAGGCAGCCTTGATTTTAGTGATCTGTGAGCTGTCATCGGTCAGGAGTTTGTTATATATTTTTGAAATAAGTGACTTTTGAAGGGGATCGGAACAAAGAAACTCATCCCATATTTGATTAGGGGGTAGAGAGGGAAAGGATGGAAACAGGGATGTGGTACAGTGTCTAATTTGGAAATAACGAAAAAGGTGAGATGTTGGGAGTTCGAATTCGCTTGATAGATCAGTAAAACTACGAAAGGTATTATCCTTTAAAGCTCTCTAAAAGTCCTCAGGCCTTCTCATGCCATACAGAGAAAGTGGGGTCAGATAAGGCAGGTCGGAATAAATGGTTTCCCAATAAAGGAGCTAAAGTGGATGCAGAAGAAAACTTAAAATGCCTCCTAAATTGATACCAGATTTTAAGAGTAGAACTCACAACAGTATTATTTGTATGTCCAGAGAGGTTGGTGGGAATGGAAGAGGTAAGTGGTGCCATAGCGGAGGATGAGCCACAAGACTGTGCCTCAAATCGCATTGATTTTGACCAAAATGAAATCTTGTGTTTGTGTGAAGCCCAATAATATATTTGGAAGTTCGGGAGAGACAGTCCAGCGTTAAGTCTACATCTTTGAAGAATAGATTTACTTATTCTGGGTGCCTTTCCATTCCATAAAAAGCCAGAAATAACCTGATCAAGAGTCTTACATTTTTTTTAGGTAGGAATAGAGGGAGACATTGGAAAAAAAATAGGTACTTAGGAAGAATGTTCATTTTAACCGTGTTAATTGTACCTATAAGCGACAGAGGTAAACTCTTTCATCTTTGAAGGTCTGACTTGATTTTAGACATTGAAGGGGTGATATTGGCAGCGAAAAGGGAACTTAGTGTTCTTGTTACATTGATTCCTAGATACTTAAAGCCAGAGGGGCTCAATCTGAAGGGGACATCGGACTGGTTCAATTGTGATGCCAGAGCGTTAACAGGATAACATTCGCTTTTGGAAATATTCACTTTGTAACCTGAGAATGAACCACATTTCGTAAGAAAGGATACAATTGCTGGTATAGAGTTACTGGGGCTTGAGACATACAACAATAAATCATCCGCGTACAGGGACAATTTAAATTCCATCCCCAGCCGCGATATCCCAGTGAAAGTGGTTGAGGTCCTCAGATATAGTTAGAAAGGCTCACACAAAAGGCAAAGGAGATAGTGGACACATCCCTGATGGGTTCCTCTGGATAAAGTCAAATAAGGAGATTGAATGCCATTCGTGGAAATACTAGCTTGTGGGGATGTATAAAGAAGGCGTATCCATGAAATAAATATATCACCCAGCCCAAATGTACTCAGTACAGTAAGTAAATAGTCCCACTCAACCCTATCGAAAGCTTTTTCTGCATCAAGTGAGATCACTACTTCAGGGGTCGTAGCGGTGTTTTTGGAGTAGATCATATTTAAAAGGGTGCGGACATTGTATAATAGTTGACGTCCCTTTATAAATCCAGTTTGTTCTTCCGAAACTATGGTTGGGAGAATATTTTCCAATGGACGCGTGCCAAAGCCTTAGTAAGTATTTTCGCATCCACATTTATGAAGGAATGTGGCCTGTAAGAGCTGCAGAGATCCGGATCTTTGTCTTCTTTTAAAAGCAGACTTATGGAGGCTTGTCTCAAAGTGGGAGGAAGAGAACCATTCCGCAGAGATTCCTTATACACCAAGTGTATGAATGGGGCCAATTTAGATTTAAATCTTTAAAAAAAAATTCTACTGGGAATCCATCAGGGCCAGGAGCTTTTTTATTTTGCATCTTATTTATAGCGAGGGTGATCTCATCTGAGGTTAATGGAGAATCAAGTTATTTTGAAACACCAGGACCTATGGTAGGGACATTGAGATTGTCAAAGAAAGCGCCCATCTCAGAAGTGTCGGATTGCGATTCAGACTTGTATAGAGAAGAATAGAATGAGCCAAATACTAAGTTAATGGTACTAGGATCGGTATGCACCAGAGGTGTGGACTCGAGTCACATGACTTGGACTCGAGTCAGACTCGAGTCACCAATTTGATGACTTGAGACTCGACTTGACACAATCACAAAACACATTTTTCATTGGTTGCGACCCTTTAAATCTCAGTTTATACTCACCCTGCCAGTATATCTATGACAACATATATTTCGTCCATCGGTTCTTGAGATATAAATTAGTTGTGTTTTTTGGCGCCCCCTATTGTCCAAAATGAATATGTTTTTTTGTGGCTCTTCCCCAAAACAGACTGAACCCATCCACCAAAATGTGTGATATTTCGATACATTGCGGATGAATTAGGAGCATTTATGTGTAAGCCACACCTTTTTGCTAATACGTTGCGACGTATGTCGGCCACATTTTTCCACACCTCGTGCTCATTTTCTACGGTAATGTGTCTGACCCTCCACTGATGCTGTGCACTAAGTTTGGTGTGGCAAATCAAAAAATTGGAATTTAAGTTAATATTTCACTGTTTTTCACATTATGCTAATGAAAACAAATTTCAGACAGAGCTTCGGGATATGAGAGCTTCGGGATATGAGAGGATAATATGTAGAACTGCCCCACCCGGAGAAGTGTACAACATTTCAGGTCCGTCAGACTTACGCTGCGATTATGTACATTTTTCGAAAAACAGAATTTTCACAGGTGGCGCTAGAGAGCAAGTTGGACATTTTTCACCCATCGAATCCAGAATGTTAACATTTTCACCCATCCTGCTGGCGTTGCCAAATGTCGCTACAGGAAATGGTGTCGTAACCCCCTCAAAAACAGGTCGAAAGTGCAGAACCGGTAAAATAAGAATAATAATACTGACGATTTCAATAGGTCTTTGCACTTCGTGCTCAGGCCCTAATTAGAGTGAGATCACAGTTCCCTGATGAGGTACAGAACACTTTGCATCTCTCCTGCTGTGTCTATGCCCTCTCCACAGTTATTCATGTAGAACAGGGGTGGGGAACCTCTGGCCCCCGGGCCGTATACGGCCCGCGAGACCATTTGGTATGGCCCTCGAGGTCATTTATAAACATAATAAAAAATATAAAAAATTAAAGAAATCTAGACTGCAAAATAATTAAACAAGCGAGTGCCTCTTTTTCCTGGCAACGGTCATGGTCCTTGAACACAACACGAGCCTAACGTGTCATTACGTGGTATATGTCTCGTCTGACAGGGGTGTAGTTCTGACGGAGAGCACCAGAACGCCACTCCGGGGTTGCGTTCCGATAGTCCAAAAATCAGCTCCTATCGTCTAACCCTATCTCCTATTCCTTGACCTCTGAGTGAAACGTCACAGGGTTAAGGATAGTGGATAGGAGAATTCAAAAGGACTTAGGAGAAGAGACTGCAGTACTTTAGAGAATCCGAATGCACTTTCACTATCCGACGTGTTTATGATGCGCCAGCGGACGTCCTGAATGTGCGTCTGCTGCTGTGGGGAAACTATGGAAACCACAGTTTTCTATACAGCGGACTACAACATGGATGTTCAATAAGAACGAGGGACTACTGTGAACTCATCTAGAGACTCTGCACCGTGCTCTGATGCTGCTGCTTTGCTTTATGAACGTGGACAACAGAGAAACATATTCTTCAGGACCAAAGTTGGAACTGAAATAAAAAAGTAAAGTGAAACTTCTGCCCGTCACCCTCTCCCTCCGGTCCACATTAATACAAATGATCCCAATACGTATGATTGTCTGAACTATGCAAATATCTTAAAATAAATTAAATGTATTTATTATAAACATTAGTCCTTAACATCTATCACTGTGTACATCACCATTCAAACATCTTTTAAAAGTTGAACAAACCCCACACAGCTCACAGCTCATTTGATAATTTCAGTAAAAACTAACGTTCATATTTCTCTTTTTGATTATAATACTGATGAACGTTTTGTTCTCTGAGTGGAAACTGCATTATAGAAAAACGGCCCTTTCTGTGTCAGCCCCCCATGGGTCAAACTTCCTTTTATGGAGGGTTTGACAGCGGAGTGGGCCACCAGAGAGTGCCACAGCCTCATAGATGCGGCTCTGCAGCTGATTGCACATCATAACACAATGTTATGGGGAATGGAAAATCAGTGGTGTATTAACAGGGCGGACGGACAGGACACTGAGACTGGGTTATTCACTCCAGTTTTGCAGCATCCCTCCTCCGTTCAGAGACATGAGAGAGGCACATCTGTCATCCCAGGAGAGGAGTTTCCTCTTGGCATGTGCACTCTCAAGTCAGAGAGAAGGTGTTACGGCCAATAGAATCTTGGACCCCAAAGCAAAAGACTGGAGAGAGATGGTAAAAATCAAAAAGCTTTATCCAAGCAGAAAACAGAAAAAATACGGCAGTGGAGTCAGGAAGTTGGCTGGCACTGAGTCATCAGGGAGAGGAGGCAAAAATCCAAACAAAGAATCCAAAAGGCGAGGAGAGCAGCGAGACACACCGGAGGGTCGAAACACAGAGGAATTATCTGGCAGGGAAGTGGCATGAGACACTTTGCAGCAAATACAACAGCACAGATTGTTCAGAATATCAGTATGAGAAAAAGGACACCGTCTGTCCTTAGACCCTCACATCGTACAAGGAAAAACTTCCGGAGAAAACCCACAGTTTAAAGGGAAAATGGGAGAAACCTCAGGGAGAGCAACAGAGGAGGGATCCCTCTCCCAGGACGGACAGACGTGCAATAGATGCCGTGTGTAAATTGAAAAGATAATACATTTGCAACATATGTAGTCCACATGTTTGGAAATGCATGTGTGTATAATAGGAAGATGAATCCACGAGGATATCCATCCAGGACCGATGATCCAGGACCACAGCCACGACTCGCGATCCAGGACACAGGACCGCAGGATCATCCATGACTCCGGATCCCAGCATATATAGACCCCAAAAAGAAAGACATTTGGGGAAGCTGGGTTAATGGGAACATGAGAGTACACAGCTATAGACAGAGAGAAGGAAGAAGTAAGATGTCCCCCGACAAACTAAGCCTATATCAGCAAAACTAGGGGCTGAATCTAATCAGCCCTAACTATAAGCTTTATCAAAAAGGAAGGTCTTAAGCGCACTCTTAAAAACGGATAGGGTGTCTGCCGCCTGAACACAAACTGGAAGCTGATTCCACAAATGTGGAGCTTGATAAGAAAAGGCTCTGGCTCCCATTGTACTTTTAGAGACTCTAGGAACAACCAACAACCCTGCATTCTTGGAACGCAATGCCCTAGTAGGACAGTAGGGTATAATGAGTTATTTAAGGTAAGATGGCGTCTGCCCATTAAGGGCTTTGTAGAAGAGAAGAATCATTTTAAATTCTATCCTGTGTTCTATAGGGAGCCAGTGTAAGGCAGCCAGAACAGGAGTAATGTGGTCCCTTTTCACCAGGAGACTATGCTCCAATTCAAACACTGAGTAAGTGCATTGAACAAATCAATGACTGGATGTGTCAGAACTTTCTCCAATTAAACAAAGATAAAACTGAGATAATGGTTTTTGGAGCCAAGTCAGAATGTATAAAAGTGAGCGCTGAGCTTCAGTCTGCAATGTTCAAAACAACAGATAAAGCCAGAAATCTAGGTGTAGTCATGGACTCTGACCTCAGTTTCAACAGTCACATTAAAACAGTGACTAAATCAGCCGACTATCACCTAAAGAATATATCTAGGATTAAAAGACTAATGTCACAGCAGGATTTGGAAAAACGTGTCCATACTTTTATCTTCAGTAGACTCGACTACTGCAATGGTGTATTTACAGGTCTCACAAAAAAATCTATTAGAAAGCTGCAGCTGATTCAGAGCGCCGCTGCTCGAGTCCTCACTAACACTAAGAAAGTGGATCACATCACTCCTGTTCTGAAGTCTTTACACTGGCTTCATGTGTGTCAAAGAATAGATTTCAAAAATATTGCTGCTGGTTTATAAAGCACTGAATGGTTTAGGCCCAAAATACATTACTGACCTCCTGCTAAAGTATGAACCATCCAGATCTCTCAGGTCTTCAGGGACTGGTCAGCTTCCTGTCCCCAGAGTCAGAACTAAACTTGGAGAAGCAGCGTTCAGTTGTTATGCTCCAAATATCTGGAACAAACTCCCAGAAACCTGCAGGTCCGCTGCAACTCTTACTACTTTTAAATCCAGGCTGAAGACTTTTCTTTTTGTCGCTGCTTTTAATTGAACTATTCATATCTTAAACTGCACTGTAACTTTTCCATGTATTTTTCTTTTAATGTTTATTTTATTAGCTTTTCTTTTTTAATGCTTAATGTCTTTCATTTTTTGTAAAGCACTTTGAATTGCCTTGTGTTGAAAAGTGCTATATAAATAAACTTGCCTTGCCTTGCCTTTTCCTAACTCTGGTTAGTATACGAGCCGCAGCATTTTGAATCAGCTGAAGCGACTTGACTGACTTCTTGGTACTCCCTGATAATAAAGAGTTACAATAATCCAGCCTAGAAGTAACAAATGCATGGACTAGTTTCTCTGCATCGTTTTCAGGCAAGATATGCCTGATTTTTGCAATGTTACGTCGATGGAAGTAGGCGGTCCTTGAAATTGATTTTATGTGGGCGTTAAAGGATAAATCCTGATCAAATATAACACCAAGATTCCTTACAGTCTCACTGGAGGCCAAATTAATGCCATCCATAGTTAGTCTATCTTTAGATAATTTGTTTCGTAGATTCTTCGGGCCAAGTACAATAACTTCAGTTTTGGTCGTGTTTAACATCAAAAAGTTTAAGGTCATCCACGTTTTTAAGTCCTTAAGGCAGTCTTGAATTTTATTTAGATGACTAATTTCATCAGGCTTGATTGATAAATATAGTTGAGTATCATCCACATAACAATGAAAGTTTACAGAATGATTCCTTATAATATTGCCTAACGGAAGCATATATAATGTGAACAAAATAGGTCCGAGCACTGAGCCCTGTGGCACTCCATGGCTGACTTTGGTTTGCGTGGAAGATTCATCGTTAACACGTACAAACTGAGAGCGTTCAGATAGATAGGGCCTAAACCAGCCTAAAGCAGTTCCCTGGATGCCAACTAAGTGCTCTAGTCTTTGCAATAGGATATCATGGTCGATAGTATCAAATGCAGCACTGAGATCGAGCAAAACAAGAATAGAGACAAGTCCCTTGTCTGAGGCTATTAGAATGTCATTTGTGACTTTAACCAGACCTGTCTCTTTGCTATGATGTGTTCTCAAGCCAGACTGAAAATCTTAAAATAAATCATTGTTTTTTAAGTAATCACACAGCTGTTTTGCGACCGCTTTCTCAAGAATTTTTGAGAGGAACGGAAGATTAGAAATAGGTCTATAGTTGGCTAAAACCTCTGGATCGAGGTTGTGCTTTTTAAGAAGCGGTTTTATCACTGCTACTTTGAATGATTGTGGAACATAGCCTGATAATAAAGACATATTCATAATATTTAATAAAGAAGTGCTAATTAATGGAAAAACTTCCTTCAACAGCTTAGTTGGAATTGGGTCTAACATGCACGTTGATGGTTTAGAAGAGAGAATCATTGAATTTAATTGTTCAAGGTTTATGGCTGAAAAGCATTCTAGTTTACTATCTAGTGTAATATTAGAACTTACATTTCCGGGAGCTGTTGATAACACTATACTGGTCAAAGGCAAGAGGTCATTAATTTTGTTTCTAAGAGTAAAATTGTATCGTTAAAAAAGCACATAAAATCATTACTACTGAGTGCTATGGGAATAGAAGGCTCAATCGGGCTGTGGCTCTCTGTCAGCCTGGCGACAGTGCTGAAAAGAAATCTTGCATTATTCTTATTCTCATCTATTAATGAAGAGTAGTAGGGTTAGGGTTATGTTTTACCTTTGCTGTTTTGTGATCAAAAGTTATGTTCAAGGGCATAACGGTTAATCCAATGTCTCTGTGTAACTTTAAAATGATTACTGATAATCCATCATTACAATTATAAATAATAAATGCAATAAACGGATTATAATGGTTAGCCGACCGGAGCTTCCGGTTTAGGAGGTGCGCACGCAGCATCTCGTTTTTTAATCTCTCTAGCTTTACACTTACACTGTAAGGATTAGTAACAAGGATTGGATTGTGTTTACGTATGTGATGACATTTGGAGATGTTTAAACTGATAGAAATTAAAATCAATGTTTTATGGCGTAATTTAGTTTAAACATACCATCAGTTTAAATGCTGTTTTATACTGAAAAAACAGAAGTTCTCGCGCACAATGTCTGATGTCAAGCTTTTATTCTGAAAATCCTTCATCTCCGGTTAGCATTTAGCATGTGGCTAATATTCCTTTTCCTATCGAGGTGAATTTAGAAGCGAAATGACACGGAGTGTTGCACACCGAAACATACTGATTTTACACTACAACTATAGACGTCGAGATATTATTATTGCTGAATATTAAATGAAGGTACAGTTTATTTGAATACGTTTTGTTTACAGACGTGGGTAGCATATGACAACATCAGGAACTACCGGAAATGATAACTGCCGTGAAGTATTTCCAGTATTTTTAAAGTATTGATTACAGCGCTTAAAATGCAATAAATGAAAAGTCATGAAAGACAATATGAGGAGGAACGGCGTGTTTAGTTATATATTGAATGAACAATGTCTGAATCCTGTCTTATGCGCAACAACGAACATTGAAGATCGAGGGGGGAGGTCCTCTACGTCACCACAGTAGAGATGGGCGAGTAACGAGTCTCCCCTCTCCATTAACCCGAGTCCTTGTGAGTCCTACACCTGGTGTGACAAATTAAAACTAAATTGCGTCACTCGCTACTCTGCTCATAACGTGTAAAATAACATTACAACATACCCCAGTCCATCTGCCTACCCTTTAGCGAGTAGGATAGCTTCCAGAAGTTATCGTTTGGCTCAGGGGACGCGGATCAGTGAAACTTCCTGCAGACTCGTGGGGACTCAGAGGAGCCGTAATTTACGGCTCCTAACCATAATCAGGAGAGACGTGATGTATGAGTACATGTTTATTATCGGGACACATGATATGCGGGAATAGTGATTGACGTATTACAACAAGTAACTGTAATGATGTTTTGGCGATTATGCCCCGGGTTTGCAGGATGATCATTCAGGAGGGAAAGAACCGCTCTGATGAACCCCCAAAAGAAGTGAAGTATGAAGTACGGAGCTGTGAGCAATCCTTACCTTGCGGCTGGCTGCGGAGATCTATGGATGAAAAGAGAGATTAACATGGGGACATGATGAGCGCCGGAATCGCTTCCGGGCTGCGGGGTTAGACATGCGCGGGCCCCACTGGCCGCAACCTGCACTGCAGGGTTAACATGACGCAGACCCACTGGCCGCAACCTGGCCGCAACCTGGCCTCGCAGTGTTAAACCTAAGCGCGGACCTGTGTCCGCAACCTGTGCCCCCAACCTGCGCCCGCAGGGTTAAACCTAAGCGCGGACCTGTGTCCGCAACCTGCGCCCGCAGGGTTAAACCTAAGCGCGGACCTGTGTCTGCAACCTGCACCCGCAGGGTTAAACCTAAGCACAGACCTGTGTCCGCAACCTGCACCCGCAGGGTTGAACCTAAGCGCGGACCTGTGTCCGCATCCTGCACCCGCAGGGTTAAACCTAACCGCGGACCTGTGTCCGCAACGTGTCTCGGACCCACGTTCGCAACCTGCACTTGCAGGATTAGCATACGCAGATCCGGAGTCATAGCCTGACAGATACGGAACCGTAGACACGTATACATGCTGACGTGTTACCACCACCAGTTATAGGTATATTTACCATCTTTTAGTGTTTGAGGGACCTTTGGATAGCCATCACGGCACTGATGTCCGGGCGGATGTAGGATGTGAAGGCAGAGGAGGACCATCGTCCGAGTTGTTGCAGGGATGAGGATGAGACGCCTTGATTAGCAGCGGAGGTAGCTGCGCCTATCCTGAACGAATGCCCCGAGAATAATTGGGGCAATAAGCCGGATCTAATGAGAACTTGCTTTAGGTAATGATTGAACTGGTGTTGAGTTAAGGGAATATCCCCTGAAATAAGAAATAGTGGTGAGAGAGGATTAATGGTAGGTCTAAGATGCAGGAATTTGATCATGGATTCATAAGGGCAGAATGGGTAATCGTTGCGAGCTGCGATGATGGAGCAAGCGCCTCCGCATTTGGAGTGCTTAATGCTTAAACTAAAATGGCTAGCGTGGAAGGATAGGTCGTTAAGGCAGACGTCTTGATTGGGATTGAATGATCGGGAAGCTGTGGTAAATTCGCCTGGTCTAAGAAAAGCATAAAATGCCAGCAGAAATACGGCGTCGAGTAGGGCGTCGATGTAGGGAGAAAATAGAGTGGAGGGTGTAATGGGTCGTCTATGGTCTAACGCTGGGGGAAACGTTTTTAGAAGACCTCTAAGTATGAGTTTAACGGATTGGTTAGCAAGCAAGCTGGGGAAGCTGGGATTGAAGCAGCGAATGTTAAATTGTACTCTTGCTAAGAGGCCCCGGATGTATTGGGGTTTGAGGTGGCGATCAGTGACGCAGTAGAACATGAAGGCGCACACGGTGGGGATGAGAACGGGTTTAAGTGAGATGCCTACGGAAACACAAAAGAACGCGAACGTTCTCCATGCAAAGTCGTACGTTCTGAGGGTGGAAGTGGCTAAGCCTTTCCTCATAAAATATCTGGCGGACTCTAGGTGCCTAGCTAAGGGGCTCTTGTTTAATGTAGAGAGAGGAGATGCAGAGGAGGAATCCCAACGGGTTGCGGACTGGCTTCCGGGCAGAGGTTCCGGAAGGTCTGAAATTGAAAGCGAGAGAGGGAATCAGCCACTATATTGAGGTGGCCGGGGACGTGACGAGCTGAGATGAGAAAGTTGTGGGTGAGGGAGGACCACGTGATGCTTCTCATGAACGGCATGATATCACTGCAAGAGGAGCGACCTTTATTGATAATCCAGACCACTGACTGGTTGTCGCAGAGCACCGAGATGCGTTTCCGTAGCCAGAGGTGGCCCCACACGTGGCAGGCAACAGCAATCGGATAGATCTCGTGCAGGGCGGAAGATGAGGCATGATTGGGGAATGAGGGAGGCCACAGGCCTGCAAACCACTCTCCCTGAAAGAAACCCCCAAAACCCACGGATGGGGCAGCGTCCGTGAAAAACCTCATGGAATCAGAGGAGTACACAAGGTCGTCGTAAAAGAAGGTGATGACATTCCAGTGGGGGAGCAGGAGAGACCAGAAGCATAGGTCTGAGCGGCAGCCTTCGTCTAGAAACACGCGGTCGTGGAGGTTTGTTACAGCCGACGCTGCGTCCAGGAGGCGGGAGATGAATGAGCGCCCCTGGAGGATGACGCGCATGGCAAAGTTGAGGTGCCCGATGAGGGAGAGCAGCTGTTGTTTGGTGATGACTTGTTGCTCGCAATAGGATTTAGTGACGCGTATGCGCTGCAGTTTGGCGATGGGGAGAGATGCTTTCATGTCTATAGTGTCGAGTGTGATGCCTAAGAACTCCAAGCTAGTGTCGGGTCCTATGGATTTCTCTCCGGATAGAGGGACGCCTAGCTCCTGAAAGCAGCATTTGAGTTTTGCCAGGGAAGCGCCTGAGTTATCCCGAGGGGGATCTATGAGGAGAAAATCGTCCAGCAAGTGGAGAACGGAGGGAATCCTGACATTATTCAGCAGAATCCAGCAGAGAGCTTCGGAAAAGGAATTAAAAATACAGGGGCTACTTCTGCACCCGAAAGTCAAGCGAACCGCAAAGTAGAATTTAGCTTCCCACTTAATACCGAACATGTTCCACTGGGATGGATGGATGGGAATGATTTGAATGCGTCAGTAATGTCTGCCTTGGAGAGCCAGGCTCCTTGCCCCGCAAACTTGATCAGTTTGATTGCGTTATCGACTGAGGCATAATGAAGGGAGAATGGCTCTGGAGGAATAAGGCTGTTAATACTGCAAAACGGGCCGGAGCGGGGTGCGGACAGATCGAAAATCAGCCTTTTTTGTGGGCTTGTCCGGAACACTGAGAATGGGGGTGAGTGAAAAGGACCGATTAGGTATCCTTTGTTGAGTTCTTTCTCGATAAGCTGGGAGACTATGGTGGGTTCTTTAAATGCTGATTGCAGATTTTTTGAAACAAAGGACACAGAGGGAGGAGAAATAACCCCGACCCTGAACCCTTGAGAGAGCCCTGACAGAAGATATTCTACGAACACGGGATCTGGGTGAGTAGAAAGCGCTGCTGCTAAATGTGGGATATTGATGGGGGTGGAAAGGTGATGTTTCAGGAGTTTTTTCCCCCACGTGGTTTCTGCTGCGGGAAGTTGACGCGCCCGCGCCTGAGGCAAACTGACTTCGGGTGAAGTCAATAAAAGAAAATAAAAGAAAGAACAATAAGCAAAGGTGCAGACATTTTCATTGAACCTATAACAGATCCTGTCGTCTGGCCTAATCTGCGCCTCTTGCCTATTCTGCACCTGACTTTTTTGTCTATTGTTCCCCGACTGTGACGCAGGAAAAGCTCTGAACCCGGAGAAAGGCACTGATGGGCAGAAGGGGGAGGTGTGGCCCTGCGTCCCGCAGCTGATGCATGAAACAACTTGTTGCCCGCCGGTCGCCATCACGAGCAGCTCGGTGTCCAGCACGGACCAGTCCAGGCGAACGTTGCAGTGGGCTAAGTAAAGCGCTGCTTTGCTAGAAAAGCTCTTGTGATAGGAGTAGAACGTGGATTTCCCAAAAATTGAGATAAAGATCGCCGATGAGGCCCAGATAAGCGTCTAACTCAATTCTTCTTTCCGGGTAAACGGAACACAGGACATCGCGGAAGATGCCGAAAGCAACCAGAAATTGTCCTATGTTGAGGTCTTTGAGGAGCCGAGGATCTGCAGACTTAAAAACGGCAGTGATGCTTCCTCCCGTGGCGATGGACTTGTCGCACTACGGGGAAGGCAAGATGAGGCTGACTAAATGTATGTCTTTCCCTTTGAGGATTTTCGCTCTCAGCCGAGAGGAAATGTGAGCACTCTGGGGAATATGAGGCCTACCTGAGTGAGGCGCTGGGAGTGCGGAAGCCAGGGAGTGAGGGGAAGCTATAATTTGTGGATGAAAACCCCCATGACCCGGCATAAATCCTGTTGGCAGCGAAGCGGGGACCGAGGCCCAGTTCACAGAAGAGGTTGAAGCTCCAGTGGGGCCTTTATCCATGGCCTGCAGGCGAGCGTCAATTAGCAGCATGGAGCTAGCCAAAGATTGCAGGGAGTTTGCTATGCTATCCGTTAGTGGCTGATTACCGGGGCTCCCGGGCTGGGCGACGCTCGGGTGAGCCTGGGGAAAGGTGGACCTTTTAGATGGACCGGCTCTAGAGTTGGCTGGAGCTGCTGCCCTGGCCTGATGGACCGCGCCGGAGACTTGGTCCGAGAGCTCCCGGAGCTGGGAGAGAGGGAGATCTGAGGCTGCAGAGATACCCTGCTGCCGTAAATGGGTGATGATGAAGTTTGCTTCTGCTGATTGTGAGCTGTCACGGGAAGCCAGGCGGGCGCTCATGCGCCGGAGGCTTGAGGAGTTCGAAGCTGCATCCGGAGGTACATCGGAGCCAGGATCGAGATCCTTCGAAAACGGTTCGTTATCGGAAGAGTCTGTGTTAGACATTGTGAGTTTTCTGAGTGTTTGCGGAGGAGTATTCGTTTACTACCTTGTGCGTTGACACCTGAAATGACAACTGACAGGAAGGGGAGAGCAGATTTAAAGAGGTTAGCAGGTGCGATGATTGGCTAGCCGGGGCGTAATGCCCCTGATCACTTATTGAAATAACGTGTACCCGATGATGTGGTCTTCCTGATTGAACTTACGCTGAGCTACATTAGCATAGCAGATCCAGAGATCCAAACTCGTCATGTGCACGAGCCAAAGGCGCCGGAAGCGGGGGGGCCAGGAGGCCATTGGCCCCCTCCCACTTTTCAGCCCTGCCCCACATTTTAGCAGCTGCGGATGCCGCGGAACACAGTACAAATCCCGTTTCAATAATTCCCCTCTACTCTAAAGTTGCATCTAAAAAAAAGAACGCCATCTGATCTAGCTGTGTATATTTTGTTATTTTGTATTGTTATATTCAATCTCATTAGCTACAGGCATTTTTGAAGCTTGTAAAGTGAAGATGACAGCTGGCCTCTCACTCACCACTCTGCTCTTCCGCAGCGCCGCTCCCCCTCCCTCCGGCTGAAATTATGAATGTCAGGCATATAGTAATAAATAACACGGCAGGGTCCGTTACAGTTTGTTTTTTATCTGATTTCAAATAAACAAAGTCTTGGCTTTCAGAATATTAAACTTTTTTTCGGCAAATTCAGATGATAAATACAACTTTGAAGCTCCGGCATTATTACAAGCGGAGAACGGAGTAACTTGACGTCACAGCAGGCATAACAACAGCCGGTGTTTCTCGTGAGGGTTTTCCCCGGGAAACAAACACAATACACACAAACGCAAAAATACAAAAACACACACGTATATACACACACACTCGCGAGCTTCCCCCAGACCAGTAATCCAAACAAAAATATCTTCCGTCCGTACTATTTTTATCATTTGCTCCGCTAATAATCAATCAGATCGATCCAGAGAAGAGGACACTTTGAAGGCCTTTTTCTCAAAATAATGACTCTGTAACAGTCATTATATAATGTGACATATTTTGCTTAATATTTGGAGTAAAAAAAAATCCCGATATCATAAAGCTCGGAATCTCCTCTTTCCAACAGTATACAACTCAAAATGTGTCTTCGGTCAATGCGACTGATTTCGATAGAGCAGGTCACTTTGCATTAGGTACAAATAAAGCAGGCAGACATAACAGGAAGAATATGTACATTTTAACCCAATCAAATAGGACATTGTCACACCATTCAAATGTATCCATGTAAATTACAACCAATAAAAAAGCTTAGATTTGTTTATGTGTTACGTTGTTTACTTTATTTATTACGTTGTTCTGTGTGTGTCAGCCGTTAACCAGATAGAAAGAATATACCCTTGCAAACATGTCAGAAGAACCAGCGCAGAAGAAAACTAAATACAGTCAATCTAAACTTAAATGTAACAACTGGAAGGTCACATCCCTGACATCCACATCTCCGGAGACAGCTAGATTATTTGGACAAAGAGAAGGTACTTCAACGCAGAATGGTACAACAACAGAGAGTGGTTAATTCTTTATAAAAACCAGTAAACGGGCCTTCTGTGAAATATGCAAATTTGTCAAACGGCTTGTAACTTTCTCAAAATGTGGAGATGATAGCTTTGTTAATACCGGAGTTAATAACTGGAAAAAGTGCCCAAGCCTCCTGGACAGCCACGAAAAGTCTCATTTCCACAGAGTGTATTAAAAAAAAGTGCGCTTTCTTCAGTCAAACACCATCAACATTCAGCTTGTCAAACAACAGCATATTGAGCAGGAACAAAGAAGAGATGGAATGATGGAGCAACTGTGCTGTCTGCAGTTTCTAATCCGACAGGGCCTAGCAATCAGGGGGCATGCGGATAAGGAGAGCAATTTCCAAAAGCTAGTTGAACTCGTTGCTCTCGGGATCCCCCCTGAGATTTTTGGGATTTTCATGATCTACACCAGAGATGCCCAGTACGTCGACCGCGGTCGGCAATGCTGGTAGATCGTGAGTCATTCATAAAAGGGAGCAAGAAGCTAAAGACATACCACAATATTTTTTTGTGATGTCACATTCAAAGGTTATTTGCCTTATTTGTAAAGCAAGCGTCGCTCTGCCAAAGAAAGGTAACGTGGAGAGGCATTATCAGAGTGTTCACAAGGCATATGACAAGAGAAAGGTCATGTATTATTGCTACACAAACATTATCTCGCAGTCTTAGTGTCGCCAACTAGTTTCTAACATGCAAAAAGACAAACAAATGCGTCTATGGTCGATGTATTTTTGATCTTTCCAATCGAGACGAGATCTCTCTCTCTCTCTCCCGTCTGTGTGTGAGGGGGCGGGGCAGTTTACACACACGCAGCTGCTACATGCAGCAACACACGGCTGGGATGGCGGAGAGAAGCGCTCCAAGGTGTGGTTAAATGTTACCCGTCTCGATGTGGACAATGCTCCTTGCCAAGAGTGTTTAGCATGTGAGGGCGGTAACACGAGCAGTTTGTCTAAACATTTAGCAAAAGTGCTCCACATTGAGATGGAGGAATGCACCGGGTTCCACTGTCTTTCTAGCAGCTCTGTTGCCCCGTCCAGAGGAACGTTTCCACGTCAGGTGTTCTGTATGCTAGCAGCAACACACGGAGTTAACTCCATGATACAAACATGGGTTAATGATTAGAGGAAACTGAGTTATTTAGTTTGTTAAAGTTTCAGCTATTCTGTTTACAGTTCTGTCATCAGATTATTTAATACGATTTGTTAAAACACTGTTGTTTCTTTTGATGTGAAATATTATTTATTTAATTTAAATAAAAAGCTATGTTAGTTTTGTTCACAATTTGTTAAGTTAATTTAATAATATAAAGTATTCATCTTTATTGTCTTCATTGTTAGTTTCCACATGCCTAAAACAACCTCAAGCTAAATCTAAAAGTTGATGGCTAAATAAGAGCGTTTGAGAAATTGTGCAAGGCGTACAGTAATAGTCTGAATAGTCGATTAATCGTTTCATTAATTGATTATCAAATTAGTCGTTTGTTGCAGCCCTATTGTAGTTATTCCATGTATAAATAAAACGTGTTATTCAGCAACCCTTGCAATTTGGGATTTTATTTTTGGTTGGTAGACCTCGGTGAGCTGGTCATTTCACAAGTAGCTCACCAGCCAAAAAAGTGTGGGCACCCCTGATCTACACTGAACACAAATATAAATGCAACACTTTTGTTTTTGCTCTTTTGTAAGAGTGTTCCAGAGCCTGGGGCCAGCTGCTGCGAAGGCTCGATGCCCTCGGGTTTTGAGCCTGGTCTTAGGCACTACCAGCAGCAGCTGGTCAGCAGATCTTAAGGCTCTGCCTGGGGTGTAGCGCTGGAGGAGTTCAGCTATATAGGCCGAAGCCAACCCATTTAGTGCTTTAAAAACAAATAAAAGGATTTTAAAATAAATTCTGAACCGGACTGTAGTGCCAGTGTAGTGAGGCCAGAATTGGGGTGATGTGGTCACGCTTTTTGTGGCCAGTCAGGAGACGTGCAGCTGCGTTTTGGACTAGCTGCAGGCGTTTAATTGATGCCTGGTCTATACCCACATACAGAGCATTACAATAGTCCAGTCTTGAGGTCACAAAGGCGTTAATAACCCTTTCTAGCTCTTTAAAAGATAAATACGACTTGGTTTTGGCCAATAGAAGGTCACTCCAAGGTTGATGACAGAGGGGAGGATGTTTTTACTTAGGGAGCCCAGAATATCAACTGAGGTTGGAGGTTGGGGTCGGAAAAAGATTACCTCGGTCTTACTCTCATTAAGGATGAGGAAGTGTTTACTCAGCCAGGATTTTATCTCTGTTAAGCAGTCCATCAACTGCTGTAGTGAGTTGACATTTGCTTTGAGAGGCAGATAGATCTGTACATCGTCCGCGTAGCAGTGGAAGGGAATATTGTGTTTCGTAAGAATTGAACCTAGGGGCAGTATGTACAGTAAAAAGAGGATGGGGCCCAGAATTGAGCCTTGGGGGACCCCACAGGTAAGAGGGGCTTTGGCAGAGGAGAAGGCAACTAGCTGCACTAAAAAGCTACGGTCTGTCAGGTACTACCCAGCACCAACACTTTGATAGCCCTATAGGATGATCTGGGTACATTCTGAATCCACAGTCGCTTAATTTTGGGCTTCATGCGCCACTGAGCCACTTTCATAGGAATAAATGATGCCCCGCTTCCGACGCTGTATCCAGATTTCTTTATACATCCATGGTCCGGCTGTGTGTGTATGTTAATGGTTATCTGGCTAGCTATTAGCCGCTGCTTTGCACTGCTCTAATAGAGTGGTGCAGGGATGACCTATTTTTGTAGGCCGACCCGGAAATGAACTGCGCATGGGTTCCCTCGACAAAAAAGCAATTGGATTTCTCCATAGAATTTTGGAAAATAGCTCGAAATAATGTCTTTGTAAAACTAACCTGTTTGATAAATGCACGTTTTGTTCAGCCGGATAATATCCACATTACATACACATTTTTTTTTAAATCATAAATCTAATCGCCAGAAGGAAAATGCTAACGTTATGCTATAAACGAACTACAGCCGAGTACAGCAGCACAACTTCAACGTCACGCCAACTTAAGATCGATATTCAAAAATACAGATTCTAAATTGTACAAGTTGAAGCGTTTGTTTTAACAGTTTGCAAGAGCGCAGGTACTTGCTTTACTTTACTTCAAGCAGAACAGGGGCAAACAAACTTAGCGGGACATGATGTTGGCTGGAACCCCGGCGTAGCAGGTGTTGGCGCGACCCCCAACAGGACAGGACATGGTGTTGGCAAGAACCCCGGCGGAAACCCCAACGGAACAAAGCAAGGAGTTGGGACATGAGTCGGCGGGACCCCCGATGAAGAAGGGACATGAGTCGGCGGGATCACCAACGGAGAGGGGACTTGAGTCGGCGGGACCACCAATGGAGAAAGGACTTGAGGGGCCAGAACTGGGGCTGGATCCATGGCTGCTGGGACCGGAACCGGGGCCGGAACCATGGCTGCTGGAGACAGAACTGGGGCTGAAACCATGGCTGTTGGGATCGGAACTGAAGCCGGAACCATGGCTGCAAGGGCCGATACTGGAGCCGGAACCATGGCTGCTGGTCCTGTGGTCAAGAACTGACTCCATTGCTCTCTTTTTTCTCTCGTCTTACAAGCTCCGTGGAATCACTTCCGCTGCTGAAGAGAAAAGGATGATAGTCAGGAGGCGAGGCCTCCTTTTATATGGTGAGATGCGCGCGCATTCGGGTAGGCCCGTCCCTATGCCGGCTACGTCTATAGAAGTCTCAGTGGGAGAATGCTCGCAGAGTAAGGTAGTACCCATAGAGTCCAAGGGTGGAGCCTGTGAGAGATATAACGGGACACCTGGTCCGCTGCTAAGTCCCTTAGCTGGTAGCCGCCTCAACTATGTTGAGTGCCATGCTGGTTCGAAAATAGAAATGCAATCAACAAAAGCATTATTATACTTTTTTCCACACACATATCCTTTAACTAACTGCCTTATTTGATAAAGACGCATTGAGTCATTTTTAGTTTCTGGACACTTGTTCAAAACAATCTTTGTAACCACATATTTGTATAATCTTTGTCATATTGCTGGAAAGTACTATGGAATGTCATGTTGTCTTCAGTCAGCCAAAAATTACCATATATTCCCTTCTAAAATGGTTAAATGAATAATCTTAACAGCCAAAAATGACGATATATTCCCTTGTAAAATGGTTAAATTAATAATCTTTTTCTCAAAGTAATGACAAACCTGTGAGTTGGATGTAGAAAAGTCAGAATCAATATAGATGTTTTTTATTTTAATGAGAATTCAGATTGAACATAGTAAAAAACTGTAAATTATAGTGTCCGTCCAAACTTTTTTTTTCACACAAGCTAACCATGGCGGGTGGGGGCTCCGCGCACACAGTTTTGCACCAGAGTGAAAATATTTCTAGCACTGACATCTAGAAATGGAAAAGCAGGTTTATTGCTTATGGATTATCAGAAATCATTTCAAAGGGACACAGACACATTGGATTAACCTATGGATTACCTTCAGCAGCGTTTTTATCGTTTTAATGCCATTGAAGACCACTTTTGACCAGACTACGACACAGGTGAACCATGTTAGCGTTTTAGCTACCTAGCGCCACATGTTTTGATGTCTGTTCTTATTATTATCTCCGCGAGTTCGTATCATTGAGTGACAATGTCTGCACCCATCGATTATGTGTCATCTCACGATGTGAAACGATGGGTTGGATGTGCAGCAAAGATAAATAATAAGGTTTTGTGAGTGAATTTTGGTGCAGTCATCTGTTAGCATTTTTCGCTCGTTGCTAATTCAGAGGCTCAGCGTCAGCGTCGTGGGTTTTTTTTAAAAAAATGTTTTTAAATGATCAGTTAGATGAGTTTCTTCCCGTTACATTGATATAAAACATTCATAGTTTATTAAATAAATTAACATGCCCTCAGACACTGTTTCCTGCAAGATGTTGCGGGAGGGCCCCGGTACCGGGGTCTGTCGGGCTTAACAGGATAACAACAGCAATATCAGAACAAATATATCACTGTACAAATGTATAGCATCTCAGAGTTTTTGGGTTAAACCAAACAAACACATTAAAAGGTATGTGGAGTTGTCTGAAAATATCTGTTATCTTGCTGCCCATTCTATTGTTCACCGCAGGGTATGCAGTTTAGAATGTATGCACAATTTCGCATGTTACAGCTACATTTTTAAGGTGGAGTTTCTCAGTGTTTTCAGCAGGAGAAACAGAAGCTCCGCTCTTTTGGCTTCAGCTTCCCTCAGCCGATATGAGGGGGCGGTTAAAAATAGCTGGCAGTGGCTGCATGTCGTGTCCACACTGTCAGATCTGAGGAGGGAGTTCCTCTCCCTTCCTCCATTTCTCCCTCCCTCTCTCCCTCTCTCATTCTCTCTCTCTCTCTCTCTCTCTCTCTCTCTCTCTCTCTCTCTCTCTCTCTCTCTCTCTCTCTCTCTCTCTCTCTCCCTTGATGAATGCACCGGTCTGACGCTCCATCCAGTCCATCTGAGCCACTTGTGGGAAAGATTTGAGTCACAGCTCCTATGAGAGGTGAGTCATTCTTTTTTTCTGTCTCTCTACTCATGATGAATTTCACAATTTCACCACCTCTCTGCGTTGTTACATTGGTTGTGGTAAAAACTGTAATTAATAGAAAAGCTGGTATTAATGGCCAGACTTGAATCTTGTGTGTGTTACTGTGTAGTGTAACGATCATTATTCATTATAATTTTGTCACGTGATTTTTGTATAGAAACTCCATGTTTGTCAAGTATTAAAACAGAGTGTGTATTGCATTTACATTCAGGGTCACATGGACGATATCCATGCATGTTTTTACAATGCAATGGATTTTCTACTTTTTTTCTTATTTATTTTTAATTAAAGATCAACTACTGACAGCTTTATTACACACTATAAATCATATTATTTTAATATAAACGTTTGAATCCTAAATCATCTGTGGAGATCGACCGGACAACCAACAGTTTTTCACAAACTCATAACCAATGATGTCTACTGAATAAATGGATATTTTATATACGTGTATATACAGACGGTGTAGAGTGTATATAAAACATTTAATTGTATCACAATATATCATCCTTCAAGCAACTTTATCATCAGTCTTGACGTCTGTTAAGAAATGAGGTCACCATGGTAATATGCATGCATTATGCTTCTGTAGCTATGATTTCACACTGCAGATAGATCGGGGAGAGCCTCCCTCTGAGCCGCTCTGCCACTTCCTCTGGAAACACAAACACAGAGTTACAGATGCTGTAACTGGCACACAAACCGAGCAGAGAACCACTCCGTAAAAGCTGATCACATATCAGAGATCACACCTCACACATTTAATGCATTTCACCCCAATAGTACAGAAATGCTCTTCTTGCTCAGTGAAGTGTCTCTGTGATAATAGTCTACAGTTTGCTTGTTCAGTCTAATTGTCATATAATGATAGCCTGGAGAAAATGAGTAAAAGACTGGCAGAGCAGCATCAGAGAGAGGAGCTACCTTTTCACTGACTGACCTGAATCTAGTTCCTGATAAACACATCTCCTGCTGAGGGAATGTTAAAGTGGCAACATCTTTCTTTCATCATTAGCAGCATTTAGTTTGGTCTCACAGCCTCTCTCCAATATACACTTTAGATATTGACACTCCATCACTGTCTACCAGTGAGCATTTTCCTAACAGGCAACTCAATAAAAAATACAAAAATAGATAAGAAATATAGCTATCCACGGGTAGAATTAAAACCAGAGTAATATTAAAAACAACATCGAAAATGACGAGGAAACTAAGGCAAAGGGTGAGAGTGATTCAACAAACAAAACAAATGCAGTGTGTCTGGTGTTAAATTCAGCTTATGATTTAGTTTTAAAATAAAGCAAAATAATCTTTCCTGCTGTTTTGCAATATTTTTCTCTGATATGTTTACGGTTGAGTATCACAGGCCGACAGTAGGTTTACTACAATAAAAAAATATATAATTTTTTTCTATGATCATTTCCAGTGAAATACTATCTTACAACCTATTTGAATAAACCTGTAGGTGAATCTTTTGGCAAGCAGAAAAAGCTTTATATGTGACTGAATGGTGATATTGCTGTTTTTGTGGCATCTGGGAGGCCATGTCACACCGTTTGTCATGAGTTGTCATGGCTACATTTGATGAGGTGGTCGTGACCATAATGTTTCGCTATCTTCCATGTAATTTTATGGACTCAGTCACATCATGAGATCAGCTGCATATAAAGATCTTCTTCTTCGACGGCTGAGAGGCATGCAGGTCCTCATTCACTGGCTCTACTGAGGATAGATGCAGTAAACTTTACCAGCTTATCAGAACAATTGTCATAAATAATTATTTAAACAAATACGTGTGTGTGTGTGTGTGTGTATGTGTATAGATGGCCTACCTGCCTGTCATCCTTCCATCTGTGCACAAACTTATCTTGTGCCCTCATTGGTCATGTGCGCATTCGTGTGTGTTGGAGGAGGGGCTCTGTGAGGAAGTGGCAGATTTTCTCTGGTTGTGTATTTTCAAATTCTAGCACACTCGAGCTGGTTTCTCCGAAATTAACTACCCTACCTTTAACCATGGACATCATGCGATTAATCGCGATTACATATTTGTAATTGACTGAGAGCCCTACCATCCCCTCATTCAAGGGTGGTTTTCACTATAAGTAATGTTGTTTTTTTGGACGGACACTATAATTTACATTTTTTTACTTTTTTTACATCCCTTGGATGCATTTCCATGGAAGATCAAGAGGGCAATCAAGAGAAGAGAGAGAGGGCGAACAAGAGGAGAGAAAGAGGGTGATCAAGAGAAGAGAGAGAGAGGGCGATCAAGAGAAGAGTGAGAGGGTGATAGAAGAGTGAGAGGGTGATCAAGAGAAGAGAGAGGGTGATCAAGAGAAGAGAGAGGGGGCGATCAAGAGAAGAGAGGGCGTGCAAGAGAAGAGAGAGAGGGCGATCAAGAGAAGAGAGAGAGGGTGATAGAAGAGTGAGAGGGAGATCAAGAGAAGAGTGAAAGGGTGATAGAAGAGTGAGAGGGTGATCAAGAGAAGAGAGGGCGAGCAAGAGAAGAGAGAGAGAGAAGAGAGAGAGGGCGATCAAGAAAAGAGAGAGAGGGTGATAGAAGAGTGAGAGGGAGATCAAGAGAAGAGAGAGAGAGGGTGATAGAAGAGTGAGAGGGCGATCAAGAGAAGAGAGAGGGTTATCAAGAGAAGAGAGAGAGGGTTATCAAGAGAAGAGAGAGAGGGTGATCAAGAGAAGAGAGAGAGCAATGAAGAGAAGAGAGAGGGCAATCGAGAAGAGAGAGGGCGAGCAAGAGAAGAGAGAGAGGGCGATCAAGAGAAGAGAGAGTCAAACTAAAGTGGAGACATGACAGAAACCCTACAGTCAAGTATTCTCCTGTGAGAGGGCGATCAAGAGGAGAGGGTGATAGAAGAGTGAGAGGGTGATCAAGAGAAGAGTGAGAGGGTGATAGAAGAGTGAGAGGGCGATCAAGAGAAGAGAGAGAGGGTGATAGAAGAGTGAGAGGGAGATCAAGAGAAGAGAGAGAGGGTGATAGAAGAGTGAGAGGGCGATCAAGAGAAGAGAGAGAGGGCGATCAAGATAAGAGAGAGGGTGATTGAAGAGTGAGAGGGTGGTCAAGAGAAGAGAGGGAGGGTGATAGAAGAGTGAGAGGGGGATCAAGAGAAGAGAGAGGGTGATCAAGAGAAGAGAGGACGATCAAGAGAAGAGAGGGCGAGCAAGAGAAGAGAGAGAGAAGAGAGAGAGGGCGATCAAGAGAAGAGTGAGAGGGTGATAGAAGAGTGAGAGGGTGATCAAGAGAAGAGAGAGGGCGATCAAGAGAAGAGTGAGAGGGTGATAGAAGAGTGAGAGGGTGGTCAAGAGAAGAGAGGGAGTGTGATAGAAGAGTGAGAGGGGGATCAAGAGAATAGAGAGGGTGATCAAGAGAAGAGAGAGGGCGATCAAGAGAAGAGAGGGCGAGCAAGAGAAGAGAGAGAGAAGAGAGAGAGGGCGATCAAGAGAAGAGTGAGAGGGTGATAGAAGAGTGAGAGGGTGATCAAGAGAAGAGAGAGGGCGATCAAGAGAAGAGTGAGAGGGTGATAGAAGAGTGAGAGGGTGGTCAATAGAAGAGAGGGAGGGTGATAGAAGAGTGAGAGGGGGATCAAGAGAAGAGAGAGGGTGATCAAGAGAAGAGAGAGGGCGATCAAGAGAAGAGAGGGCGAGCAAGAGAAGAGAGAGAAGAGAGAGGGCGATCAAGAGAGAGAGGGTGATAGAAGAGTGAGAGGGAGATCAAGAGAAGAGAGAGAGGGTGATAGAAGAGTGAGAGGGCGATCAAGAGAAGAGAGAGAGGGCGATCAAGATAAGAGAGAGAGGGCGATCAAGATAAGAGAGAGGGTGATAGAAGAGTGAGAGGGTTATCAAGAGAAGAGAGAGAGGGTGATCAAGAGAAGAGAGAGAGCGATGAAGAGAAGAGAGAGGGCGAGCAAGAGAAGAGAGAGAGTGCGATCAAGAGAAGAGAGAGAGTCAAACTAAAGTGGAGACATGACATAAATCATACAGTGAAGTGTTCTCCTGTGAGAGGGCGATCAAGAGAAGAGAGAGGGCGATCAAGAGAAGAGTGAGAGGGTGATAGAAGAGTGAGAGGGAGATCAACAGAAGAGAGAGAGGGTGATAGAAGAGTGAGAGGGAGATCAAGAGAAGAGAGAGAGGGCGATCAAGAGAAGAGAGAGGGTGATCGAGAGAGGGCGATCAAGAGAAGAGAGGGCGAGCAAGAGAAGAGAGAGAGAAGAGAGAGAGGGCGATCAAGAGAAGAGAGATAGGGTGATAGAAGAGTGAGAGGGCGATCAAGAGAAGAGAGAGAGGGCGATCAAGATAAGAGAGAGGGTGATAGAAGAGTGAGAGGGGGATCAAGAGAAGAGAGAGGGTGATCAAGAGAAGAGAGAGGGCGATCAAGAGAAGAGAGGGCGAGCAAGAGAAGAGAGAGAGAAGAGAGAGAGGGCGATCAAGAGAGAGAGGGTGATAGAAGAGTGAGAGGGAGATCAAGAGAAGAGAGAGAGGGTGATAGAAGAGTGAGAGGGCGATCAAGAGAAGAGAGAGAGGGTGATCAAGAGAAGAGAGAGAGGGCGATCAAGATAAGAGAGAGGGTGATAGAAGAGTGAGAGGGTTATCAAGAGAAGAGAGAGAGGGTGATCAAGAGAAGAGAGAGAGCGATGAAGAGAAGAGAGGGCAATCGAGAAGAGAGAGGGCGAGCAAGAGAAGAGAGAGAGTGCAATCAAGAGAAGAGAGAGAGTCAAACTAAAGTGGAGACATGACATAAATCCTACAGTGAAGTGTTCTCCTGTGAGAGGGCGATCAAGAGAAGAGAGAGGGCGATCAAGAGAAGAGTGAGAGGGTGATAGAAGAGTGAGAGGGAGATCAACAGAAGAGAGAGAGGGTGATAGAAGAGTGAGAGGGAGATCAAGAGAAGAGAGAGAGGGCGATCAAGAGAAGAGAGAGGGTGATCGAGAGAGGGCGATCAAGAGAAGAGAGGGCGAGCAAGAGAAGAGAGAGAGAAGAGAGAGAGGGCGATCAAGAGAAGAGAGATAGGGTGATAGAAGAGTGAGAGGGAGATCAACAGAAGAGAGAGAGGGTGATAGAAGAGTGAGAGGGCGATCAAGAGAAGAGAGAGAGGGCGATCAAGATAAGAGAGAGGGTGATAGAAGAGTGAGAGGGTTATCAAGAGAAGAGAGAGAGGGTGATCAAGAGAAGAGAGAGAGCGATGAAGAGAAGAGAGGGCAATCGAGAAGAGAGAGGGCGAGCAAGAGAAGAGAGAGTGCGATCAAGAGAAGAGAGAGAGTCAAACTAAAGTGGAGACATGACATAAATCCTACAGTGAAGTGTTCTCCTGTGAGAGGGCGATCAAGAGAAGAGAGAGGGCGATCAAGAGAAGAGTGAGAGGGTGATAGAAGAGTGAGAGAGTGGTCAAGGGGAGAGAGAAAGGGCGATCAAGAGAAGAGAGAGAGGGTGATAGAAGAGTGAGAGGGTGATCAAGAGAAGAGAGAGAGTCAAACTAAAGTGGAGACATGACATAAATCCTACAGTGAAGTGTTCTCCTGTGAGAGGGTGATCAAGAGAAGAGAGAAGGCGATCAAGAGAAGAGTGAGAGGGTGATAGAAGAGTGAGAGGGAGATCAACAGAAGAGTGAAAGGGTGATAGAAGAGTGAGAGGGTGATCAAGAGAAGAGAGAGGGTGATCAAGAGAAGAGAGGGCGAGCGAGAGAGAAGAGAGAGAGGGCGATCAAGAGAAGAGAGAGAGGGTGATAGAAGAGTGAGAGGGAGATCAAGAGAAGAGAGAGAGGGCGATCAAGAGAAGAGAGAGGGTGATCGAGAGAGGGCGATCAAGAGAAGAGAGGGCGAGCAAGAGAAGAGAGAGAGAGAAGAGAGAGAGGGCGATCAAGAGAAGAGAGAGAGGGTGATAGAAGAGTGAGAGGGAGATCAACAGAAGAGTGAAAGGGTGATAGAAGAGTGAGAGGGTGATCAAGAGAAGAGAGAGGGTGATCAAGAGAAGAGAGAGGGCGATCAAGAGAAGAGAGGGCGAGCGAGAGAGAAGAGAGAGAGGGCGATCAAGAGAAGAGAGAGAGGGTGATAGAAGAGTGAGAGGGAGATCAAGAGAAGAGTGAGAGGGCGATCAAGAGAAGAGAGAGAGGGCGATCAAGATAAGAGAGAGGGTGATAGAAGAGTGAGAGGGTTATCAAGATAAGAGAGAGAGGGTGATCAAGCGAAGAGAGAGAGCAATGAAGAGAAGAGAGAGGGCAATCGAGAAGAGAGAGGGCGAGCAAGAGAAGAGTGAGAGGGTGATCAAGAGAAGAGAGAGAGGGCGATCAAGATAAGAGAGAGGGTAATAGAAGAGTGAGAGGGTTATCAAGAGAAGAGAGAGAGGGTGATCAAGATAAGAGAGAGAGCGATAAAGAGAAGAGAGAGGGCAATTGAGAAAAGAGAGGGCGAGCAAGAGAAGAGAGAGAGTGCGATCAAGAGAAGAGAGAGAGTCAAACTAAAGTGGAGACATGACATAAATCCTACAGTGAAGTGTTCTCCTGTGAGAGGGCGATCAAGAGAAGAGAGAGAGGGCGATCAAGAGAAGAGTGAGAGGGTGATAGAAGAGTGAGAGGGTGATAGCAGAGTGAGAGGGTGATAGAAGAGTGAGAGAGTGGTCAAGAGGAGAGAGAAAGGGCGATCAAGAGAAGAGAGAGAGGGTGATCGAGAGAGGGCGATCAAGAGAAGAGAGGGCGAGCAAGAGAAGAGAGAGAAGAGAGAGAGGGCGATCAAGAGAAGAGAGAGAGGGTGATAGAAGAGTGAGAGGGAGATCAAGAGAAGAGAGAGGGTGATCAAGAGAAGAGAGAGGGCGAGCAAGAGAAGAGAGGGCGAGCGAGAGAGAAGAGAGAGAGGGGGATCAAGAGAAGAGAGAGAGGGTGATAGAAGAGTGAGAGGGAGATCAAGAGAAGAGTGAGAGGGCGATCAAGAGAAGAGAGAGAGGGCGATCAAGATAAGAGAGAGGGTGATAGAAGAGTGAGAGGGTTATCAAGAGAAGAGAGAGAGGGTGATCAAGAGAAGAGAGAGAGCGATGAAGAGAAGAGAGGGCAATCGAGAAGAGAGAGGGCGAGCAAGAGAAGAGAGAGTGCGATCAAGAGAAGAGAGAGAGTCAAACTAAAGTGGAGACATGACATACATCCTACAGTGAAGTGTTCTCCTGTGAGAGGGCGATCAAGAGAAGAGAGAGGGCGATCAAGAGAAGAGTGAGAGGGTGATAGAAGAGTGAGAGAGTGGTCAAGGGGAGAGAGAAAGGGCGATCAAGAGAAGAGAGAGAGGGTGATAGAAGAGTGAGAGGGTGATCAAGAGAAGAGAGAGAGTCAAACTAAAGTGGAGACATGACATAAATCCT
>CM070478.1:42043446-42093822 GCA_036324585.1 Champsocephalus esox
AAGAGAGAGGGCGATCAAGAGAAGAGAGAGAGGGTTGATAGAAGAGTGAGAGGGAGATCAACAGAAGAGTGAAAGGGTGATAGAAGAGTGAGAGGGTGATCAAGAGAAGAGAGAGTGTGATCAAGAGAAGAGAGAGGGCGAGCGAGAGAGAAGAGAGAGAGGGCGATCAAGAGAAGAGAGAGAGGGTGATAGAAGAGTGAGAGGGAGATCAAGAGAAGAGTGAGAGGGCGATCAAGAGAAGAGAGAGAGGGCGATCAAGATAAGAGAGAGGGTGATAGAAGAGTGAGAGGGTTATCAAGAGAAGAGAGAGAGGGTGATCAAGAGAAGAGAGAGTCAAACTAAAGTGGAGACATGACAGAAACCCTACAGTCAAGTATTCTCCTGTGAGAGGGTGATCAAGAGAAGAGTGAGAGGGTGATAGAAGAGTGAGAGGGTGTTAGAAGAGTGAGAGGGTGATCAAGAGAAGAGAGAGAGTCAAACTAAAGTGGAGACATGACATAAATCCTACAGTGAAGTGTTCTCCTGTGAGAGGGTGATCAAGAGAAGAGTGAGAGGGTGATAGAAGAGTGAGAGAGTGGTCAAGAGGAGAGAGAAAGGGTGATCAAGAGAAGAGAGAGAGGGTGATAGAAGAGTGAGAGGGTGATCAAGAGAAGAGAGAGAGTCAAACTAAAGTGGAGACATGACATAAATCCTACATATTGCGTGTATTTAAGAGCCATTTGAAATATTACCACCTTGGTTTAAGTTAACGGTAATAGCCATGTTAGTTCATGCAGCTGTCAATGAATGAGCAAGACCTGACGAGGTTGATTCACGACACCCTTACCAGTGTTAGTAATTTTTTAACCCTGAGAGCAGGACAGACTGAAAAGAGTCAAGGGAAGCTTATAAAAGTTAACAGCATTTAATTACACAAAAGATGTGGTGGTGTACAATGAAATATGCAAGCTGGAGGCGCTCTCCCCATTACGCTCTGTCATCTCTCGCGTGTAAGTTCAGTGGAAGAGCTGACATTCTGATGTCTGTGGTTATTTAAACATTCCCTAATAAACATTGTTTCAGCGTCAATAAATGAGTATAACCCCAGTGTGTTTAGGGTACAACATCATGTCATTTCACCTTCAATTCACGGTTTGAAAACATAGCATTTCGCCACATGCTAATGCTAACCGGAAATAAATAATTTTCATAATACAATTGTTAAGTTAATAGTTGGTGTAAACTTCCGTTTTTTTCAGAATAAAACTGCTTTAAATTAAAACCCTGTATTTAATTTAAATTACGCCATATCAACATTGATTTTAATTTCTTACACCAGCATAAAAAGTATGGCAAATAAAACAATATGACTTATATATGACTCCATGTTGGACATCGATCCTCCAGAATGTTGTTCTGCTCCAGCACGGCTACTATTAACGTAGCTATTATGTAAGGTGCTGGTATATATATATATATATATATATTAACTGTGCTTTTTCCCCCAAAAAATTGTAAATGAAACAAGTGAAGTACATGTGATAAAGCCGTGGAAGGCCAGAATTTATAAACCAAAGAGTAACCGCCCTTACGGGACGCTCCAATATGTAAAGCGAACGCACGTCTGCAAGGACACCTGGCCTCCTATTGGTTGAGGGATTTTGACGGGGTTGTTGCACAAATCCAAGCGCAGAACAGAAATCTGAGAGCAGACATTTGACGAGAGCACAGAAACAGCCTGAGTGCGAGGAGAAGGTTTTAAACTGGAACACAGGAAATCTGTGCAAGCAGCAATATGAGTGCAAGCGTACAGTTTGAGCAGAAGCAGAGCAGAAGCAGAGCAAATCTAAGCGCAAGCAGGCACTATTTGAGTGCGATGACAGGGTTTGAGGGAAAGAAATACATCTGAACGTGAAATCAATCAATTATGCTCTCAAATGTAAAGACCACGTTCTTGAATAAAGATAGGGAATAACCTCCATATGTAACAGGTAAGAACTAAAAACATGTCCACATGTTTCTTCCTGATAGTGTGCATCAATGGTGGAGAGTACCTGAGAAAAAACACAGGGATTAAAGGATCACAGCTGCTGTCACGACAGAACTACATATATCAGTGTGTGAGCACACACACCATCAGAAAGTGCTGGTGGCTACAGTCTGCACTTTAGCCACAGGTATAGGTATGGTGTGGGCTATCCTATTTTGAACATATAAATGCTCTTCCAGTCACTTTGGGCCGTGCTGTTGACTTGCTGAACGCCCTTCCTCATGCAGCGGGAAACAACATTTGATCAAAACTTTCCAAAAGTCCAACTTGTAGATCCTAGATCTGGTGGGGAAGACCATTTTAGAATTAAATTGCTTTGACATCTGCCACCATACTCTGATGAGTCATATGAAGGGGAAATGTCATCAGGTTAATGGAGGGGATTCATTGATTTACTTTTATATTTAGCATGAAGCAAGTCTGAATAAAAGATGGGAATTGGGCTCAGCAAAGGGAGAGTTGTGCTCTTGGTCAGTTCTCATGTGCATATTTGACATTGTGATGGCTATTTCCCTCTGTGTTTGAGCTGCAGACAAGTTGTTGTAATAAATGAAAAGCTCAAAGTTTCCCTGGTGCTGTGCAAATCTCAAATAAATAGGTGTAGTCACTTTGAGCAGATTGCTGTGAGTGTGCATCTTTTGCAAGAAAGAAAATACTTGTCAGGGAACATTATACTGATAACTTCAGTAATATTTTACACAGCCAACATTATGAAGCATACAACATTTAAATTAGTTCACAAATTCCTCTGAGCATTACAGATAATGTAAGGTGTGATGGGTGTGTACTAATGTCTTTCAAAAGCATTTCAGAATCAGTGCTGTTGATGCAATTCATTACCTGCTGTGATTTATCTCAAACTGACACCTCTTGATATGATACTTTGAAGAATGTCTTTAGAGGTTATTATAAATACCTCAAATAACAGTATATTTAGGAATGCTGATATACTGAGGTAGCAGCTTAATAAATCATTGTACTCATAAACAAAGCAAATACGGAACTTGATATCTCATGTAGTTTGAACACGATGTTCACACTGTGCTCCTTTTTTTGTAATACAGATAGCATCAAATGATTTAAATGTCTGAGCTTGCTGCTTTGAATGTGATATATGGATCGCTCTAAATATATATAAGATAAGATGGACCTTTATTAATTCCTGTGGGTAAATTCAGGATATTATATTTCCATCATTGCGTGAAAGTATGCCAAACCGTAAAAAAGTACTTCCTTCAGGATCATATATGGAAACGAACAACGAGTAGTATTTCATTATAGACACTGCGTATTGGTTCTGCGTATTTGAGATGATGCTATGATACTGATATGAGCAGAAAATCAACAAATGTGAGAAAGTAGAAACGGTAATACACTCTGAAAGGACAGCTATACATTAAATTATTGGAATATAATTGCTCTAGCCACTGGGAATTGTTTGACATTTGCACATTTGCACAAATAGTTTGAACATAAATGGGGCGAAGCCTGCGAGTCAGGCAGTCAACTCGAGCACTTATGCTGCATTCATACATAACGCCCCTTGCCACTCTACAACCAACCAACCAGAGTCTCCTTCATATGCCGCTCTATTGAACCTGCCAGATCTCTCTCCATGCATTGCTTGCTGCTGCTATTGCTGCAGCTACCTCTACGTCGCTGCTACTTGCTGCCCCACCACCACCCCAGCTTCCACCTGTAGGCTCGGGGGTTAGTTATTTAATCATCACTCATGGTGCTATGTATATCTATGGAGTGATGATGCCCGAGCCTAGTCGCCAAACTCAACTCTATGCTGCTTCTAATAAACATGTTAAAGGAACACGTGAGTTGTCTGACTGAAATAATATTTTCAGTAATTGCTTCTCCTCTTTGAAGCTTAAAAGACCTTTCGTGTTGATTAATACTGGAAAAATGTAATTCCAATTAGGCTGATAACATTTCTATTTACTTCAATTACTGTGTTAAAAAAGTGGGTGCATACATAAGAGCAACAACATGTCCTAACTTCTCAAACTTAACAGCCATGCAGCAAAGATGAATTACTTTAGGCTCATTGTGTTCTCTTGTAATGGGATTTGAATAATTTGCATTCTTCTGAAATGAGCCCCTGTGTGACTGCAGTCCACACAGGGGCTATGATAGGCATAATGGAGAATCCAGTTTATCTCTTAATTAAACTGGAATGGCTTTGTTTTCTTGTCGGTGTGTTTGCTTTCTGTGTACACGGTTTACTCTGTATCAGCTTTTAGCAGCAGCTCCTGTTGCACTTGACATACATTTTGAATTCAAATAACGGTGGTTTCACCTCTGCTCAAATGTAAAACCAACTCCAATAGTATCATTTGACATCACTGGATGGGTCCATTGGTCATACTGTGGGGTGTGGTTTGGGGGGGGGACTTGCCTGCAGGTCTGAAGCTTTCCAGTCAAATGTCATCACATACAATCAGCTGAGAATAGGATGAGGCTGTCTGTGTCTCATTCACAGTGTTATGACAGGGCCCCTCATCTCTTTTATTTCATAACCAAACGGCCTCAAGGGCCCCTTTGTTTTAATTTCAGCTGAGGTTACATTCCATTATAGACAAACAGTGTCTCACTGATGTATAATGGGATACATCAGTGAGACACAATGCCGTATTTAGATTATTATGACTGGATAACATCATTTCACTAAGCGATTTAACCTTACAACTAATCCTAACCAATCTAGTGCAGCACTGAGTCATTGAGGCAGACACATTTCTATTTGACCAGGAAACCATTGAATCAACTTGAAAGTAACCCCGTACATGTTTAGTCCTAAAGGAACAGAGAAGTACATATTAAAAAGAGTTATTTAAGCGCCTTGAGCACCAGGAAAAGCGCTTTATAAATGTAATGTATTATTATTATTATCTCTTGGCTATTCCATGTTTGTAACGCAAATACAGTGGGGCAAAAAAGTATTTAGTCAGCCACCAATTGTGCAAGTTCTCCCACTTAAAAAGATGAGAGAGGCCTGTAATTTTCATCCTAGATATACCTCAACTATGAGAGACAAAATGAGAAAAAAAAATACAGAAAATCACATTGTTTGATTTTTAAAGAATTTATTTGCAAATTATAGTGAAAAATAAGTATTTGGTCAATAACAAAAGTTCTTCCAATACTTTGTTATATACCCTTTGTTGGCAATGACAGAGGTCAAACGTTTTCTGTAAGTCTTCACAAGGTGTTCACTGTTGCTGGTACTTTTGGCCCATTCCTCCATGCAGATCTCCTATAGAGCAGTGATGTTTTGGGGCTGTCACTGGGCATCACGGACTTTCAACTCCCTCCAAAGATTTTCTATGGGGTTGAGATCTGGGAGACTGGCTAGGCCACTCCAGGACCTTGAAATGCTTCTTACGAAGCCACTCCTTCGTTGCCATCTAAATGCTCTCTAGCAAACTTCAGACGGGCCTGGAGCCCTGGACATGTACTGGCTTAAGCAGGGGGACACGTCTGGCACTGCAGGATTTGAGTCCCTGGCGGCGTAGTGTGTTACTGATGGTAGCCTTTGTTACTGTGGTCCCAGCTCTCTGCAGGTCATTGACTAGGTCCCCCCGTGTGGTTCTGGGATCTTTGCTCACCGTTCTTGTGATCATTTTGACCCCACGGGGTGAGATCTTGGGTGGATCCCCAGATCGAGGGAGATTATCAGTGGTCTTGTATGTCTTCCATTTTCTAATAATTGCTCCTACAGTTGATTTCTTCACACTAAGCTGCTTACCTATTGCACCTTCAGTCTTCCCAGCCTGGTGCAGCTCTACAATTGTGTTTCTGGTGTCCTTTGACAGCTCTTTGGTCTTGGCCATAGTGGAGTTTGTAGGTGACCAAATACTTATTTTACCGAGGAATTTACCAATTAATTCATTAAAAATCCTACAATGTTATTTACTGGATTATTTCCCCCCATTCTGTCTCTCATAGTTGAGGTATACCTAGGATGAAAATTACAGGCCTCTCATCTTTTTAAGTGGGAGAACTTGCACAATTGTTGGCTGACTAAATACTTTTTTGCCCCACTGTATGTATGCAGCTTCAGCAGAAGTTAGGCTTAAGTAGTAGTAATAATCCTGTTTCAATCACATTAGTATCCATGAAAAGTGACAGTGAAACGCCCCCAATTATGAAAATGAGCTAAGTCCCGCCTCCCATCGTTCGAGATCCTTTGATGTGAGGGGGTACAATTATGTTAATGAGCTAAGTCCCGCCTCCCTTTTGTTCGAGATCCTTTGATGTGAGGGGTGAGGTGTTATAACATGTAGGTGTGAAAAGCCCCCCTGTGTCGTGCCTTTGTTGTCTAATCCTTTGATGTGTTGATTAAGGCAGTCTCTTTGAAGTTATGCTGTCTGGCCCCTGTCCCCTCACACCCCTTTGTAGTCTAATCATTTGATGTGAGGGGTTGAGGTGTTATAACAGGTAGGTGTGATATAAGCCTCTGATGTTAATCTAGGTGTTGATTAAGGCAGTCTCTTTGAAGTTATGCGTGAGACTGTCTTCTCCCTCTCCCCTCAGAGCCCTTTGTTGTCTAATCTAATTCGCGTTTGATGTTTTCCCTTTGATGTGAGGGTTGAGGTGTTATAACAGGTAGGTGTGATATAAGCCTCAGATGCTAATCTAGGTGTTGATTAAGGCAGTCTCTTTGAAGTTATGCGTGAGACTGTCTGCCCCCTGTCCCCTCAGAGCCCTTTGTTGTCTAATCTAATTAGCCTTTGATGTGTGCCCTTTGATGTGAGGGTTGAGGTGTTATAACAGGCAGGTGTGATTTCACACCGGTGTGTTATAAGCCTCTGATGTTAATCTAGGTGTCTCTTTGAAGTTATGCATGAGACTGTCTAGCGCCCGCCCCCTCACAGCCCAGGCCTCTGCACCCTTTCTCCACCCCTTCCTGTCACACGATATGAGGCCAGCAGATAGTGGGGGGTGGAAATAGATGAAAAAAGAAATAAGCTCAAACTAAATAACAAGCCAGTCATTTCCACTCACCAAGTCACCTTTAAAAAAAAATGGCCAAGAGACGCCTCGATATGGGTTTAATCAGCGAAACGCCTGTGACAACTTACCGCCATCCGTCCGGAGCGCCAATCAATAAACGGATGCAGTATCTGTGCCGGGTTCAGATGCCTCCAGCCGAAGAACTTCATGAAGAATGGACTCTGAAAAATGGCGATGTTTGGGGCTATGTATTCAACTATATGGCGAATTAACTGCATTTCTACAATCTGAAGAATGGAGAAGCATATGGACCCCGTAGTGTTAAAGCGACACTGACCTCAACAGATTGGGCTGTGTTAACTCTGGTGTCTTCCAGAGATCGCCACACAACCACTGTATCGGAAGAAGTAGTGCATCAAGAAACCACCTTGGAACCAGCGGTGAACAAGATATTTGCAGTAAAAAGCAAAGAAACGCAGACAGCATGCAAGATCAAAGAAGAGTTTGCACCGCTGCCCCTCAATGTGGAGGAAGAAGAAGGAGATAGTCCCCCGCCACCAGAAGTAAGAAGAGTCCTGACAAGCACCGTATGGGAAACAAAAAGCGGACCATCGGGGCGATGGTATTACCACGCAAGCCGTTTGGTGACGCTGGGGAAGGACCCCTCTGATGATTTTGTTTTGGCGAGTGGTATGAGATATACTGTTTCTATAAAGGTTATCTATAATACCATCTTTTAAAGAAAGATATTCTTCATATGTCATGTTATCATGGTCCTATTTTGTCCTAAAGACCTGACATGGATATGATATAGAGGAGAGCTCTTCTTCGGGAAAATCCTCTCTCCTACTTTGTAACATCCAGTCATCCCATATCCGTTATCCTGGTGATAATAAGGGGAGGCTACATCAGACTTTGTTTTTTCTCAGATCCATGGCTAGTTTTTGACGGTCGTCTTAGTGGGGTCCTTAGTTTTATATGATTTGCTGTGGGGTGGCACTTATTGCGTTGAGTATATACTATACACATAATATAGTATTTTTGTTTTCCTAATAAAGACAGTCACCTGAATTAATTTTGTCTCCAGACCTTTTTATTTTTATTTATTTTTACATTTTGTAACAATCTTTAAACATTTGTAGATAACAAACACTGTGGTTAAAATTAGTGTTTTTATGACGTCTCTCACACCGTTGGTATTTTTCACAAAATTAATTTTTAAACACATCATCTTGATACAGAGATAAAACATTTTCGTAAGACAACCCCAAACGCTCTTTTACATAGGTAGAAAACACAATGCTTTTCTTTGAGGGGTCCTTAGTTTTAAATGATCTGGTGAGGAGGGTGTGACTTGTTATGTTGAGTGGGAGGCGGAGTCCTCTGCAAAAGTGAAAATCTTTTTCACCAGTATAATGTCCATCGATGTCTGACTCTGTTTGAAAAAGTTCTTTAAGCTTGTAGCTTTTCCATCAATCATTTTCAGCCAAGCAGTCAGAGGGGTCCTTCCCCAGCGTCACCAAACGGCTTGCGCGGTAATACCATCGCCCCGATGGTCCGCTTTTAGTTTCCCATACAGTGCTTGTCAGGACTCTTCTTACTTCTGGCGGCGGGGGAATATCTCCTTCTTCTTCCTCCACATTGAGGGGCAGCGGTGCAAACTCTTCTTTGATCTCGCATGCTGTCTGCGTTTCTTTGCTTTTTACTGCAAATATCTTGTACACCGCTGGTTCCACGGTGGTTTCTTGATGCACTACTTCTTCCGATACAGTGGTTGCGTGGATATCTCTGGAAGACACCAGAGTTAACACAGCCCAATATGTTGAGGTCAGTGTCGCTTTATCACTACGGGGTCCATACGTTTCTCCATTCTTCAGATTGTAGAAATGCAGTTCATTCGCCATATAGTTGAATACATAACCCCAAACATCGCCATTTTTCAGAGTCCATTCTTCATGAAGTTCTTCGGCTGGAGGCGTCTGAACCCGGCACAGATACTGCATCCGTTTCTTGATTGGCTCTCCGGACAGATGGCGGTAAGTTGTCACAGGCGTCTCGCTGATTAAACTCATATCGAGGCGTCTCTTGGCCATTTTTCTTTTTTTTTGAAAGGTGACTTGGTGAGTGGAAATGACTGGCTTGTTATTTAGTTTGAGCGTATTACTTTTTTCATCTATTTCCACCCCCCACTATCTGCTGGCCTCATATCGTGTGACAGGAAGGGGTGGAGAAAGGGGGGAGAGGCCTGGGCTATGAGGGGGCGGGGGCTAGACACATCACGCATAACTTCAAAGAGACACCTAGATTAACATCAGAGGCTTATAACACACCGGTGTGAAATCACATCTGCCTGTTATAACACCTCAACCCTCACATCAAAGGGCAAACATCAAAGGCTAATTAGATTAGACAACAAAGGGCTCTGAGGGGACAGGGGGCAGACAGTCTCATGCATAACTTCAAAGAGACTGCCTTAATCAACACCTAGATTAACATCAGAGGCTTATATCACACCTACCTGTTATAACACCTCAACCCTCACATCAAAGGGCAAACATCAAAGGCTAATTCGATTATACAATTCTGAGGGGACAGGGGGCAGACAGTCTCACGCATAACTTCAAAGAGACTGCCTTAATCAACACCTGTTATAACACCTCACACCAAAGGATCTCGAACAAAATGGAGGCGGGACTTAGCTCATTAACATAATTGTACCCCCTCACATCAAAGGATCTCGAACAATGGGAGGCGGGACTTAGCTCATTTGCATAACTGGGGGCGTGTCACCTGTCACTTTTCATGCATACTAATGTGATTGAAACAGGATGATTAATACTACTGGCTTG
The DNA here is from genome assembly GCA_036324585.1 of Champsocephalus esox. Taxonomy (NCBI): domain Eukaryota; kingdom Metazoa; phylum Chordata; class Actinopteri; order Perciformes; family Channichthyidae; genus Champsocephalus; species Champsocephalus esox. The sequence continues at coordinate 42,053,290 of CM070478.1, forward strand.
GCTTTGCATATACTAAAAACAGGGGGGGATAGCTAGCCTGCTTCTATTTGAAGGTAACAGAATATGACTTCCAGCTCCTCTGAGTCACACATATTAACACGTTACAATAAGAAAATATGAGTGACAGTGAGGTTGCTCGGTCCCCAGTTCTAAGGAAGTCCTAAAGCTTGGTGTGAATGCACTGTAGGACTCATCCTGTGTGTGTAATTGATGGATTACTTGATGTCACAATCCCTAACGTTTCTGCTCTTCAGTGCTGTGGTTGATCTTGGAGACTTTTAAATAATGTGCCTACCATGACAGATTTTAATTTGAGTCCCTCAAGGCAAGGCAAGTTTATTTATATAGCACCTTTCAACACAAGGCAATTCAAAGTGCTTTATAAAAAAACAAAACAATAAGAGCATTAAGAAATAGTGCGGCGAAAACACACTATAAAATGGCATTTAAAAACAGTCATTAAAAGCAAAGAGAATACAATTAACATAAAACAAACCTATATATAAAATACATGAATAAAAGTTACAGTGCAGTGTGAGATATGAATAGTTCAATTAAAAGCATTGTTAAAAAGAAAAGTCTTCAGCCTGTATTTAACACCTAGATTTCAGGCATTTTCTGTTGTTTTAAACATTGCAGACTGAAGCTCAGCGCTGACTTTTATTAATTCCTCATTGGTTCCTCAAGCTAACTGGTTTGAACTGCTTATCACACAAAAACATGAATCAAAGTTGTTTGAAGGTAAAACAAATCAATTTGAGTTTTTTAACAAAAGAGAAATATATAGGCCTTTATGTAAATAAAGGCTGAACTCATATTTTAGTTGGAATGCGGATACAGCATTCCAACTACTTGTTCTTCTACGACACATTTTTCAATCTTATTACTCCGCCGGGTTATTTTGTCCCTCTTTTTCTCCCATATTCCACATTGCAGAAACTCAGTTCAAACATTGAAACGTTCAGTGTCGGTCGGGAATCGATTGCTCTTACACATTACATTTCAGCATAGCAGTTCAGCGTCAGCTTTTCAGCATAAAGCATTCCCACCAGCAATTTCTTCAGGAATTGCATTCTCTATTTCACATTGCACTGTGAACATTGTGATGTTCTCCTTTGCAGCCTGCTTGGGAAATGTCCCCCACAAACAAGCAGCAATGATCTGGAGCAGAGCCGTGGCAGGCATGAATCTGTCTGATGAGTCCTCCTACCAAGAGGAGGGGCTGCTGGGTAACTCCACCTGGGCCTACTCCAACTATCACCAGAACTACACCCTACCCCCCCCACTGCTACCAGGAAAGACCAGCACCTCCAAACCTGCAGCATGCGAGCAGGTCCACATCGCAGTCGAGGTATGGACAGGGTGCTACTGAACATCAATATGCAGCATTTTTCTTACTCTTTCCTATCTTATTAACTTTGCTATTTCCATTTTAGGACAAGTCTTCTGCTTTTCTGCTCATCTACTCTAACCTCCCTCTCTGTGACACTGTGTTCTGCTCTCATCAGGTCTTCCTGATCCTGGGTATCATCTCCCTGCTGGAGAACATCCTGGTCATCACAGCAATAGTAAAGAACAAGAACCTCCACTCACCCATGTATTTCTTCGTCTGCAGGTGAGAGGTTCACAACATATGATCTTAGAATCAAAACTCTCTTTTTAAGATTGACATGTGCCAGGTCTGCATGATTAGGTGGATTATTAAACGTGCGCCATTCTCCAGTGTTTCGGATAAAACATTTGAATAGAGAAACTGTTTCATAAATTCAAAATCTATTTCTCTGCAGTGCTATGTTCTTATGTGGGTGCCGATAAATTCATTGAATGTTTTATGTTTCAACAGTAGCCTTATGTTTAGTTGTGTTTCAGCCTCTTTGAAGCTATTGCATTGTTAAATCAATTATTAAACAGTTTCCTAATTCACTTCATCCTGGTGCCTGACATGATTTGGGTCAACGCGGAAAATCATGTGGCCCCCGACTGAACCCCTGCTTTCACATCACTTTTGAATTGTTGTGTAATACTCCTATATCAAGAGAAATTGATCCACAATGAAAGAACAACACAAAGTGAGACGATAGGGCCTTAAAGCTCCCATGTCATGGCCATTTCTACTGATCATAATTCCATCGTTGAGGTCTACTAGAATATATTTATATTGTGCAATTTTCCAAACTCACATTGGTTTCTCATACAGCATCTCTGTATACAGGGTTTCCCACACATAGACTATACTTGGGCGGGCCGCCCAGGTATATTAACGGCCGCCCAAGTATATTTCGCGACCCATTTAGGTTTTTTTTTATAATTTGTTTTTTATTCGTCCGTGACCACGACGCCATCTGCAATCGATTAACTTGTGGACAATGATCCCTCGCTCCCTTGCTCTGATCTCGCCTCCTTCTGGCCTGTTAAGTGGCCTGCCTCACACAGGGTGACTGGCTGTCCACATGATGTGGCCTGCCGACATGGCCACTGTCATAGAGATCATAAATCAAAGCCCTTGATTGGTCTCTGTGTGTCATTCAAGCTCGAAATAACCTCAGCTCAGGTGAGGTAAAGGACTCTCTGAGTGTTTAGAAAGTTAACTTAGTCTAAGTTCTCAGTGGGTCTCAAACGGTGTGGTCACCATTTATATAAACACATATTTCCATTTGAGAGGGTAGTGATTAGTCTAATGCAGGGGTGGGGAATCTCCGGCCCCCGGGCCGTATACGGCCCGCGAGACCATTTGGTATGGCCCTCGAGGTAATTTATAAACACACGCAAAAAAGAAAAAAAAATTAAGAAATCTAGACCGCAAAATAATTAAACAAGCGAGTGCCTGTTTTTCCTGGCAACGGTCATGGTACTTGAACACAACACGAGCCTATCATGTCATCACGTGGTATATGTCTCGTCTGACAGGGGTGCAGTTCTGACGGAGAGCACCAGAACGCCGCTCCGGGATTTTAAAAATGGCAGCACCCATAAGGAGCCGTACACATGCCGCAGTTTTTGCGTGGCTGTGTCTTTAGTTGAAAGCCCAGTGGAGATCTGTTCATCTGTCATACTGATCATCAGGGGCGGATCTAGAAAAATATTCATGGTGTGGCAAGAGGGTGGCAGAAGTATATGCTGATTTAATCGCAGTCATATCAATCAATGTTAACAATCAATGATAGACCCCCACAAAGAGGTTAAGGATGGCAGCTTCCTCATACGTTGCACTCGGAGAGAAATAGTTGAGACAGAGACGATGAACTGTTAAGTCCTTAGGCATGGTTTATTTTACTCTGCACTGCAGGTGCATCCTTTCGCTCAGCCGAGCTAACTTAGAATAACAACATTTATTGCCTCACAGTGGTACAATAATAACATGACATCCCTTTGACATCCCTTTGTGAGCTTGAGTACAGAATATATATATATATATATATATATATATATATATTTAACAACTGAGGACAAATGTACACATTTCCCTAAACACAAGTTTATCACGTTAACAGTTTTCTATGCTCATCGAGTCATTCGTGAGCAGAGCATCAAGTTGGCTATAACAGCTGAATGCGGCGATGTCCATGTTGTTCAGCAAAACGCCTCACAAACGTATTGAGATCCAAAGCTTTACTGCGTTTGGATTCAATGCTGAGTACAGCCAAACTTGACAGTCTCTTTTCTGTCATTGTAGACCTCAAATAACTCTTAATGATCCTAAGAGTTGAAAAACTTCTTTCACAGGATGCACTGCTCACCGGTAAAACTACTGCTATTTTACACAATCTGGACAACTCATAAAAAACGTCCTGGTATGGGTCCAAAAATTGAGCAAACTCCATCAGAGTGGTAGGACTCCCCTTTTCCTTCTTCTTTCTTTCTAGTACTCTCCTCGTCTGATGTAATTCGTGTTTAAGATCCTCAATATTAGAATTATAGGCATTAGCCAATAAAAGAACAGCCTCCTCACTCAAAAAAGTAGCACTTGATGGATTTAGTGCCTGGACACCTTGCATTATGTTGCAATTTGTGTGAGAAAAGCATCTTTCTATTTCTCCAATCATGTTATCCATAACTGGATAGTACACATTGATGCAAAAAGAGTGTTTGCCATCTGGAACTACATGCTGTCCCAAAGTGGAAGGGATGACACTATCTTGAAGGGTCCTTGTTGTCTGTCTTGACCTCTTTGGCTTTCGCTGAGTTGTTTCAATGCTACTTCTTTCACACAAAACAAGTGCTTCACTCCACACTTCATCAAAGGAGGCTTCACTGCGATATTGTACCAGTGTCTCTTTAAGTGTTTCAACTGGTTCCACGGCCTTAGCCAAGTCCAATGTTTTGGACTGGAGCATATCTGACAAAAATGTAGAGTCACTCAAGACCTTTCGGAACAGTACAAGGCATCCAACAAAATTCAGATCAATCTGAACCAATATCCCCCTGGCTTCAACAGCTCTATGTGGATGTTTCCCAGAGGACATCTCTTCAAGCAGCTGTACTATTGCAGGTAACCTATCCATAACATTGCGACATGCTACATGTCTGCAGGCCCAACGTGTATCACTAAGCCTTTGGAGTTCCCTTGGTGCACCGTCAAACATCTCCCGCTGCACTTCCAGCCATTTGTTGTGTACATAAGACCCAGATATGAACACATACAATCGTTCCATCAATGATAAGAAGTTTCCCGCATCTGTTACACTTTTGACAGAGTCTACTATGACTAAGTTTAGGCAGTGTGCAATGCAATGCACATAGAAAGCATTTTTGGCTACTTCTTTTATTTTCGCTTGAACACCAGCATGTATCCCGCTCATCAGTGCAGCACCATCGACAAGGTTTTCTTTATACTCCAGCCCATGTTTCTCAAGAAAACAAATAATCTTACCACTTAACGCAGCAGCATCCTTCTGCCACGTCAAACTCCAGAAAGTTCTCGTGAACAACACCATCGTAATAGTATCTCAGAACAAATGAAATGTGCTCTTTTTTCTGAAGATCTTTAGTTTCGTCTACAATAACTGAAAACTGCCTGCTCTTTTTAACCTCTTGAATTATTTCTTCCTTAAGGCCCTGTCACACTGTCCCGAAGTTGACACCCGATGGACACACGAATATGGAATTGTGAATTTCGCACGAAGATGGCCCCGAACCACACACGAAGGCAACATTTACATTACATTTAAGACATACACCTGCAACGAAAGTACCAAAAACAAGTATGTTACAGTACTATGATACTGTACTGATATTTTCAGACTTTGTTCTTTACTTTCTCCGTCTTTATATGTAGAAAATATTACGTTTTCTCCGTAATGTTGTTTCCATAGCAACAACAATTTCCTGTCAACTCGCCTTCAAAATAATATATTATATCCTTTTTAGTTTCACAGTAACACAAATTGGGTAATTTACATAATATGTTTACATGATTTTGTTAAAACAACCCGATGGACACACGATAAAGGAAATGTTCAAATTCGGCTGTGATCGTAGCAACATCGGGACATTCGTGAGGGCATCTTAAGCCTTCGTATGACCGCCGGTGGAGTTTCTCAGGCTCCGGCAGCAACTTCGTGAGCGGTGGCAAAATCTTTGGCATGCCAAAAAATTGCCGAAGGACCTCGAGAAGGTTCATTTTCGTGTTGAATTCGTGTGTCAATTTTGCCCTTCGTAAGGCCATTGTGAGGACATCTTGTTATCATCGGTGCCATCGGGCATTCGCCCCGATCAGAGTGAGGGTGAATGCACCGATGATAACACGAAGATGACACGATTTGACAAGATGCCCTCACGAGTGCCTTACGAAGTTGCCGCTCACGAAGTTGCTGCCGGAGCCTGAGAAACTCCACCGGCGGTCATACGATGGCTTAGATGCCCTCACGAATGGCCCGATGTTGCTACGATCAGAGTCGAATTTGAACATTTCCTTTATCGTGTGTCCATCGGGTGTCAATTTCGGGACAGTGTGACAGGGCCTTTAACCATTGCAGCCAAACATTCCAGTATCTCGTTTTGGATAGTTTTACTGGTGTATGTTGCATTTTTAGCTTGCGTTTCAAGTCTTTTTTTTTAATCATAGGATCATGGTTTCCCAGCAAATCTAACATAGCTAAAAAAACACCTTTTTTTTCTGAGTCAGGACTCTCCCTGTGACCCCACTGGGCTGTGTTTTCTGTGGCAGTTAGAATCAGAATCTCTGCTCGTGTTTTAATGTAGTTTGGATTTTCAATCACCTGTTTCTTATTTCGCTCATCCATTATTCCCATCATTGAGGTATTTCCGTCACCATTTTCTTGTTTTCTCCACATGCAAACATTGCATTTACATGGCTTTCAGATCGGACATGAGAACAGAAACCACTGTCTTTCATTGTGGCCTTTTTCCAGTTACGATACCTGTCAATTAAGGTGAAAACGGTCTTGGGGGCATCAGGTAAAGAGAAATGTCAACAGGGGAAACAATACGCTCAATCATTGGACTGTGAGTACTCAAGCCATGAATGAGTTTTGTACCAGTCCGTTCTGAAGCTTCTTCTGGCTCCTCCCTGAAGGGTCTTTGGGAAACTCTCCCGTGTCGGCTGAGCTGGCTTCTCACACCTGGACTTGGATATGTCTAGAAAATGGGAGTAAAACATATTCAAACTGTAATAGAGCTCAACTGATTACACATTATAATCAACTAATTATAACACAGCTTGGAGCTGTCATGTATTCAATATGTGTTTAACCTACTGGCTGTGTTAATGCGTGCAGCACAACATGTTGGCCTGGGTGTGTATTGTTTTGGGTCATCTTTGAATTTCAACCTCAGCTGCTATAATAGGTCTAAAATACATTGTACACAAAATACTCACAATCTACCCTTTTCCTCATACTCAAAACTATCTAAGGAAGGCAAACATCATTTTTTTGAATTAATAATATATTTATTAGACTGAGGCTAGCCCTGTCTCTTAAATAAACTGTTTTGCAAAATGTCCTTTTGTGGGATTTTTGCATCTTATTCAGATGCATTATACTTTATATTAACAATTTTCATCATGTGGACCAACGCGACTGGCCGTTGGTTGCAAGGGTTTAGGAATATTCCTTTCCCCCTCACTGTCTGAGCTCTGCATGCCGTCTTGTTGTCTCTCGCTCTCTCCCTCTTGCACCTTGTCTGTGATGCTCTCCCTCTTCCATCTCTTCTTCTCTGTTGTGTTCTCCTTCCTCCTCCTGTCTGTGTTCATCTTTGCCTTCTATCTCATCACTGACACTTTCCTGTTGCTGTTCTTCATCTCCTTCCACCTCCTCATGTCCCTGGTCATTTACCTTGTCACTTCCCTGTTGCTCAGCCTCACTTTCTATCCTCCTTGGTGAGAAAAAACTTGCAATGCCACGTTTCCTCTTCATTTCTATAAGATTCAAAGTCCATTTATTACGTTGTTTTCTTTTATATTACCAGTAATAATTATTAATAATGGTGTTCAAATTAAAATGCTGTATGGGCAAATGCTTGTTTTCCCACTTGCTGTGTGCTTCAAACTCCAGCTTGTGGCCCAATCTGTGCTTGCAATCCAAACAGAAGAGCAGAATCGTTTAGCCTTGATCAGGTCGTACATCTTGCTAAATGATTGATAATATAAAAATATTTCATGTATGAAATTTCTTTAAACAAAAACCTAGCTAACGTTCCACGCACACTGTACAGTAAGTAAAGAGTTACTGATAATAACGTTACTCAACCGGATTTGTATCGTTTCAATATCAGCATTAACGTTATGATTCACATGGACATATCTAACTTCTCTCTTTTCTGTAACGTTCTGAAAACATTAGCTTTGTTCTACACTTATTTCACAGGAGACGTAGTTGATCAGTCTTACCTCATTCCTTCCATCTACTTCACCGAATGCTTCTCTATTTGTTCTGTCCCGTTCAAAATGAAATCGCCGTCAATGACATTTCAGCTCGCGCCAAGGGCTGGCTCTCGTCTTGTGCTGCATTCACTTGCACTCGGAAATTAGAGATTTGTTCTCATAAATGTCCGATGAGCCACAACTTTTATTTCAAAACAAAGCTGCCAACTGGGGTGGCAAGGATGTGTTTTAGGGTGGCAGCTGCCACCCCATGCCACCCCGGTAGATCCGCCCCTGCTGATCATACAGTCAATACCTTCTTTGTTATTAGCATCTGGTTAGCTAGCTATGCTAACGAATATAAGAAGCTTTTTCTCAACCAGTGAGGTAAAGGCACATCTTTATATGATCATTATAGTTATACAAAAAAAAATTGTTATTAATAAACAAGAATAGAGTCTAAAAGGAGAGTGATTTGGAAAATATTCATAAAGAAAAAGTAAATCTGCTTACAGTTCTGTTTCATATGGGTGTTGAGAGATGTTTCCATCGATCTCTTCATTTTGCTCTCAAAGTGCACCAGATTGATGCTTTCAACTTCCCGGAGCATGCCCCCCCCCGGACCCCCCTAGAGGAGGTTAGGTCCCCCCCACTTAAATCATGTTCACATGGATAGGAAACTAAATGCATTTGCACACATCTTGTGTCCATATCTTTCTGTTTGGTGGTCATAAATAATTAATAATTCCTTGCATTTATTATAGCGCTTTTCCAGTGCTCATGACACAACCGTGCACGTGAATGCATGCACGAGTCATGGCAAGATATCTGGACTAAGAGGTTGCTTTTTCTTTGCACAGCATGAAAGAAAGGCCAAATGAATGGGCTGTAATTTTTAAGCAGAGGTCAATAACGTGTACGGCCCTCGGAGGATGTTGAAAACATTGAAATGGCCCTTGAGAGGAAAAAGGTTCCCCACCCCTGGTCTAATGGATAGTGAGGTGGGCTGAAGATCGGAAGGCTGTGAGTTCAATTCCCGCGAGGAACACCACCACTAGTGTGCCCTTGAGTAAGGCACTTAGCCCTTAATTACTCCAGGGAGAATGTCCCTGTAATCGGTCATTATAAGTCGCTTTGGATAAAAGCGTCAGCTAAATGAAATGTGATTAGTAAAATATGCATGAATAAATAAATAAAAAGTTAACTAGGTAAAAAAAGGCAAGATACACTTTTAAAACTTGTTGAGAGAAAACTAGTCTTTGCTGCTGCCTCAAAGAGGAGCAGGGGGGAGAGGAGGGAGACAGGAGAGGCTGATTCAGGAGCACAGACACACTCACAACTATAAATGAACCAAAAATAAATTAATAAACAAGTTTCAGTGTCATATTGGAAATGGTATGTTATTGGTTATGGCCATGATTTTAGGATTATTGCAATGTATACAGTTCTGTTTAATATAGGTGTTTCCATAGATCTAGTCTCTATATTGATGCAATTAACTCCAAAATGAAAAATAAAATCTTACTGGACCCCCCTAGAGGATTTGAGGTCGACCCCCACTAAAAATCACATGGATAGGTTCCTAAATACATTTATAAAATACATTTATTTTTTTAAATAGTAACCATTTCCATATGTTCATGTGTGGGTAGTAGATTTAAACTATAGAGCTATCATTATGGGCCCTGCCTGTACCTGTTCGCTCTGCCATCGCGTGAATGGTCTGCTAACAAGCGACCAACAGAAAGGTTAATGTTGTTGTTGTTGCACATCACTTCAACCTGGTTAAATAAAGGCTACAAACAAACAAACATTTAAAAATACCTTTTATTATAGCAACGCCACTTCTAGCACCAGGTGTCTAGAATATATCTCTGCAGGAAGTGATAAAGGAGAGATGGAAATGGTTACTGTGGCATTGCCGCATTGCTCCCTTTGATTTGAAATTGCATTTTATTTAGCTTTTCAGCCATGCTAAACATGTGTCTCTATTAAATAAAATGGAGTACAGACAGTTATATCTCTCACAGGCTCTGCCATCTACTGGACTCTATGGGTACTACCCTCTATGCAAGCATTCACCTACTGAGATTTCTATAGACGTAGCCGGCCTTGGGGCGGGCCTACCTGAATGCGCGTGCATCACACCATATATAAGGAGGCCTCGCCTCCTGACTATCATCCCTTTCACTACAGCGAGCGGGCAACATCTGAAGCAGAGACTGAGACGTTTGAAAGAAGAAGAAAGAGTTATCATACCTCCAGGGAGTCGCCACTGCTAGAGACCCGGGCCTGTCCTTCGTGCCCTGGCTTAAATAGCGGGCGCCGATCCCCACCACCTTGCTTCGACTGTTTGGGGGACCAGGATATGGCCGAGGCGGTGCCATTCACGCTCGCCATTCCTTCCGGGTCTGGCGTCCATGGAAGTCCACCGCCCAGGGCTTTACTCTCCCTGGATGATGATCGTGGCGGCGGATGTGTGGGCTACTCACTTATTGCGAGAGATGCCCCCGCCTCACCAGGTCAGAGCGATTATTGGGCCGCAAGGCAGAGTAAGTAGCTTGGTCCACGGGCCTTGCCCCAGGCCCGGTTCCCCCGGGGAACGGTGCTCGGTGGCTTCACATGATATAGGGTCGACCCTACTTCATCACAGGCCACCGCCGCTGCCCGCCGTGTGATGTCCCTGGGATATCACGCCGCGTTCGTGTTGATCTCCTGGGAGCCCCGTGTTTACGGAAGGGCTCTTTGGATCGATCTCCTTGCTCACGGGATGAGGATTAGTCGCAGCGTGGCTGCTTCTTGCCCATCCCCAGAGGAAGAAACACTCCTACACTCCTACACTCCGCGCCCCCGCTGTAAACCCCAGTATAGGGAGCCAGCAGGTGGGCGTGTGCACGTGAGTGGAATAAACTGAGTGCTGTCAAAGCACTGTGCGGGTTCAAGAGACGCTATTGCCGGCGTGCCGTTGTCAGAAAACACACCTTGCCTGGTATAGTAGCTCAGATTAATGCATTTCACCGTTGCAATGGGAAATACAGCATTAATACGTGGGCGTGCAGCCCTCGTGAGAGTTGCCGTGGTGCGTTCAGGGACCCCCGCAGGAGAAAGGTGGTTTACGTTAAACCACCTTTAAACTCTAGAGTGATGTTTGTGTGTGGGAAAAATGCATTCAGTAAAGACTATTGCATTTATCCCAGAGTAATTTCTCTCCACAATTCCACTTTTCTCCATAATGTCCGTTTCAAAGAGATGGCATTGTGACGGTGCGCGCGGCCCCCCTCCCCCGAGGGCGCGCTGCGGTGAGTTCAAAGAACTCAGTAGAGAGAAGAGTCACCGCAGCGCGCGCTCCTCCTCCTCCACAGGCTTTCCTGCAGACGAGGGAGCGTAGCGCGACGGTGAGACGAAGGGAGAGGTGCCGGCACGGAGATCCCGTGCCCGCGGCGCCCTCCACCTCTTCGGCCCACCCCGTGGAACCGGCATGCCGGCACTCACGGGGACGGGCTGCCCGTCTTCCCGGCCTGGCGGGAGAAAATCTCTCTGAAATGATTAACTGTCAGACAGAGGTCAACTTATATGTTATTAAATGTTGTCAGAAATATTACAGTGACTCACTCACCAGATATATTATCACAAAAGTTTATAGCGCAATATGCACAACATAACATCAAACACGACATACAATAGAAGGAAGGTTTGTATAACCCAAATCTAAATCAAACATGGGACAGAAAACAGTCAGAGCTGTGATCAGCTGGAACTCTGCACCGGTTCACATCATTCAGGAAAATTCTCAAGTACATTTCAAAAGGTTGCAAAAAATGATTTACGTATTACAAAGTAAATTTGAACTGTGCCTGTGGCTATGTATGCATATATTATTATGTACACTTATTTGTATTTACTTTTGTTTGGCCTTAGGATGGCGATAATTGGATGACCATTTTAGTTTCACTTCATTTCGCTGTAAATAGCATGAAATTATGAGCTGTTTTGTTTTGTTTTGTTTTAATTTTGTTGTATGTTTATGTATGTTTTGAGTGTGTGAGGACCCCAGGAAGAATAGCCAATGCTCATGCTAGTGCTAATGGGGATCCTAACAAAGACAAAGACAAAGTGTACAGATGGGGAGCATGTTAGCTTAGCTTGGTAGCTTCAGCTAGCTCTGGAACTTCCAGCTCGGTGGCAGCAGGTCCAGCCTCCGCCTACTAAGGGCTTCACGGCAACTCTGCAGAATCCTATGGGTGACGTCACGGACACTACGTCCATTTATATATACAGTCTAATATGATTGTAACCCTTGTTACATTAACACAGGCGGAGCCCTCTGCTCAGGGCACTGTCTGTCCTATTCCGCTCGCTGAAGAGAGGTGTAGGATGATAGTCAGGAGGCGAGGCCTCCTTTTATACGGTGAGATGCGTGCGCATTCAGGTAGGCCCGCCCCCGGGCCGGCTACGTCTATAGAGATCTCAGTAAGTGAATGCTTGCATAGAGGGTAGTACCCATAGAGTCCAGTAGAGGGCTTCTCCTGTGTTAATATAACAAGGGTTACAATACGTAGCCCAGCGTTATTTTCCACCAGAGGATGAATCATTTAATTTATTTTGGGCATTCTGCTCTAATTTGACCTATAGTCCGACACAAGTTATGGCATGTTGGCATGCTATCATGGTCACCGATTCCCCCCGCCCTCTCAGTTCTGCTAGAGTTTTTGTTCCAGATTCTGCTCCGGCTGTCTGCTGAATCCTCTTTTTAGCTCTCGCTGAACCTTTTCAGTATCCGCACAGAGGTTCACGTTCCCTTTTATAAAGTCTCTGAGATCATGTTGTACTGTGAAGTGTCAGCGTGGGTACAGCATAGATCACATGTCCACACCTCGTGATAACCCCAAGTGCAGTGGAATGCATTTGGGTTTAAGATGTTGCAAGCAAGATTTTTTTTGCACTCTGACATGAATGTGTTGTCAATCAGCCATGACTTCTACCCTGCAGGCTCCCGGATTCATGTGCATCTTTAAAACGTCTATGCTTCCATGTTGTTCTAACCCCTGTTTGGTTGTTGCAGTCTGGCAGTAGCGGACATGCTGGTGAGTGTCTCCAACGCCTGGGAGACCATCATCATTTACCTCCTGAACAACAGACAGCTGGTAGTGGAGGATCACTTCATCCGGCAGATGGACAATGTGTTTGACTCCCTGATCTGCATCTCTGTGGTGGCCTCAATGTGCAGCCTGCTGGCCATCGCTGTGGACAGGTAATGATGGACAGAAAGTGGCCCTTTTATTTCTTGAATAACACAAAAGAGTCAGTTTGCGTAATTACTTTGCTCTGCTTTTACTTTCTTCTTTAGTTAAGCTAATAAATATATTGTATAAGCAAGTCAGTGGATCTCTTTTTGGATATTCCAGTCATTAACATTTTATGAGCTCAACTCTTGTAAATCAACAACCTCTCTCTAATTTCTGCCCAATATCTACTGATCCTGTTATTGGAGTTTATGGATTAAAAGTCAGAATCTCCAAACTAGGTGGAACTGCAATACCCAATTCCTGGAGTAGCTCTTTAAGGCCCGTTTACATGGAGACGGTTCGGGTTGTATCTGCTACTTTTCGTATAGACGGTTCGTTCACACTTGACCCCTGAAACGATAACGGGTCCCAAGGTGGGTAGATCTACGGACGGAACACTCTGGGGGGTCAAACGGCTCAGTGTGTACGCCCTATACGCCATAGCCCCACCTCGCCCCACCTCTCCTGCTCACCCCCTTGTCATCCGCGTCATTGCTGATGTGTTTCGCCAACAACAACAACCGAGTGTTTGGAGCCAGGTCCCGGCATCTCGCAGGACAGTGCATCTAGCAGGAGCCCCCAGCTAGATTTGATCGAGATGGACATAAACGCAAGTGATGTCAAGAACGGAGCCTGGAGGGGAACCAGTGCTGATGGTCCGGGGATCAGAGACGTGTTTCCCCAGCCTCACGTGCTGCTTCCTGTCAGACAGGAAGTCTGTAATCCACCTGCAGGTGGAGTCGGGCACGTGCAGCTGGTAGAGCTTGTCCTGCAGCAGAGCCGGGATGATGGTGTTGAAGGCGGAGCTGAAAGTCCACAAACAGGATCCTGGCGTAGGGTCCTGCTGAGTCCAGGTGCTGGAGGAGGAAGTGAAGCTGAGTCCAGGTGCTGGAGGAGGAAGTGAAGCTGAGTCCAGGTGCTGGAGGAGGACGTGAAGGGCCATGTTGACAGCGTCGTCCACAGACCTGTTGGCTCTGTAGGCGAACTGCAGGGGGTCCAGGAGGGGGTCTGTGATGGGTTTTAGGTGGGACAGGACAAGGCGCTCAAAGGACTTCATAACCACAAAGGTCAGGGCGACGGGTCTGTAGTCATTTAGTCCTGAGATCCTTGTTTCGGTAGAGGCTTTGAAGCATTCTGGAACGTGGCATGTCTCTAGTCAGGTGTTAAAGATGTGTGTAAGCACCGGAGACAGCTGATCAGCGGCACACGGTGCAGAGGAGGAGGCAGTGACATACGAGAGGGTCTGATGCGCTCATTTAACACATTCATTGTACTGATTGTAAATTGTATTGAACATAAATACATATGTTTTACTCTTTCACATATACATGTTATCAGAATTGACTTTTTAGTAAATATTTGAATTTCAAGCACCTGTAAGTACTGCCCCATAATAAGAACATTTGAGAAAATAACAAATCATGAAAAAAAGATCTTTATAATATTTTAAGAAAGTTGTTTTGAGGTCTGTTTTGATCTACTATTAACACAAAGGAAATCACGATACAAATACTTGTTACAAACAATTTAATGTTTAATCACAAAAAAGTGCAAAATAACAAAGCAAACTATAAACATAAATACAAAAGTGTAAAACACAGCAAAACTATATTCATAAATGCAAGTGTAAAAGGCCACTACGGCCAGCTGCAGGTGCCGTTCCTGCTGGGCCAGATCGGCACTGTGCATCTCCCTCAGGACTGTGAGGGGCTCCTCTCCTCGTTTCCTCTTGCCTGGAAGACAATAAGATAAGATAAACCTTTTTTAATCCCCGTAGGGAATTTCAGGTGTTATAGCAGCAACAGCAATAAGAATGAAAAACACAGGACAGGTACAGGTCACATAAAGATATAAGAATACAATATATAAGTATAAACAACAGTAAGGATGAACTAAAGACAGTCCCGGCCCTAGATGTTTACAATGATTGTGAAAGTGAATTACATTATGTCCAGCCTGTTGGTAATGAATATAAATATCTGTATACATATGTATGAGTATGTACAAGTCATGAAGTAAATGGATAATTACAAATTAATATAAGTATGAATAAATATGAGACCAGTTTAAAGTGCAACAATCTAAAACAAAGCACAGTCCAAAATAAGTGGAAAGCAGTGCAGGTCCATGCTGCACAATACTTATCAATGAACAATATGCAAGAACATATTAGGATGTCACACATAATTGTACTAGCTGCAACATTAACCTCTTAAGCCCTGAGCCTGTTTTTCAGGTTTCAGGCTCGAAAATGCCACTAACACAACAAAGACTATATCTTCACTTCTAAAAGAGGTAAATTAATAATCTTTTCTCTCAAAGGAAGGTTACATCTGTGAGTTGGATGTAGAAGTGTCAGAATCAATATCGATGTTTTTATTTTAAAGTAAATTCAGATGGAACACAGTAAAAACATGTAAATTCTAATGTCCGCCTAAACAAAAACCTTACTTATAGTGAAAACCACCCTTGAATGATGGGCTAGTAGACTAAAAGCTTTAGGAATCCAGACTATAACATATAATAAGTACCCTGTATCAAGATTGATGCGAAACAAGCGAAATAAAGTCCAAGCGGACTCACCTCTGGGTAATTTGGGAACCATCAGTTCCATTTGAACTTTTTTACTGTAAAAATAATTGTATTACTTTGAATTATCACTATAGGTATTCATTCCATCCAAATACAACTGTTGTGAAAAAAATAAAACATAGGCCTACTCTGTTATCCTCTTACAGTGAGCCTCTGAATTAGCCCCGCGCGAAAAATGCTAACCTATTACTGCACCGAAAATCACTCATAGCTCCCTTATTACTTATCCTAGCTGCACATTGTTTATGATCGTAAAGACACAGAATCTAACGGTGCCCACCTAAACACTGAAAGATACAAACTCACAACGTTATCAACAAAAACGTACATCAAAACAAGTGGCGCTAGCGCTAATGCGCTAGGCTAACATGGCTCACCTTCCTCTTTGTCTGGTCTAAACTGGTCTTCAATGCATTACAACGATAAAAACGATGATGTAGTTAATCCATAGGTTAATATCCAATGGGGCTGTGTCCCCTTTGAAATGTGATAATCTACAAGCAATAGAACTGCAATTCCGTTATCTGCTGTCCGCTCTGTGCTCCGTGCGCTCTGGGTCCTGCAATTCCTGCTTCCTTACGTAGTAAACAATAAGTAAAGTCTGCTGCGTAATGTACTTAAACTGGCTGGCATTCTTTATACTTTACGCAGGACCATATCTCTGGAACCCATTGGTCGATTTGGGTGATTTACACCTTTTTCTTAACCATTACATCCAATAGAATCGATGGGCAGTTCCCAAATACACGTAAACATTACCATTGCGGACGTAATAGAGAAGCAAAAACCTACCATCCTGCATGGATGCAGGATGCCGTTGCCGAGTCCAGGCTTCGTTTCGCGTTGCGCCGTCGAGCTCCTCGCTGTATTTTTTCATCCGCAAACGAGATTGTGTAACGTCTTTACCTCGTCAAATGACCACGGCGTGTTTTTGTTGTTACTGCCATTTCTTCATGGATTTGTTGACGGTAGATCGTCTGTTTTAAAAATGGTGCTTATGCAACGCTTGGAGACTGTCTCGACAAAGAATTGTGACGATTCTCTCTGACCAATCAGCAGTCGACAGTGTTTACGTCACTAATTTAGCATATTCAGCTCGGTTGTTGGCTCGGTAAGAACCTCGATTTTGGAGGGCCAGAAAAAAGTAGCCCTGTGCCAGAACTACCCCTAGTGGAAAAGCAAAAAAAAGCAGTGCTACGTGCTGCAGTGGAAAAGTGCCATAAAAAGTCTGTTTACATTCTTTTAATTGATTTAGAGAGAATGTGATGTGTCGGGGGAGGTCAGTGGTGTGGGAAAGTGGGACACTGAAGGGGAGGGGGACGTGGAGGTGTGACACTGAAGTTGTTGGGAGGTGTCACAGGGGATGGTGTCAGGACTGAACTCTTTGTCTTCAAATCTACACGATTCAGATCGTTTGCAAGGCGTTGGTCGTTCATAGAGAGTGAGGCTTTTGGCATGTAGTTTGTGATCTCTCTTAAGGCCCTGACACACCAAGCCGATTTCGGCCATTGAGCGTCCTGTCGCCCTACTCAGATTGGTGTGTCCCGCACAGTCATGTCTTTTCGGCCGTGCTGACACCTTCCGCTGCCGGCAAAATAAATCACTCTGATTGGCTGTTCAGCTTAGCGAAACACTATTTGCCTGAATGGGAGTGGAGCAGTACAGTACTTAAGTAAATGTACTTTGTTACTGTCCACAATCTGCCTAGAAGTATTTTTTATGTTTAATGTAGCTGTTCAAGATGGTCATTTTAATTTTTTTTTAAAAATATACTGTTAATAGTTAAACCAATAATAATGCTAGGGCTGCAACTGACAGTTATGTAGGCACATTTCAAAAATGTCTTAACGCTGTGTGATTAAAAGAATAATCACAAATAGCAGGATAGGCACACATATTTGGTATATCTTGCCCCACTGAAAAGGCACTGCACCAATACTGTTAAAAATATTGGCATAGTTCATCCCTGTACTGCTTGGCTCGAGCTATTTGTTGTTTGAATATATCACGCAGTCTGTCTTCCGGTTGCCTCTTTTGAATGACAAATACGCACTACCGCCGCCTGCTGGTAAGGAGAGTTATTGCGACTCACGCTTGCGCAGGGCGTACGTGCTACTTGGCCGTCGGCTGAAGTCTTTGCGGTGTTTTCCAGTGCGACACATGGCCAAGTGCAGCGCAGGGGACGGCGTGATAGGCTCCCTTGATGGTGGTCTAACAGTGATCCAAAATATTCCCCTCTCTGGTGGGGCATTTAACAAACTGTTTATATTTTGGGAGTTCATGGCTGAGGTTGCCTTTGTTAAAGTCACCAAGAACAATAACTAGACAGTCCGGATAGGTCCTCTCCACACACAGTATCTGGTCAAGTGTGCGCTGTGCCTCCTGCACGTTCGCATGCGGTGGGATGTACACACCGACCAGTATGAACTCGCAGGGGAATAGAAAGGTTTGCAGTTGATGATAACAGTTTCCAGAGTGGGAGAACAGTGCTGCAGAATCACTGTCACATCGTGGCACCAGCCACTGTTAGTGTAAAAACATATTCCTCCACCTTTTGATTTGCCGGAGAGCTCCGTGTCATGATCCGCTGGCAGCTGCAGCACCAAGTCCGGAATCGATCCACACAACCAGCTCTCAGTGAAGCACAAAACACAAGATGAAGAAAAGTCTCTGTTTCTACTAACCAGTAGCTGAAGCTTGTCCAGTTTATTGCTTATGGAACGAGAGAGATATATTCCAGGTAGCGGCGTACGAGCGTCCCGGCCCGTTTCCCTCTCCTGTGGCGTTTCACTGCTCAGATGCAGGTGAGGGTACCTTTTACAAGAATGTCCAATAATTCCACGGAAGAACAAAGAAAAGTGGGAAAGTAATCCGCTGGAGTTGTTTCTCTGATGTTCAGGAGCTCTTCCCTGGTGAAATAGTTCGGTGTACTGTATGCAAACACTGAATTAACACACAAAACAAGGCAAAACAGAGCGCACCAAAACACAGAAGCAGCCATCTGCGGCACCATCTATATATTTAAATAAGTATACATACCATGTAGGCCTACAGTATAAGGTTGTTTCAGAAAAGCTTCTAGCAGATGACACAGATTAACCATAAAGCATCCAAAATAAACTTACTTCATTGGTTTATTCAAAATCTCAGTGTCAAGTTAAAGGTTCTCAATTTGAAATTCAGAGCATTACAAAGCAGCATACAAATGTGTTATGTTAGTATATAGTGGAGTAGCAGAGAAAGTTACTCAGGTTTCTCATGCTAGCTGTACATTCATGCTAGTGCATGTGAGTCCTTGTGTGTCAAGCTAACAGTTGTCTCTTACATAGCGTTTACCACTGATGAAGCAGAAGGCCTACCGTCTGACAGCGCTATCACAGATAATGTGATGTAAACCCTTCTGTTCTGGTTCACATCTACTGTTAGCTTTGTCTGCACCTTGTTAGTACTGTTAGCATTGTTAGCCGCTAGCAGTCGGCTAAGCTGTCGCCATGTTGAAGGTTCTATGAAGGTAATCCCTCTGTTCTAAATATTTAATTGACAAAGGTTTTTAGGAAATCAAAACTGACTTGGTTATGTGTTATTACCTCCAGGTATGTCACTATCTTCTATGCGCTGAGATACCACAACATCATGACAGTGAGGAGAGCCGGCTGCATCATCGGGGGAATCTGGACCTTCTGCACGGGCTGCGGGATCGTCTTCATCATCTACTCAGACACAACCCCGGTCATCATCTGCCTGGTCTCCATGTTCTTTGCTATGCTGCTCATCATGGCCTCCCTCTACAGCCACATGTTCATGTTGGCGCGTTCTCATGTCAAACGCATCGCCGCGCTCCCCAGCTACAACTCCATCCACCAGCGGGCCAGCATGAAGGGGGCCATCACGCTCACCATCCTGCTGGGGATCTTCATCGTCTGCTGGGCTCCCTTCTTCCTCCACCTGATCCTGATGATCTCATGTCCGCGGAACCTCTACTGTGTGTGCTTCATGTCCCACTTCAACATGTACCTCATCCTCATCATGTGCAACTCTGTGATCGACCCACTGATCTATGCCTTCAGGAGTCAGGAGATGAGGAAGACTTTTAAAGAGATGATCTGTTGTTACAGCCTGAAGAACGCCTTCACCAACATCTGCGCTCTAACAGGGAAGTACTGAGCGACACAGACTAGGAAACCGATGACAGGATTTGTAGGATGAACTACTGAATCTGACACTGGAGCATAACCATACGAGAGTATCAAACATAAACTTTGTGAAATGGTTCATTGCACTTCTCAGCAAGTACAGCCTTTGGTCAAGACTGTGTCTTCTCTCAGGAATTACCTGGAGAGGGGTCCCTCACAGTATGTAAGAAGGTTACACTACGTTCTAATGTATCCTCCATGTATACAAAGTGGCTAGTTGAACAAACAGACTGGACCATTTTAAACGATGATTATTTTGAAACTGCATTATAGAAAAACAGTTTGTGTCCTGCCTTTCATTTGAGAGGAAATGTACTGTTCTTTAGACTTTTGCTTGTTCCTTTTGAAAAGAAAACAATTACAAGCTAAGACAGGATATCGTCATGTTCATTAATAAAACAAGTGAACCCTACCGTAAATGCTGTTGTGAAGGAAACCCTAACCCTACAGTAAATGCTGTTGTGAAGGAGACCCTAACCCTACCGTAAATGCTGTTGTGAAGGAAACCCTAACCCTACCGTAAATGCTGTTTTGAAGGAAACCGTAACCCTACCGTAAATGCTGTTGTGAAGGAAACCCTAACCCTACCGTAAATGCTGTTGTGAAGGAAACCCTAACCCTACCGTAAATGCTGTTGTGAAGGAAACCCTAACCCTACCGTATGTATTCATTGTGGGAATTAAGACACGATTGAAAACGTTTAGCAGGGAATACACAATAGTGAGTTGCCTCAGATGATGTCGTCTGAGTCAGTGTGAGCTGAGGCTGAACAATAATTAATTTGAGTAGGAGGAATCTGGCAGGAGGTGATTCAAAACCAAATTGTTAAATATATCTATAAGGAGGAGTGTTACTTTGTCAGTGGTGTCACTCTAAGACCCCATTTACACGCAAATGCATACAAACCGAATACGATATAAAAAAAGTCTTCCGTTCACACAAGACCACTTGGGAGCGCTGGAGACGCTGTAGTCCATGTGCCGGGCCTGTAATTGGCGCTGTACTTTCGCCACAAAATACACCAGAAGCAGCGAAGAAGACCTCAAAGCATGGTTGCCATGGTTGCCCGTTCTGTTTATGCCCCGCGGTGGATTTAGCAACATGTAGTTCATGTAATTCTCCATGTCCACTTGTTGCTGAAGGTTGTGGTAGAGGAGCTGTAGATTTTGCACTAACATCTGTAGCATGGTCAGTAGCTACTGACCATGCTGCAGCAGTGAGCAGCAGAGGTGGGGAGAGGTGGGGCTACGGCTTCATCGTTATCAGGAAATGATCGTAAAGGGCAGGGGTTCCCAACCTTTTTTCCCAAGAGCCCCCCAAATGACTCCTGTTGGAAGTTTCCCCACCCCCCCCCACACACACACAAGCGCAACAGCGGTAATTCAAGTTTAAAAGTCTCAAAATGCTACAACTACTGTCACAAACTGGATGAATGTGAAGTATTTTGTTAAAGGAGGATGAAAGCGTAATTAAGGAGCACAATTGGAGTGACTTTGAAAAGTCTATGTAGTGTAAATATGATATTTGGCCTCAAATCATCTGAGGCCTGGCGGCTCAGAACAGTCTCATAATACACACATGCACTCAGAAGGATTCACACTTGTGTTTTTCAATGCACACACAAATGTGTTCCGTTTCATATACATGTAAATAAAATCCAAATACAGAAAAAAGTTTTACATGTGTATTTTTGATCCTCACATATTAGTTTTCCGTTTAAAACCTCTGCACCTGCAACACAACCCGCTCTCTGTGCACGGATCGCTTTGCATTCGTGCGTGGGTTTTTTGAGACTCCCCTGACGGTCAGCCGATTCGTAATTGTAATTTGTTCTATCTATAGCCAATCAGATGTCTCCTCCATTCTAAGCCGATCACATGAGGGTATGATTTATTGCGTTCATGACGTAGCACTTCTTATAAGCATTTTGCGCTGTCCAGAGATGACAAGTCCATGGAGCCTGCAGGCGCTAATCTCAGGACCGAAGGACCGTAGCATAATCGTCTTTATTTTTACGTTATTATTATTCAAAGATAAATAAGGAAGTGTGTTATATGAGATGGCAGAGAGGTTTCAGCTCCGATTATTAAATCATTAGCATTACCTGTTCTGAAAGTGGCGCTGTACTGAGAGTGGCGACTTTATTTTGTAATTATATAATACTTGTAATAATGGTGCGTTCACACCGGACGCGATGCGAATAATCGCTCGAGTTTCTTGCCGGCTGTCGGCTGTTTACTCGCCTCATTGATCTGAGTCAGCTTCTCGAGCCGTATCTGGCCGTGCAACACTTATTCTGTATGACCGAAGCAGTCGCGGACTGGCCATCGGGTCGGCTCCAATCAACCCACCTCGGTACCGGCAGGGGCGGACTGGCCATCTGAAGATGCTTTGACAGGCGACAGAGGTCCACCGTTTCCCCGCAGCGAGGCTCCCCCCGTTGACAGTTCACTGTCTAGCACCCACGAGAAGTGGCGCTGTACCTTAATAATATAAAAGCTTGTATTTGCGTGCATTTCTTGTTCGGAAAGTGGCGCTGTACTGAGAGTGGAGGTGTCCTGAGATTAGCGCCTGTAGGCAGGCTCCATGGAGCTGTCAGCTCCTGACTGCGCAAAATGCGTACAAGAAGCGCTACGTCATGAACGCAAGAAATCATACCCTCGTGGGGGCACGCTCATGTGATTGGCTTAGAATTGAGAAGAAATCTGATTCGCTATCGATGGAAACAATTACAAGTACGAATCCGTGCACAGGAAGCGGGTTGTGTTTGCAGGTTCAGAGGTTTTACACAGAAAACTAATATGTGAGGATCAAAAATACATATGTAAAACTTTTTTCTATTTTCTGTAAAACATGGTGTAGCTTACTAAAGCACTAAAACATGTGTGAACTGTTTTCAAAGTTGTCTAAATTGTTCAAACACAGCAATCAAAAAACCTTGATCATAGACATTTGACTTTGGAGGACAACAAATAATTTTTTGAACTTAATGTGCTTACCTCTCAAGCCATGTGTCTCCCTTGTTTGCAGGATGATTGAAATGGATGCCTCTTCAAAAATATGTGGTCACATGACCAATTTAACAGGGGTGGCAATACTTGCCCCTTGGCACAAATTACCCCACTCTCCCCTATATGAAACGGAACACATTTGTGTGTGCATTGAAAAACACTAGTGTGAATCCTTCTGTGTGCATGTGTGTATTCAACCCAGTCTCACGGCATTTCGTGTTCACTAACACGATTTGTAATCTATTGATTCGTGTTCACCATCACGATTTGCCCCTTTTTTTCGTGTTGCACAGCACGATTTTAAAAGCAATGTATTTCTACTGGTAACGTGTTTCGTGCCTGCAGGCTGCAGCACGTCTTTTTCTCCGGTCGGGTCGTGGAAGACCTGAAGCTGTGTGGTTCATAAAAACATGTTCTTACTCAATATCAAGCCACAGTTATTGCTTTTATTTTAAATCCTATAATTTCGGACTTTTGTTGTCGTCGTTAAATATTGTTTTCCTTCTAATTTGTTATTCTTTTCAAAATAACACACTGTTATTTACTCACCAATAACACACAATTATCCTTGCTTTTATTTATTGGTTTAATTCCATAATCTCGGGCTTTTTTGGCGTCCGTCAGGAACTGAATTTCAAAATAAATATAACCGGAAACAGACGTAGGCATTTCGAGCGATTACCCAAGATCCTCAGCTATGGTATGAAGCTCGTTGATTGGATGTGTTAGCCGCAATGCATGCTGGGATTTGGTGTTTATATTATATGAAATCCGGAAAACATTTTAAAAGTATAAAATAATACTTAATTCCGAGTGCTCTTGCTTTTCTCTTTGAAAGTCATCACATAACGGCATTGTAATACACGGTTCGGCTGCATTACATACTACAGATCTGCCGTAGTTCTTTATTTATAGAGCCCTGATGAGAAGAACTTTGGAAAAAATGGAAAAAATGCCGCCGAACCTGAATACTTGACATGGATCATAAATATATCGACAATTAAACAACATCTTCAATTTCTCTTGACACAATACGTCTCCTTGCAGTATCAACACTAATTCGGCTGACTTTTACATTTGATCTAATTCATAGATAGGTTATATTTACACCATAACGGTGCACAGCTGAGAGAAAAGGACTGTAGTTTTTAAAGATATTACTGATTTTCTTTGAATGTAAGAATGTAAATACTGAGTCTGAAATAGTATAGCAATATGCTGTAAAATGATGTGAAAGCATGCATAAAACTATACATCTTCAGATGTTGTACACTATAATACAAAGTTATTATGGCTGTGTGCACCTTGTGTGCACCTCCTAGTGGTTAAAGCACGTTATTGAATTATTGTACAGAGTACATACTTTCATAGGGGGAAAGTATAAATATAGAAATATAGAATATAAAAAATCAAGAAGATACTATAAGTGATCTCTACAATAAAACAGTTTAGTGCAGGATGTACACAGATATTAATAGGAGGAGGTGCAAAACAGAACAACGGATTAACCTTTATTTAAACATTAAATATTAAATATTAAGCCTGACAAAGTAATTAACGTCTAATATATTGCTTTCCTGCAATGTTAACTATGTTGAAGCACTTATTTTAACTGATATTATACACATTAATTATACTCTTATGTATGTAGATAGAATAAGAAATGTGCAGAATATGACAGTTTAATGGTGGAGGTACACACATATTGATAGATGTCTTGTAATGCACTGTTGAACCTGTGACCCAAGTTTTTCATTCATTGCATAACTACACCGTAGTTGTGTATGATATGTCAATAAACCTTTGAAAATCTTGAAAGGGATGTGCAAAATAGCCATAATATACAGTCTTTAATGAACTATTAGTAGAGAATAACGAGTAATGAATATACTTTATTACTTGTTTCCATTCATGTCAATTGCAGATACATGTTTAGTCTTCTCAAGCACCAACTATCAAATATCTCTCCTGATTGTTGGCACTTGACAATCACCTTACCTGAATTTTACTCAGGTGTAACTCATGTCTGATTTAAGGGTTGTTTATATTTCACATCATTAATCAGAATCTGCAAAGTAACTCAAATAAATGCAGTGGAGAAAAATACCAGGTTAACCTCTGAATTGTAGTGGAGTAGAATTACAAAGTAGCAATGAGCTGTCATGTGGGTATATATTAATGCTGCGTATTATGGACACAAGTGATTTTCACCCATTTATTAATTATATGTTTTACATTTGATAACACCAATGTGTTTAATAATGGCAACTTCTAATTGTGGGGAAAACGAAAACGTTCAGTAGAGACGTTCCATAGAACATTTTGCGAAACACAATAGCCAGCATGTGTAGTTCTGGGGGGGCGTTCGATTCCAGTTTTGGATAGACTGGCGTGGTTTCGTTCCATTTCACACAGCTGTTTGACGCTCTGCGTAACCTTACGGGAACTGTAGTCCTAAACGATAGCTGGGGATTATGGGTAGTGTAGTGTTTTCGGCCATCCTAAACTCAAAAATGTTGACAATCGCAATGATGCTCGAAATGTCCCTTACAGGCCTACGTCTGTTTCCGGTTATTTTTATTTTGAAATTCAGTTCCTGACGGACACCAAAAAAGCCCGAGATTATGGAATTAAACCAATAAATAAAAGCAAGGATAATTGTGTGTTATTGGTGAGTAAATAACAGTGTGTTATTTTGAAAAGAATAACAAATTAGAAGGAAAACAAAATTTAAAAATACAGATTTCAGTATCCTGAGGCTCTGAGCCCCATTTATTGTCCTCACAGACAGCAACAAAAGCCCGAAATTATACTATTTAAAATAAAAGCAATAACTGTGGCTTGATATTGAGTAAGAACATGTTTTTATGAACCACACAGCTTCCGGTCTTCCACGACCCGACCGGAGAAAAAGACGTGCTGCAGCCTGCAGGCACGAAACACGTTACCAGTAGAAATACATTGCTTTTAAAATCGTGCTGTGCAACACGAAAAAAAAGGGGCAAATCGTGATGGTGAACACGAATCAATAGATTAAAAATCGTGTTGGTGAACACGAAATGCCGTGAGACTGGGTTGGTGTATTATGAGACTGTTCTGAGCCCATACGCCCCCTGCGATCTTTGGCGCCCCCCAGGTTGGGAACCACTGGTATACTGTAGCGCATACACACGGAGCCGTTTCCCCCCCAGAGCGTTCCGTTTGCAGATCTATCCACCTTGGGACCCGTTGTCGTTTGCAGGGTCCATTTCCGTTACGGCCTCGTGTGAACGAACGGGCTATACGAAAGAGAAAAGTAGCGGATACAACCGTTTGCGTTCTCGTGTAAACAGCACATCAATGGGGAAAGTAAGCTGCTGCTTAACCTTCGGATGTTATGACCTGTCAACAGATAGTTTGCTGACACTACATTCGTCCTGCCTCCGCCTGCAGCAGCATAAACTCTGAGCTAATGAGCAACTTCCTTAAATGCTAACGCTCTTGTATCTTCATATTATTTATAGCTGCTATATTTGGTGTGCAGCCCATGATCTCTTCATGACATAGCCCTGCCAGTGCTTGTATGAAACAATGTAAAATGTCATAAGTTTACACTTTAAATGTAAAATTGATTGTAGCTTCAAAGTGCTTTCAGTAAGTGTTTGTAAGTCGCTCCTACCTCCCAATTAAGAAGCTAAACAGACCTTTGTTATCAAATGCAACCGTCTGAAACGGCTGTTCATGACTAAAGCTAGAAGCTAAACATGTCTTTCTAGTGTTACACCATTTGTAATATGTATTTCAAAAAGAGCAAGTCTCTATTAGTTGTGTCTTTGATTTATCTGTGGCATATCTTATGCATAAAGACTCTGGGACAAGAGATGTTTTGGGATCAAAATCATGTTGTAATGGCCTTACTGTATTCCCCATTAATTGTCTTTGTAAGTGCTTTGTATTTGTGAGATCAAAAGAAGAGCATATGAATATGCAAACAAATGTACATGCCCACATGGCAAAGTGCTTTTATTAAAACCCAATGATATCATTGTTATTATTTATTGGGAAGAACTTAGTTGTCCCGAAAGAAACAGCAGCAAAAACACTGAATGTAATGTTACACGAGAGGGAAGCCCACTTAGTAATTGCATGATCAGTCCTATGTTATTGTAAAGTGAGCCCGTATAACAGTTACAGGTGTCATGTAAGTTCTGGTGAATTCATGGCATGCAAAAATATAAATGTGAACTGCAAGAGAAACGACTGATGTCAGTGTTGGCGATGTTGCACAAAAGTATGTATTTTATTAATTTGAGAGTGAATAAAAGCAAAAGGCAAAGTTCTGAGCTGTCTTCATATACTTGTTTGCATCAACTGGTGAATTGTGAATGATGGAAACCTCAAGATTATGATCTATGTGAAAAAATGACAACATGCTCTTTGAAAACAGTCTCTGGGAAATATGTGTCCCATGTGAATGTGGTGCAGATGGGTCATTTCAAACGTTATTTATACAGATTGACACTTGGTTTAAAATGCGAGTACATCCATGTCGTGAGAGAAAACGAGTGCGGTAGATAATCAGCAAGGCAGAGAGAAGATAGCTAGATGGTATGGAATTTAAAAAATCATACACAGAAACACTCAGACACTCAACAAATAGATTGAAAGTCACATGTGCACATTTAAACACAAAATGAATAAAAGGTCCGTAGCCTTGAACTACCTTTATTTGAGAACCAGGTGTAAAAGTTTGGCCCACTGCGAACCTGCTGTTCCCATTCCCAGTGGCAGTGCAGATCTGTTTATTAGTCTACCTACATTTAGCTGTATCTTGCTTGTAGTTTAATTGCTATAAAGTACAATTGCAACATTACATGATTGTCTATGGGAGTTATCAGCTGTGCAGCATTTCATTGTTTTACCAAGAAGACCAGAGAGGCTGGCTTCACTTTACACACAGTACAGATAAACAAGATTACAACTACAACAAGTTGTGAAAGAGGCAAATATACCATTAAGACAAAGTTATCCTGATTGGTAACATTAACTCTCAACATAATTGATCTGTTAGCTAAACAGATAAGTTACAACCAGCACAACATTGTTAAACTGTTAGCTGTGCTAGCTTAGCTCAAAAGGTACAGGAAATGGGAACATTAACAACAAGGAGAATCTGCATTCTTAAATGCTATTTCATAATATCTGAAGACGAATTGAGCAACTTGTCACTTCACAATCTACGCAAAAATTGTAAATCTAGTCAAGGCAAGTTTATTTATACAGCACCTTTCAGCACACGGCAATTCAAAGTGCTTTACAAAATAAAAGACATTTAAGAAGAAATACAGCAGAAACACATTATAACATGGCATTTAAAAACAGGCATTAAAAAACAAAGATAATGAAATAAACACAACAGCTATAGAATACATGAATAATACTGCAGTGTAAAAGTTACAGCGGACCTGCAGGATTCTGGGAGTTTGTTCCAGATAGTCGGGGCATAATAGCTAAACGCTGCTTCTCCATGTTTAGTTCTGACTCTGGGGACAGAAAGCTGACCCGTCTCAGAAGACCTGAGACTCCTGGATGGTTCATAGTTATGCAGGAGATCGTTAAAATAATTTGGTCCTAAACCATTCAGTGCTTTATAAACCAGCAGCAGTATTTTGAAATCTAACAGACACACAGGAAGCCAGTGTGAAGACTTCAGAACAGGAGTGATGTGATCCACTTTCTTAGTGTTAGTGAGGACTCGAGCAGCAGCGTTCTGAATCAGCTGCAGCTTTCTAATAGATGTGTTAGTGAGACCTGTGAAGACACCATTGCAGTAGTCCAGTCTGCTGATGGTAACGTACCAAATCACACACTAACAGCAACTTTGAACACTAACCAACATATTGTTATACAAAAGATAATGGTTAAAGGTGGGGTAGGTAAGTTTCAGAAACCGGCTCGAGATACACTTTTTTATATTCCATGGAATGCTCTTAATCAATCAATCAATCAATGTTTATTTATATAGCCCAATATCACAAATGTTACATTTGTCTCAGTGGTCTTCACAGTGTGTACAGAATATCAGTATGACAATACGACACCCTCTGTCCTTAGACCCTCACATCGTACAAGGAAAAACTTCCAAAGAAAACCCAGTTTAAAGGGAAAAATGGGAGAAACCTCAGGGAGAGCAGCAGAGGAGGGATCCCTCTCCCAGGACGGACAGACGTGCAATAGATGCCGTGTGTAAATTGAAAAGATAATACATTTGCAACATAGGTAGTCCAAATGTTTGGAAATGCATGTGTGTATAATAGGAAGATGAATCCACGAGGATATCCATCCTGGACCGATGATCCATGACCACAGCCACGACTCAAGATCCAGGGCTCGCGATCCAGGACACAAGACCGCAGGATCATCCATGACTCCGGATCCCAGCATATATAGACCCCAAAAAGAAAGACATTTGGGGAAGCTGGGTTAATCGGAACATGAGAGTACACGGGTATAGACAGAGAGAAGGAAGAAGTAAGATGTCCCCCGACAAACTAAGCCTATATCAGCAAAACTAGGGGCTGAATCTAATCAGCCCTAACTATAAGCTTTATCAAAAAGGAAGGTCTTAAGCGCACTCTTAAAAACGGATAGGGTGTCTGCCGCCCGAACACAAACTGGAAGCTGATTCCACAAATGTGGAGCTTGATAAGAAAAGGCTCTGGCTCCCATTGTACTTTTAGAGACTCTAGGAACAACCAACAACCCTGCATTCTTGGAACGCAATGCCCTAGTAGGACAGTAGGGTATAATGAGTTCTTTAAGGTAAGATGGCGCCTGCCCATTAAGGGCTTTGTAGGCGAGAAGAAGAATTTTAAATTCTATCCTGTGTTCTATAGGGAGCCAGTGTAAGGCGGCCAGAACAGGAGTAATGTGGTCCCTTTTCCTAACTCTGGTTAGTACGCGAGCCGCAGCATTTTGAATCAGCTGAAGCGACTTGATTGACTTCTTGGTACTCCCTGATAGTAAAGAGTTACAATAATCCAGCCTCGAAGTAACAAATGCATGGACTAGTTTCTCTGCATCGTTTTGAGGCAAGATATGCCTGATTTTTGCAATGTTACGTAGATGGAAGTAGGCGGTCCTTGAAATTGATTTTATGTGGGCGTTAAAGGATAAATCCTGATCAAATATAACACCAAGATTCCTTACAGTCTCACTGGAGGCCAAATTAATGCCATCCATAGTTAGTATATCTTTAGATAATTTGTTTCGTAGATTCTTCGGGCCAAGTACAATAACTTCAGTTTTGGTCGTGTTTAACATCAAAAAGTTTAAGGTCATCCACGTTTTTAAGTCCTTAAGGCAGTCTTGAATTTTATTTAGATGATTAATTTCATCAGGCTTAATTGATAAATATAGTTGAGTATCATCCGCATAACAATGAAAGTTTACAGAATGATTCCTTATAATATTGCCTAACGGAAGCATATATAATGTGAACAAAATAGGTCCGAGCACTGAGCCCTGTGGCACTCCATGGCTAACTTTGGTTTGCGTGGAAGATTCATCGTTGACACGTACAAACTGAGAGCGTTCAGATAGATAGGACCTAAACCAGCCTAAAGCAGTTCCCTGTATGCCAACCAAGTGCTCTAGTCTTTGCAATAGGATATCATGGTCGATAGTATCAAATGCAGCACTGAGATCGAGCAAAACAAGAATAGAGACAAGTCCCTTGTCTGAGGCTATTAGAATATCATTTGTGACTTTAACCAGAGCTGTCTCTGTGCTATGATGTGTTCTAAAGCCAGACTGAAAATCTTCAAATAAATCATTGTTTTTTAAGTAATCACACAACTGTTTTGCGACCGCTTTCTCAAGAATTTTTGAGAGGAACGGAAGATTAGAAATAGGTCTATAGTTGGCTAAAACCTCTGGATCGAGGTTGTGCTTTTTAAGAAGCGGTTTTATCACTGCTACTTTGAATGATTGTGGAACATAGCCTGATAATAAAGACATATTCATAATATTTAATAAAGAAGTGCTAATTCATGGAAAAACTTCCTTCAACAGTTTAGTTGGAATTGGGTCTAACATGCACGTTGATGGTTTAGAAGAGAGAATCATTGAATGTAATTGTTCAAGGTTAATGGCTGAAAAGCATTCTAGTTTACTATCTAGTGTAATATTAGAACTTACGATTCCGGGAGCTGTTGATAACACTATACTGGTCGAAGGCAAGAGGTCATTAATTTTGTTTCTAAGAGTAACAATTTTATCGTTAAAAAAGCACATAAAATCATTACTACTGAGTGCTATGGGAATAGAAGGCTCAATGGAGCTGTGGCTCTCTGTCAGCCTGGCTACAGTGCTGAAAAGAAATCTTGCATTATTCTTATTCTCATCTATTAATGAACAGTAGTAGGCTGCTCTCGCTTTACGCAGTGCTTTCTTATATTCATTGAGAGTAATATGCCAAATTAAACGAGATTCTTCAAGTTTAGTGGAACGCCATATCCTTTCAAGTTGTCTAGACTTTTGCTTTATTTTGCGGGTTTCGGCATTATGCCATGGAGCTAATCTATGTTGCTTTATTTTCTTCTTTTTCAAAGGAGCAACAGAGTCTAATTTTATTCGCAGCGCATCTATAGCACTATCAACAACATGATCAATTTGGGGTGGTGTACATTTTGTATAAGTTTCCTCCCTTACATGCAGACATGCTATTGAGTTAAGTATTGGTGGAATCTCTTCCTTAAATGTGGCTATAGCACTAACGGATAGGTTTCTGCTGCAAGAGCTTTTGACTAATGCTTTGTAGTCTAGTAACAGTACTTCAAAAGTTACTAAGAAATGGTCGGATAAAGCAGGATTATGCGGTTCGACTAATAGTTGCTCAATTTCAATACCATAAGTCAGAACAAGGTCGAGAGTGTGATTATAACAGTGGGTTGGTTTATTTACACTCTGACAGAAACCAACAGAATCTAATATAGAGTTAAATGCAACAGTAAGGCTATTTTTATCATCGTCAACATGAATATTAAAGTCACCTACAATAATTACTTTGTCTGTTTTAAGAACCAAAGTTGATAAAAACTCAGAGAATTCTGATAAGAATTCTGAATAAGGACCTGGTGCACGATACACTGTAACAAATAAGATTGGCTGCAAAGTTTTCCAGGTTGGATGCGTAAGACTAAAAACGAGGCTTTCAAAAGAGGTATAATTACATTTTGGTTTAGTATTGATAAGTAAACTTGAGTCAAAGATTGCTGCAACTCCACCTCCTCGGCCCGTGCCTCGAGCAATATGAGTGTTGACATGGCTGGGTGGAGTGGCCTCATTTATGCTGACATATTCTTCATGTCTCAACCAAGTTTCAGTGAGACAGCATATATCAATATTATAATCTGATATTAAATCATTTACCAATATTGCTTTAGATGCTAGAGATCTTATGTTTAAGAGACCACATTTAATCTTCCTGTTTTGTTGCACTGTAGTAGTTGTTACATTTACTTTTATTAGGTTATTATGTATGACACCTCTATTAGGTTTTACCTTAAATTGTCCTTGGGCAGACACACACACCGCTAATATTGGGTATTTTATTGGGTTCGGGATTCCTATGGGTGACTGCCTAGGAGAGAGCGCAGAGAAGCGTGTAAGACTGCGACTCTGCCTCCTGGTCTCAACTCCAGTTTGTCATGGATTACGTCCACAAAGCCCTGAAATGTTTGCCGAAATGAGATCTGCACCTTTCAAAGTAGGGTGAATGCCGTCTCTCTTAATCAGACCAGGTTTTCCCCAGAAGGCTGTCCAATTATTTACGAAGCCCACATTGTTTGCTGGGCACCACCAAGACAACCAGCGCTGAAATGATGACATGCGGCTATACATGTCATCATTGATCAGATTGGGGAGGGGACCAGAGAAGATTACGGTGTCCGACATTGTTTTAGCATAACTACACACCGACTCCACATTAAGTTTGGTGCATTCTGATTGGCGTAAACGAACATCATTACCACCGACGTGAATAACAATCCTACCGTATTTGTGTTTATTTTTAGCCAGCAGTTTAAGATGCGCCTCAACGTCGCCCGCTCTGGCCCCCGGAATGCATGTGACTGTGGAGGCTTCGGTCTCTAAATTCACGTGTCTCATAATAGAGCTACCAATAACCAGAGTTGGCTTCTCAGCGGGTGTCTCGCTGAGTGGGGAATATCTGTTAGATACGTGAACGGGTTGGTGGGGACCTGCGGGTTTCGCTTTATGCCCCTTCTGAACAGTCATCCAGACTCCCTGCTGCTCGGGAGTTGCCGGGGGACGGCTAAGAGGAGCTACCTTTGGCCGGTCCGCACTGGCTAACATGGGCTTTACTTTAGCTGAGTTACTTTCTAAGATGCGGAGCCGGGCTTCTATGGCTATGATTCCCGCCTCCAACCTAACAACTATACTACATTTAACACATGTATCCTTACCAGTAAGGGAGGCCGGGAAGTAACCAAACATGAGACAGGAAGAGCAGGAAATAGCACCAGAGGGTGGAGAAAGAGCCATGGCTAGCTATCAAGCTAAAGTAGCTACCGTTAGCAAACCCGAAAAGAGTGTAGGCAACTGTGGAGTTACAGTCGCTAAGAGAAGGAGAGTTGTGAGTGCTTAAGCTGTAGTAACGTGTGATTACAACGTCAGGCAGTTGCCGTGATCAAGAGTTTTAAAACGATCGATTAAGTTTAAGTTAATAAGCTATCAGCAACAGAACAGACACACGGGTTACCCGGAGATGACAACAACAACCGGAAGTTACAACGTGCAACGTGCTCACCGCAATAGGTTCCTCCTTCAGTCCTCCTTCAGAGTTAGAACATCTTAACATCCCGATAGCAATGAATATCTGAAGTGCTTTGACAACAAATCCATAAAAAAATGTCATCTGTAGAAGCCGTAAAACTGTAAAAAGTACAACCTGCCCGTCAGCCTCCATCGGGGCACACATTTATCTCGTGCCCTCATTGGTCATGTGCGCGTTCGTGTGTGTTGGAGGAGGGGCTCTGTGAGGAAGTGGCAGATTTTCTCCGGTTGTGTATTTTCAAATTCTAGCGATCTCGAGCCGGTTTCTCAAACTTACCTACCCCACCTTTAATGTAAAGTAAAGCCATGTAGAATAGAATGGTGCAGGAACAAGTCCTAAAACCTGGAAATAAGTTAACATTTTACAACATCCTGTTTCCGATTGTAAAATGTGTTTATGGTAAGACGCCTGAAAAACGCACTCATAAAAACTAAATAGATGTTTCCCTTTTTGTTCCAGGACATTAAACACATCAGTTAATACCCCACTGATGGATATCCGAAGCATAATGGGTGATAAACAGAATATTCTGGTATTTGATAGCCTATATGTTATGTATGATAGGTATTTTGCAAAAGACACACAATATATAATATAGGCTAATATATACACACACACACACATACACACACACACACACACATATATAAAAAAACACTAATGGTCTATATGATAGAGAAGCAGAAGCAGATTGTGTAGGCCTACTACTCAGCTATTTTAATAAGTTGACAAATGAAGAAACAATAATACATTATACATAGACAGAAGTTATATATCAGAACAAATTAATATCTATATCAGTAAAAATGAATATCTATATCTATGTCAGAACAAATGAAAATCTACATCTATATTTATATAAAAAATGTAAATGTTCAAGTTAAACACAAGAACATGACACCACCCCGCCCCAAACCATATTTAGACAAAGTTGCTCATGAAAGTTTAAATGAGCTAACAGCCCTGACAGAGGACTGTTTTGAGGAGCTTCTTTCTCGTGCTCCCTTTCTGCAGGTCGAGAGAGGTGAGTCTGGCAATGTGGTGTAGTCTTATTTTCAGAAACACAACCAATGACAACAAGTCGGAATAATGGTTGTCGATGCCAAACTGCGTCTCCTCAATGTGTTCCCCAAGCTGAAAAACATCCTCCGTTCCAATCTCCTCCCGGACGATGGAGGTGACTGTCGACTCCTTTGGAGCTTGCCTTGTTGAAGCTTGGCGAATCCCCCTCTCTGCAGCTCTCAGCCCCTTCACTGTGCCTTGTGATGGAATCACTAGGCCACCGTTGTGTTTCAGGGCTAGAAGGTGGTAGCTCTCATCAAATGATGAAGCTATAGCATCTCTGACCAAGCTTGCACGGCACACATCACAGGACAGCTTTCGCAGAATCTGCCAGACTACAAATCCTGCGATGTAGACCAGCGCATTTCCCACCAGTTTCAGCAGAGGACATCTCTCCCGCAGACAGGGACACGGTGTGATCTTGGGCTGCCACGTTGCCTGTCTCACTATGAAACACCGAGCCATCAGACGGCGGAAGACGGCCTGGAACTGGCGTGCAGATGGATGTTATTCCAGCCACCTTGTTTGGAAAACAGGCACACAATACATACATTACTCATAAGTCACTTTCAGAATGGATTGCAATGAAAAGAACATCAACCCTACCTGACGCTCTGATGGAATTAAACAGGAGCTCCAAGTGATCCTGGCTGAACCGGCAGGCGAGGACATACCGCTGAACTTGGAGCAGTTCAGGAATCATCCGCATCAACGTGTCGATGTTAATGACACATCCGATGGCTGACAAGTACCTGCAAAAGAAAAACATGTTATTACTCTGATCATGGCAAAACATATACAGTATACTTGTAGGACACTTAGCTAACTAGGAACAATGTAACTGCAGAACTGGGATAACTTGAGAACAAGAACACATGCAATGCATACCATTTTGACACCGACATGTGCTTGATGTTGTGTGATACGTACCATTAGAAGCATGGGACCTCAAAAACACTGAAGACAAGATCATTCAAATAGAAACAAAACTGCAGATTGAAAAACATTGAAACAAGAGAACATCATTTCAACATACATACCCTCCTTCTGACACCTGCAACACTTGATGTTGTGTAACACATACTATTTAGAAGCATCTGGGACTTCAAAAACAATGAATACAAGATCATTCCAACACACAAAACTGAACACAGAAAAACATGTAAATAAAAGAGCATCATGTTGGCAGACCAAACTAAAGGAAACACGTTGTAACAGTAGCATCATATGAACCTGATGGAGAGAACAGAGCATCATATGAACCTGATGGAGAGAGCAGAGCATCTTATGAACCTGATGGAGAGAGCAGAGCATCTTATGAACCTGATGGAGAGAGCAGAGCATCATATGAACCTGATGGAGAGAGCAGAGCATCTTATGAACCTGATGGAGAGAACAGAGCATCATATGAACCTGATGGAGAGAGCAGAGCATCATATGAACCTGATGGAGAGAACAGAGCATCATATGAACCTGATGGAGAGAGCAGAGCATCTATGAACCTGATGAGAGCAGCACTAGAACTGGAGAGAGCAGAGCATCTTATGAACCTGATGGAGAGAGCAGAGCATCTTATGAACCTGATGGAGAGAGCAGAGCATCTTATGAACCTGATGGAGAGAGCAGAGCATCTATGAACCTGATGGAGAGAGCAGAGCATCATATGAACCTGATGGAGAGAGCAGAGCATCTTATGAACCTGATGGAGAGAGCGGAGCATCTTATGAACCTGATGGAGAGAGCAGAGCATCTTATGAACCTGATGGAGAGAGCAGAGCATCTTATGAACCTGATGGAGAGAGCAGAGCATCTTATGAACCTGATGGAGAGAGCAGAGCATCTTATGAACCTGATGGAGAGAGCAGAGCATCTTATGAACCTGATGGAGAGAACAGAGCATCTTATGAACCTGATGGAGAGAGCAGAGCATCATATGAACCTGATGGAGAGAGCAGAGCATCTTATGAACTCGATGCACAACGGAACAGAGTATCGTTGAACTCATGTCGTGAACTCTTCATGCATGAATAACAAGCACTATTTGAATAGACCTCTTAGATCGGTGAAGTGGTGCTCCATCCTTTGTCTCCAAAGTGAGCAAGTACTCCCTGGCTCTTGACAAAAATGCTTTCCTCTCTCTCCACTTCAAAGCACCCGAGGGAGAGTTGAATCCTTTGGCACGAGGATTGATTGATGAACGTCCACTTGATCTGTCCGGTGGTCGTTGGACTGTATGCTGCAGAGAAAGATGCAGTCGCTGCTCAAACAAGTACAAACAGCAACATGTTGATCATCACGTCCAGCCATAACGTGCAAATGAACAGACAACAATATTTAGATACAACTTTTAGCAGCAGAGACATAACTTGTACAAACAGGTCTACAACAATCATCATTTACCTGCAACATATTACTAACTTCAGCATGTGCCATGTATCCATCATTACACATACTTTGTCACCAGTCGAGGGATGCGGGAAACTGGTTTGAAGCGGCTCCTGTGGGTTTCCCTTCAGCTCACACCCAAGTTGGTTGCACATGCTGACGTTGGAGGCATCCATCTTGACAGATACCACCCGAATGCCCCGTGCAGGCAGCTCCTCCAAAGCATGACTGAGAAGGACCCTTTGTGTTTCAGGTAATATGCAATGGGAGCCTTCCAATGTCCTTGTAGGCCAATCACCATGAACACAAGAGCCTCAGCAGCAGCATCGGTCTCATTGTTTCCATCACCATGCTCAGTAACACAGTTACAACACATTTTAACCCGAAATGAAATGGTGTTCTGTTTTTTAACAATGTACTAACATAGCGAGACATTCCGACACCAGACAAATTGTGGGTAGATTAGTAAACCTGGTGTTTACCCTTCAGGCTTCGCTTCGGGATCTTCGGGCAGTTGAATGTTATGCACCCTCTATTCAAAAAAGAGAACGGAGCGAAAGATACAAACAACAAATGGTGTCAGGTGCGCGTGACCTGCTCCGCTGCGCATGCATCATCTCCAAAGTGCTTCCACAGCAGTGACACACATCTGTGGATAATCATTTATACGAACATGGTTAAAGCAACCATCACTAAACGCCAGCAACACTGCATCTACTGCAGACCGTAGCAACCGGTCATCTCGTGACCCTCCGCTGTGGACACTAGCTTACTCCCGCCTGACTCGCCGCCCTCACCCCGAGCAGCACTCTTCGTTGCCCGAAACTACGCCGCCCCTCTGCGGCCCGCAGGTGCCAGGATACCACGGCAACACAGAGCCTGCCCAGGTATATCTAAACAAGTACCGCCTGTACAGTGGGGTTAGGTGGTCATTTTGCAGCTCGTGGTATACAAATAGACAAGGGCTAGAATATGTGAAAATAGTGCCATATTCTGCCATGCCTGTAGAAACGTTGGGTCAAATGTAATGCATACAATAGCACAGATGCCTTCACCACGAATGGCTACACAAAGATCTCATATCCCAAGCTTATCAACGAGCTGATGTTGCAGCTGAAATGATCTCCAGGTCACAAAGTCAACCTCACATGATGATGTATGATGATGATGATGATGATGATGATGATGATGATGATGATGATGATGATGATGATGATGATGATGATGATGATGATGATGTGATCCAGTTTTCAAGGACAGTAAATATTCTCTTCCCAGAGTATATGATGGGACCAAGGTGATGTTTAGTAGGCTACATGGTTTTAATAATACTTTTGCTTTTCAATGTTTGCCATTTCAAACCATGAGCTGGTTCAAATAATATGTGCCTTGATTTACAAAATGTTCTCATTTGTTTTATCAGCACAGCTTTGAAGCTGTTGTGCTTTTCTTTGCCACAGTCCACTTTGGACAATATGAAATATTTCAGGATTGCACGAAAAGTGCACTCACTTGAAATGTTCTCACTTGCTTGGTTTCAAAACATAACAAATGCCATAATCTGTTCATTGGGACCATCAATGCTATTTCTCATTGCTGTTGCCGGCCACTATTGCTCATGTAAACCTACTACTGCTGCCCCCCTGTAAACTCAGAGGCACCCTGAGTCATGTTGTTCTGGAGCCGGGCCTGCACACGGCCACATACTGAACACACTACAGAGCCCATTCCGTGTCCTGTTAGTGTTTACTTCCTGTCTGCCTTCTTCTGGTGATTTATCTGACGTCCAGCGCTCCGTCTTTTAACCTCTTTTCCTTTCTCTTTCTGGATCCTCCTTAGCAACCTTCATTATAGTCCTTGACAGTGGTCTGTACTGCTGGATTAACAACGTGTCACATGTTAAGAATGTACATCAGAATCGAGTATTCAACTAAGCCGTGTAATGCAAGTTGTTAGTAGCCTAAGGGCCTACACAGTTGTTATGCTATACCACATTGCCCTTCACTGGATGTATAATGAGCTGCACTAAACTACATGTTAGCATTTCAAATACCTAGCCATTCTTTTGCAGTTATTTTGGTGAAAGTAACTAGAAAAGTAACTAAAGTAGTGTAACTCATTACATTTCAGAGACAGTAATTTTGTAATGTAATTTATTACTTTCAAAAGAGAGTAATAAGTAATATGTAATATATTACATTTTGGAAGTAACTTGCCCAACACTGCAAACCAGACATTCACTGGTTATGTGGATTATATTGCACATGTTTTCTGATGGCCATGGCATCCAACATGAGTGCAACACATCCATGTTCAGCCTGGTCTTCCTGGCCTCTTCTCTCCAGCATCTCCAGCATCATCTTATTCAGGCCAGGCTCGCCATCCACCGAACACAGCCACCTGTACACAAATTAAGAAGTAGCTATTTAACGTATTTGCAAACGTAATTTCCAAAAGTGAAATTGAACAACATTAAGACGACCTTTGTAATGCATGTGGATGAGGGAGGGGACGATCTGTAGTCTCTCTGAGGTATTCGTATGCCTTTGGACCATGCAGATGGAGTGAGGCAAGCTCTCGGTGGTCCTTGGAGTACTCATGGCCCTGCTTTGCCTTCAAGTCTATTTGAAGATCTGAAATTGTATGAGAAAAGTCCCCTTCATATAATAACAAAGGAGTTTAATAAAGAGTGTAAGAGCAAGATGTACATGCATTTCAAAGTGCTAATGTCATCTTACCTGAGTAGAAATCAAGCCTCTCTTTGAGTTCTTCATCAATGAGGTTCTTTTCCCTCAAATCCCCCAAAAGACTCCTCACTGTGGTCTCTGCCCTCTTTTCTCTAGCCATGGCATTCTTCCTCTCTCGCTCGAGACTCTCCACTCTTGCTAAAGCTTCATTGAGTCTGGCCTTAAGAGCAGAAGGAGAAGCAGGCGAGACATCGCTATGATCCCAGTAGAGAGAGGGATGAACATGGTTTGAGTGATGTTTCACTTCACACACATCACTTTGACACAACTAGAGTATGGCCCACATTCTGTCTCATAGTCATCACCTGTCAAAGCCACTACCAGCATCATGTGTGTGTGTGTGTGTGTGTGTGTGTGTGTGTGTGGTGTGTGTGTGTGTGTGGTGTGTGTGTGTGTGTGTGTGTGTGTGTGTGTGTGTGCCAGGAATGCATGTTCAACATGTCTTCAATTGTGTGTGTATGGGTTTATTTGTGAGTGTGTTCAATATGAGTGGCAGCAAACAAGAGAGATTTGACTTTGTCTAGGACCATTATGATATGATGTTGAAAATAGAAATACTCACATCATTAGGCTGAGGTTGTGAGTGTGAGGTTGAAGCT
>CM070478.1:42094322-42190193 GCA_036324585.1 Champsocephalus esox
GATAACATTAGGCGATGTTGCTGATGTTACACCTCTTGATCTACTTCCGGATTTTAGCACTGACAAGCTTTATCTGAATCCGAGGTATAAGATGTTTTAGGTGGGCTTTTATAAACTGATCTGTTTTAAAATGCTCATGTTTAAATGACTTTCTTAATGAAATATTGTGCAAATTAAATATGTGTATGATAACAGCTGGATGGAAACAAATCGCAATGTCAAAGACTTCAAATGTTTTGGCATTTTCATAATAAAAACTCTTAATGGTGGGGTAGGTAA
Source organism: Champsocephalus esox (assembly GCA_036324585.1). Taxonomy (NCBI): domain Eukaryota; kingdom Metazoa; phylum Chordata; class Actinopteri; order Perciformes; family Channichthyidae; genus Champsocephalus; species Champsocephalus esox. Next base: position 42,094,602 of record CM070478.1, read on the forward strand.
GTTTGAGAAACCGGCTCGAGATCGCTAGAATTTGAGAAATTTGAGAAAATCTGCCACTTCCTCACAGAGCCCCTCCTCCAACACACACGAATGCGCACATGACCAATGAGGGCACGAGATAAATGTGTGCCCCGATGGAAGGCTGATAGGCAGGTAGGCCATCCAATCCGTTTAGCCGGATTGGTCGTGCTTTTTACAGCACTACGGCTTCTACAGATGATGTTTTTTTATGGATTTGTTGTCAAAGCACTTCAGATATTCTTTGCTATCGGGATGTTAAGAGCATTCCATGGAATATGACAAAAAGTGTATCTCGAGCCGGTTTCTCAAACTTACCTACCCCACCTTTAAGTACTGTATATTTAATATTAATATTTAATAACATCTGCTTGTAGTGACTCTGTGATTTTAAACATTTGACGATTATGTTCATGCAACAATAGTTTACTGCAGATGAAGTTTGTTTTAACCAAGGTATAAGGTTTTTTTAGGTGTGATTTTATGAATTATCTGATCTGTCAACATTTGATGAATTTGAAAAATATTAATGTTTTTAAATGTTAAAAATGATTTTCTTAATGACATATTGTGCGAATGAAATCCTTGTAGATAAATGTCCAATGAATGTATTCTTACATTTGATTTTTGAATAAAAACCATATCCACCACCTGGTACTTCCAGTCATCGTCATTGACACACAATGTGCAGATATAACACAATCAAATGTTAATTCTGGTTAAAGAAATGTAACACAACATGTGCAGAAATAACAAATGAGTGTGTTCATCTTGGTTACACATTTATGACACACAATGTGTAAAATGTGCACATTGTGTGTAAGGGGCATGTAACACATGTGTGTGTAAAAATGATTTACACATAAATAAACACAACACGTGTTGTCCCTGAGCACACTCTGTAGGTGTGTTGAAATGCAACACATGTTGTGTTATTTTGGACACGTCCCTTCTAAGAGGGTAGTTCTGTTGGTCGGTACTCTACTCCCCGATATGCTGGTCTGCTGGAGTTATGCAGGTGGCTTAAATACTGTATGCCTTCAAGTGAAAACTGAGAACTGAGGTCCCTGTCAATGTACCACATGTCTTTTCTATGTGTCTTCAATACAAATATATACATAAAAGAAAGGTAGAATGGTGATTAGCACTTCATTGAGATACACCAACGAGCTCCTTCAGTCATGTATTATGACTGTGGCTTTGGGCCAGCAGAAGAAGTTGTCAGATGGAATTTAACTCTCATCAGACGTTTCAACCACAGCGTTCTCCTGTTGGGGGTCTGCAGTGATTGCCACCAGTCAGTGCCCCCCCTCCCAGCAAGAGGCTCTTTCTGCTGCCTCCTACTACACAGGCAGCTTCTTTTTATTCCCACTTGCTATTCCCAGAGTTGTGAGCATCTTCCACACAGTTGCCCCTGGATACCCCTGCAGCCGACCTTACCTGGTATAGCCAGGTCCCTCTGTCCCTGATCTGATGGACCAGGTCCTGGTACTTGTTGGCTTTTCTTTCCGAGGCCTCTTCACCCCTGACTCCCCAAGGGACTGTCAGTTCAGTAAAGGCTGATTTTCTTTGCCTCCAACAAATCCACTATATCAGTTGATAAATCAAGCTGGAGAGAAAATGCCTTGTACCATGTAATATATGATAACTGCACCCTTAATCAGTACATATATTTGTTATATTCTTGAATTCACTAGGGTGTATTTGTAGAAAATAAAAATACAAGACTTTGTTTGAAAGTTTTCTTGTGTTTAGCAAACTTGACTGGTGCAAAACATGCTATCATAGCAGCCGGACCCTGGCTGCTGTGCGAGTAGCTGAGCCGTATACTTGTTCCCCAGTGAGCAGAGCTATTTCCACAGGAGGGTGCAGGAGTCAGCACACACACAACCACATCGTACAGCTCTCTGGTGACACAGTTGTACTTAGTCTACTGACTCGAGACTCAGACATGTCTATGTATAAACTTGAGATTGAAGAGGTCGTGAAGTGGTGTGAGGCGCACAACCTGGTGTTACATGTTAACAAAACAAGGGAAATGACCTTTGACCCCAAGTCAGCAGGCGATCACAGCCCCGTCCTTATCAACAGGGAGGGAGTGGAGCAGGTTTCACGTTTTAAATATTTGGGGATTTGTTTTGATGCTCAGTTAGGCCGGGCCCATCAGGTGGATCAGGTAGCTCAGAGATAAGCCAGCGCCTGCATTTCTGCGCCGGCTCAGGGTTCATGGAGTGGATGAATGCATCATGTTAATGTTCTACAGGGCAGAGTCTATTACTCCTTACGGCATCACAACATGGTTTGGTGACTTGTCAGTTCAATCTAAATCACAACTCCAGAGCTTGATAAAAAGGGCTAGAAAAATAATTGGCATGCTTCCACCGTCCTCTCTTCAGGAGATATCTGAGGAGATGGTGAGAAAGCAAGGCCGTCAAATCCCATGCGACCCCAAACACGTCCTGTGCAGAGAGTTTGAGCTGCTGAAGGTATAGATTACTAAACTGTAGATTGAACAGGTATAAGTTTCCTTTGTTCCACTGTCACTCAAGCTGCTGAACAGACAGAAACAATTGTGATTATGCTGTTAGGAGTTGTTGGGAGGTGCAATGTTTACAGTGTGGTTTGTGCAATCGAGAAGGTTAAATAGGGGAAGTGCATTAAGGGTAATAGGTATGGACACGAGAGGGATGTGTGCAATCTGACGGACACGATGCGTGGTGCAAGAGGGAAGGTGCTGTACCTGTATGTTTCCTGTTTGTTTCTCTGCCATGTGATCTCTGTTCTGTATCAATGACTGATTACCTGAATGTTTTATGTGTATTATCTCGATGCCCAAGACACATGTCTCCTAAGGGAGACAATAAAGCTCTATCTTATCTTATCTTATCTTAAATGGCACTTCATATTGCCCTTGTTCGGTAAGGCCACGCTCACATTGCATCGGGCCGACACATTTTGATTTGAGTGAAAACAAATAGTCCTCCTCCCAGTCTAAATGAAAGTGATACACACTAAGTTAAGCAACCTCCCAGGCATCCGAAAACTCACAAATTACCACATAATATATTTTTGTTTAATCCATAACAAAGTGTAAAAGGACACGTTGTTGAAATCTTTGCCTTTCGTTGTTCAACTTTAGGTCGAATGATGGTGTACTCTTAGACAGAGATGGTTCACCGCTCCTTCATACTAAAGTGGTGATTCTGGGTCTGGCCCTTTGAATGTAACCGAGCAGCTGCTGGCCACGCCCCTTTGGAGCGTCCACATGCAAGCAGTGAGCTCTGTGGAGAGGAGGCTGTGTACCAGCAGAAACTCAGCTAAACGCTGCCGTGATGAAACGCCATATTATGTTCTAAACCACATCAAGCATTATCTCTGAAACAGTCTGGAGCTCAAACGCTTTCTCTCTTGCGGGTTTACCACAAGGAGCGTACCTTTGATATCTGGCTTCTTACCCATACTCTCTCCATAAGGCCTACAGCGTTGAGCTGAGTGTTAGCGATGCTGGCTAATGTAAACTCATATTACTTCCAAAACATTCTGCATTGTTTCTGATACAGCACGTAGCTTGACATGTTCTTTATTCAGTGTGTACTGCTAGCACAGTGCCGTTGTATGCATTATATATATAACAACTTGAATCTAAGTCCCTCCCGTAGACAACCTGATGAATACACAGACACACAGCTGGGGGAGGGGCTTCAGCTAGCGACTGTATATGGGGACGATAGGTTGGGACGGTGCCCACATTTTAGTAATGACGTCATGACCGCAGCACATCTGGATCAGCTCCATGGTACCCCCGTTTTTAGAGATGTGGGTACGGAGGAAAAGAGAGAGGGTTTGGTTTCCTGACACTTTGTGAGTTCCCTGAAACAAAGGGGACACATGTGCATGTATTAAAGTCATCAAAAAGAGCATGTCGCATAATAGGGGACCTTTAAGCTCAGCTAAACATCTTCTGACGCTTGCTTTACATTTGAAAACAAACTGAAAACCAGATGAATAAAGAAAACATTAACGTTACTCCGCTATAAGATCATTCAATTGTTCCAGTGGTTCTTTGGAGCGTGAAGTAGCTTAAAAAATAAACAGATTAGTGCGAGGTCTGCCTGGAGATTGCTTTCACACCCTCTGCTTTGAAGTGCTCCAACATACTTAATGTATTCTCCAATGAGAATCTCTTAGGCCTTTTTTATTTGGTGTAATGAATCTGAGGACGGAACTCACATTACTATTATCAACCACATAAGCTGTGATAGCATTGTGTTGTCAGCAGAGGGTCTTCACTACACATTGGTCAAGCCTCATGTCCTGCTAATGCTGTGCAGGTACCTGTAGGAGAAAGGAGTGTGTGGTGCAGCAGCTGTTCTTTACATAATATATTGTTATTAACAGACCTTTTGCAAGACGTTGAAGGTTACAGATGAAGTTATTCTAAGAGGGATGGACGTCATGCCATAATTATTATTATCGAAGAAATATATTTAGAGATGTGAAAAAAGAGTTATTAAATAGAATATAACAAAGTTTAATCATTTAGCACAACCGATGTCTCTATAGTCAATGCAGGGGAAGTCATTATGGAAAAGCACTCAAGTGATGGAAGTGATTAAGCAACACGCTGTGAAGTTCAATGTCAACCTTTGTCATCCTGAGACTCACTAATGCAGGCCAACAGGACTTCTTCTTGTTTTTCTGTAACTGTGACATTTCTGTATCTTCAAGGGACCTTTTGAGCCAGGAAATAAGACTGCGTTTTGTGACTTAAAGCCAACCGCAGGCTGCTCTTTAGAGATATATGTGTAGGAAGACAGAGCACATTTTCATCAGGCTATAATGTCGGCACTGTGTGCAACTGGTCATCCTCGCGGCAATGCAAATATCTCCTGGAGGCCCTGACTGTCACGTTAAAGCAGATATAGCCAGCACAAAGAGGTCTCAGATTAAAGGAAACAAAGTAGGAGGAAAGCAGAAAAAAGCATGATGTTGTGAGCCGGGGACGTGCACAGACATCTGGATGGGCTATTGCTCCAAACTGGAAAAAGCCCCCCCCCCTCCCCCTTGTTTTTAATGTAAAAGGTTCATGATATAAAATGGGGTGGCTGTGGCTCAGTGGATAGTGTGCTGGACTTCGAATCTGGGGATAGGAAGTTCAAGTCTGCTGCAGGTCTCCCTGCCACAAGGGGTTCAGAGGTAAGTGTTAGGGGGGCACTGGCCCCCCCTAGAACCACCCCTGGTTGTAACGGAATACATGTAACGGCGTTACGTAATCAGAATACAAAAATCAAGTAGGCTAACTGTATTCAGCTGGCGTTACATTTGAAAAACTAGTAATCTGATTACAGTTACTTTCGTAACCTGAAGCAGGCGCGCCAGATTCATTTTAGAAGTGGGGGGGGCAAAAAAGTGTGTGTGTATGGCCCAATCTCAAACCACGCCCTACCCCTACACACTCCCCCTCCGTGACGGAATGAACTCTGTGGAGGGACACATGAGGCTTCTCCTGTCAGATGGAGGGAGTAAACACAGCAGCAAGCTTTGGGATGGCCTCCCCTCTCTCCGGCAGAAACAGGAAGTGCCGTAACTGTTTGTAACAACGGTGTCAAATCAGCATCTCGTTGACAAAAAATGTAAATGAATAACTCCAATAAAACTCCAAACATCTTTCATTGTGTTACTTTTTTGTAAAGCTCTTTTAGTTTTAAACCTGATGTTTATAAGCTTCTTAGTTTTTGCAACAGTCTGTAAATATACACAACTTTATAATAAAATACACACATTTACCTTTTTCTAGACTAAACACAGGTACGATCCTAAGTAAAAAAAAATGAGGTTATCATGAGGTTGTTAACATCGTAGTTTATCAGTGGATGTTTGCTGGAAGCCTGGAACTACTTGTAAGCAGCGTGTTTCCTGACGGACACTAGGGCTGTGCATCTTCACTGGTCTCACGATTCGATTCGATTACGATTATCCTGTCAACGATTCGATTCGGTTCGATATCCTGGTGCATCCCGGTGCATCGCGATTCATACCAATGCGTTGCATCCTCAATTTTCTATATTACTGCACATGGCTTATTTTTCATCAATGCATTCATGCAGTAAATACATACGAACTCTCTTTTTATTATTTAGAAAGTGCTTCAGAAATCAATAACATAAATGTCTTGACATTCATTTATAAACCAAAATAAATTAATTGTGTAGGTCTAGCCTCCGTGTGTGAAGTTGTTCTATCCTCAAAAACAAAAAGTTAATGCTTCTGCAGTCGAGCTGCAGCTTCAAGCCACGGCCTTCTGTTAAGAAAGGACACTGGATGTCCTGAATGTGGCATCACACACCGGACCTGAGTCTGAACACAGCAGACAACAGGAGTCTTTACAACAGCATATACAAACAAAAATACTGCATGTGGGTGCACACTTACATTCTCTGTCTCACTGTTGCATAAATCCCATGAATGTATAAGATTAAATTAGCTTCATTATATCTCAGTGATTAAGTGAATAACAAAGTTTCTATCGGGTCACTGTCAGCCTGTCACTCATTATTTTCAGGGAGGGGGCGGGGCTTGGAGGAACGGAGGAGACGGTGATCGCGGAAGCTTTTTTCCTACTGCCTTCACAAACTTTACACACGTATATATCGTCTGAAAATTGCTAGAGGACATTCATACTTTGCAATCCAAGACTTAATTAAATCCACCAAAAACCTGATATGATTGTAACGCGATTATTTTTGAAAAACATGAATCCCTGTCTGTGTCTCTGAGCCGCAGCGACACGGAGTGATTCAGAGCGGGTCCTTCTGCTGCTGGTTCTGGACTGGTGTTCTTGTGTTGGTGGATAAAGCAGACTGCTCCGTGTTCGGTGTTGCTGTGCCGCTGTCACGTCTGCTCCCTGATCTCTGCGTCACCGACCGATTTGATATTAAAGTGACAGAAAAAACGTTATAGTAAAGCCGCGGCCGGAAAATCAGGAAGCAACGTTACTACTCTATAACCGATTATCTTCCGTCACTGCATCGAGACCGAATCGTCCACGTCCGCATCGCAATGCATCGTAAAAACGATTATTTTCAACACCCCTAACGGACACACACAGCGTTGAGACCGGTCAGGTACCTCTGGCTACAGGTGATGCAATTCATGACACTTATTTCAAGAAATGGACATAAATAATTTATTTAACCGAACCAAACAACAATTCTTGTGAAAAGAACGTATAACAAGCTTGTTAACAGTAACACAAGCTGTGACGTCGTGTAATTAAAATCACATGACTAAAATGTCCAAGGGTGGAGCAACCTTCCAACAAATGTCCCACAATACAAAGGGTTGAAAAAGAATAATGCTGATTTTAAGTCCAATTGGATTATGATTTGTCAGAGGTTTTTTTTTATTGCTTCTGTTTTTGGACGAGCACCACCTACTGATGGGGAATGGATGATTTTTGTTATGTTTTTTTAGCTATTATCCCCACGTTGTCGTACCCAAAACTGTCTTGTGAGCTCGTGGCATAACCGTGAAACAAAAACAAAAAAATATACAACAAAACAAAGATCCCCACGTGGCTAAATCTAGCCTACTTAATCTTTCTAATTGTTGCCAAAGTAAACCTCCCTTCGCTCACTGGCAAAGCAGAAACTCCGGAGCACTTTTTTGAGGTCCAGGCCGTCGGTCAAATCTTTGTGGATGTGGAGGAAGAGAAGGTGATTTAAGCAGCGCTCGGACTAGTTGAACGAAGGAACGTCTTCAACCGACAGAGGCTGGAGAAGCTCCGCTCAGCTGTTGCATTGGACATCGGCACAGTGAAATACAGCCGTAGAAGCTTGTCCACTTCACTGACGAGGGATTGCGTGTCTCGTCCCTGTGCCGCCAGCATGTCCGCGATTGTGGCCACCTTTGTCGCCTGAGTGATGGGTCTTTCAGCGGCGGAACTGTTGTGTGCCTGCAAAACTGCTGGAAACAGTGACAACTGGGTGGACAGCCGTTCCATAACATCACCTGTGTACATGTCGACCAGACTTTGGGGGATGTTGATGCTGCCGAATCTCGGGGGGTGTTGACTGCTGTGAGGAGCACCTGTTCCATGCTCACCAGCAGAAACAGAGTGGGTTGGTTAAACCTGCGAGTCAGCTCAGAAGTGAGCAGGTCAACGACCTCACAGAACTGGCTCCTGAAGGTGTGACAATGTCCTATTTGATTGGGTTAAAATGTACATATTCCTCCTGTTATGTCTGCCTGCTTTATTTGTACCTAATGCAAAGTGACCTGCTCTATCGAAATCAGTCGCATTGACCGAAGACACATTTTGAGTTGTATACTGTTGGAAAGAGGAGATTCCGAGCTTTATGATATCAGGATTGTTTTTGTACTCCAAATATTAAGCAACATATGTCACATTATATAATGACTGTTACAGAGTCATCATTTTGAGAAAAAGGCCTTCAAAGTGTCCTCTTCTCTGGATCGATCTGATTGATTATTAGCGGAGCAAATGATAAAAATAGTATGGAGGAAAGATATTTTTGTTTGGATTACTGGTCTGGGGGAAGCTCGCGAGTGTGTGTGTATATACGTGTGTGTTTTTGTGTATTTTTGCGTTTGTGTGTATTGTGTTTGTTTCCCGGGGAAAACCCTCACGAGAAACACCGGCTGTTGTTATGCCTGCTGTGACGTCAAGTTAATCCGTTCTCCGCTTGTAATTATGCCGTTACAAGCTTCAAAGTTATATTTATCATCTGAATTTGAGTGAAAAGTTTAATATTCTGAAAGCCTAGACTTTGTTTCATTGAAATCAGATAAAAAGAAACTGTAACGGACCCTGCCGTGTTATCTATTACTATATGCCTGACATTCATAATTTCAGCCGGAGGGAGGGGGAGCGGCGCTGCGGAAGAGCAGAGTGGCGAGTGAGAGGCCAACTGACATCTTCACTTTACAAGCTTCAAAAATGCCTGTAGCTAATGAGATTGAATATAACAATACAAAATAACAAAATATACACAGCTAGATCAGATGGCGTTCTTTTTAGATGCAACTTTAGAGTAGAGGGGAATTATTGAAACGGGATTTGTACAGTGTTCCGCGGCATCCGCAGCTGCTAAAATGTGGGGCCGGGCTGAAAAGTGTGGGGGGGGGGCTTCCGGCGCCCTTGACCTGAAGTGAATACATTTTGGAATACTTATTGGAATTATTGGTGGAAAAGATTCCTCACAAAATGTAATATTCATTGCCGGCAGAACTGTGTGCACACTGCAGTGCTGCAGCGTGTCTGTGAGCGAGAGATGCAGCGTGTCTGTGAGGCCCCGCCCCCGCACGCAGATGAGAGAGAGATCTCTTTTAAAATATATTGAAAGTTAGAAACGGAGATGGTTATCAATCAATCAATGTTTATTTATATAGCCCAATATCACAAATGTTACATTTGTCTCAGTGGTCTTCACAGTGTGTACAGAATATCAGTATGACAATACGACACCCTCTGTCCTCAGACCCTCACATCGTACAAGGAAAAACTTCCAAAGAAAACCCAGTTTAAAGGGAACATTTTAGATAAAATGTGCAAGATAACGTTTATGGAGCATTTCTTTATTGTGGAAATGATGACATTTATAACGGGATGAAATCAAAGTGAATGGCCTGCTGCTGCTGAATGCATGGGGCAAGTGACTGGAAACAGTTTTAAAAGTTATTACATTGTTTCAGATAATAATAATAAATAATATTGATGATTCATTCTATTTAGGGGCGCCTTTCAAAGCACCCAAGGACACCTTACAATTCATAACATATTCTAAGGAAAGGTTTTAAGACAGTACAAAGAATGCAGTCCGGGTGATGTTTTTTCTGTGGGGTGCAGATGAGAGAGCTGTCAGAATGACACCAAGATGTGGTGTTTGAGTTCTCGATAAGCCATTAAAACAGTACAATACGTGTCTCCTGCTCACCAAAACATACCCATCTGTTATGGAAAAATAAAACATTCCGAAAGTATTCTAAAAGTAATCTGAATACGTTTTTAAGACACGTAACTGTAACTGTATTCTGGTTACTTTCAGAGCATGTATTCGAGAACCTAGGTGTACAACTGCCTTAACTATACTGAGTTAAAGAGAGAAGAAAAGTCCCTCACTGTTTGAAAAGGACAACATTAATCACAGCATCTTTCATTTTCAACACGAGAAATAATCCAGTTTCATAAACTGCAACAGAAGCACTACATGATACAATTCACCAAATGGCAATGCATAATGCATTATATCTCTTGTGACTGAGTAGAAACCAGAGCAAAAACAAGGACCATTGAGCCTTTTATTCACAGAACATTTCGTTACACTGAAATGACTCATGCTTTCAGCTGACATGAGAAACTAATGAACATAATGAAAAGTATGCTCCCATGATGAAAGGTCAATTTTCAGGAGTGAAAACAGCAATCACCCTCATATCACAAGGCTTTTAGAAGGGTCCATGGAGAATTGACTGTCATCGTACAACACAGGGTTGTTGTTCTTCTGATCTGGTCGTACGACAGCGCATACTTCTGTATCATTTTCCAGATGACAGCACAGGGCCCTTTTCTAACCAATATCCTGATGCTCTGTATATTGGTACTAGGGTTGCAAAATTCCGGGAATGTTCAAAGATGGAAACTTTCCATGGGAATTTATGGGAATACATGGGAATAAACTGGGAATTTTCAAAATTGAAGGTTGGCTCTTCATAGAGAACTTAAATATAGTTGGGGAAAGTATATGTTAGTATAATCTTGACTAAAACAAACAGATGCCATTAAAGTACACTTGAATATCCATGCCATTCCTCAATCACATGCACATAGCACACTGCTTACTGCATGGCTATTGAGACCACACCCCCACACATGATTTATTGTGGGAATTTTTGGATGGGGGGTGCATTTTTGTTCATTTTTGAATGAGTGGTGTTGGGGGGATGAGTAATATTTAACTCAACATTCATGTTTTTGTTCTTCAATGAAACAAATGATTGTTCAATAAAATAATTAAAACTTGTTCTGTTCTACTTAATAATAATAATAATAATAATAATAATAAATGGAATTTATAAAGCGCCTTTCACAGGACCCAAGGTCGCTGTACATGGTGGACAGACAAACCAAAACAGACGATGAGGAGCGAACAAAACAAGAAAAAATAAAATAAAGGAAGCCAGGGGACCAGGAAAGGACTAGGGTCCGAAGGCCATGGTGAACAGGTGCGTTTTCAGTGAGGATTTGAAGATGTCCAGTGAGGCAGCGTTCCGGATCTCGACAGGAAGTGCATTCCAGAGGGTGGGGGCTGCAACACTGAACACCCTGTCACCCACAGTATGAAGCCGAGAGCGGGGGAAGGAGAGCAGGCCCGTGTCTGAGGACCGCAGACTCCGAGAGGGGGTGTAGGGATGTAGGAGGTCTGTTAAGTACTGGGGGGCGAGGGTATGGAGGGACTTGTACGTGAGGAGGAGTGTTTTATAGTGAATCCGGGACTTGACCGGCAGCCAGTGGAGGTGGATGAGGGTGAGGGTGATATGTTGCCATGGCTTGGTGCGGGTGAGAAGCCTGGCGGCAGAGTTCTGGACATATTGGAGCCTGGTCAGGGTTTTGCTGGGAACCCCGGACAGGACTCCATTGCAGTAGTCCAGACGGGATGTGATGAAGGCATGTATGAGTGTTTCTGCCACAGAGTCGGAGAGTGAGGGGCGGAGTCTGGCAATGTATTTCAAAATAAATCTGTTGAAATTTCAATGAATCATTTTGCATTATGACAAAACAAAATGTTTATATTTATGCTTGGATATGATACAATTCGATTACATTACCCTCAATTCCAAGTTAGTTCCCATAAATTCCCATTATTCCCATGAAAGGTTTCCAATATGCAATATTTCCAAAATTCCCCAGCTTAACTTCCCATGAAAATGTACCGGAACATTTTCGCCCCTTTGCAATCCTACTTGTTTTGCATCAATCTTGATACAGGGCACTTATATGTAATAGTTTGGATTCCTAAAGCTTTTAGGGTGCATTCACACCTAATAGTCCGCTTCTCTGGTGCGCACCAGACCACAGTTTGTTACATTGTTTCATTTTTCGGAAGGTTCGGTTTGCGTTAACACGGGCAAAACTCAAACAGACTATAAACTTTAAACATGTCATGTGCACGGAAAATGCTGTTTAACCATTGGTCAGACATTAAGGGGGTACAAACGCAAATCCCGGCAATTTCTACCGGAGCCTTCGCCATGGAGCATCGGCACTTTCGGCAGGTTATTCTCATGCTGCTGTTAATCTGGAGATCAACAGACACTAGCGGCCCGCGCATATGATTATATAATCAGACAACGTCCGTTAAAAAACAATATAACACATATAATGAGAGACGTTCTGCAGTCAGGATGGGCGTTTCACCGACGACGGGCGTTTCACCGACGACAGGTGTTCTTACTTTTATGTAGCTGACGAAGCATTTTTACTTTACACGACACTGTTCAACACTTAATTCTGCTTCACTCTTTAACTAAACAACCGCGGATGTCTTGAAATAGTCTTTCGCTAAAGATTTTGAAGATATCCGCGTTCTTGTGACACGTAAATACTACGTTTCCTATGTTTTGGTGCGGACTGCGTTCACACCAGCAATTAACCGCTCCAGAGTTTGCAAGCAAGCGTTCCGAGACCACCTATTTTAGTGGACCAGAGTCCGGTTGTTTAGTTCACTTATGAGGTCTTGGATTGTGTTCACACCGACCCAAATGAACCGCACCAAGCGGCTAAACGCACCAGGGTTCGATTCAACCGGACAATAAAAGGCTGGTGCGAACGCACCCTTAGTCTCTGATCCCATCATTCAAGGGTGGACGGCCCGGGGGCAAGACAGAGAGGATGGAGGGGGTCTCGGGGCGGACGGCCCGGGGGCAAGGCAGAGTCCATGGAGGGGCGAAGACCACAGCGGGCGAACTCAGGGGGCCGAGCATGAGGTGATTGTTCTCTGCATATTGTCCTAGTGCTAGGAGTCTAGTACAAGGAGCAGTAAATACAACGATATAGCGCTACTGCGCTACCGGGAGCAGCAGCGAGAGCACTGCCCTCACCGGCTGAGTTAAATAATGAAGCTTAACCGTACATGCAAGGTGTTAGCCAAGCGGCTGCTGCTAACAATCAAGCAACCAAGTCAGAACACAATGTTAAGACCAGATAATTAGCTTCTAAGAAAGAGAACAGCCTGCATAGAACCGTGCCTGGTTACAGTAGTAACCGCACATGCCGAGCACACAGCACCCGCAGTGAAGATGTTCTCTGCATATCATCCTAGTGCTAGGAGTCTAGTACTAGATCTAACGCTACTGCAATCAAACCCTATGTTACCGAGAGCGGGAGCACTGCCCTGAGTTAATAGTTAAGCTCAACACCAAGGTGTTAGCCAAGCGGCTGCTGCTAACAATCAAGCGACCAAGCCAGAACACAAATGTTAAGACCAGATAATAGCTTCATAGAAAGTACTTACCTTACTCTCTGCATCTAAACGAAAAACGGGTTTAAAGTATGACACTCTTGGCTTCCATACTAAATTAAATGAGGGACACAGCCAAAGCTGGGACTCAAATGCTAATGATAGCTCGGGCACAACGCCACAAGCAGAACTTTCAAAAGAGCATAAGGGCAACTTTATGGGAGAGGAAGCGGGAACACTGTCGTCACCAGAAAGATAAGCAAAAAACAAGACGGTAATCAGGACAACTTGGCTGGGAGCGGGTGCGGGGACACAGCCATCACCAGCAACAAGCTGACACCAACCTGTCTGTCGAGGCTCTGCACAGCCGGCGCAGCTCCTGGAGGACGCGTTAACGACCCGTAGCTCCGACTGTCAGTCGCGAAGCTGCACGCGGCCAGCTGTTTGCAGAGAAATCCCTCAGATCAAACGTTCAAACTTGAACACTGTAGGCTACAAAAATAAAGCCATGGTACCCTCGCGCAGCGAGAAGATGAAAGGAACAGATCCTCTGACGACACCGGCTGATATAGCCGGTGTCACGTGGGTCACAGGTGACTTTGTTGTTATTGGTACTCGAGCTGCGCATGCGCGCGATGGACATATCCAGTGCTAAAAGCACCGCCTCTGGCAGTCAGTAGGGACGAAATAGAACACCATTTATACAAACACCTATCATGACAGGGCACCCACAGCCAAGTAGCAATTACAAATGAATTAAGTCGGCACGGCGGCCCACATTGAAAATGACTTAGGCCTACCTTTGATGATAAATCACTGAAACACAAAGTCCATCCTCCTGTCCTTCTGGATGAAGCACTCGCGGGTAATAATAATAATTAATAATTTCGCAACGATGTCATCACTATCACTGAAGTGAGCTATCATGAACAAACTTATGCTAATCATAAATCTATTGATCATAAATCTATCGATCATAAATCTATCGATCAAAATCTATCGTTTAGATTTATGATTCGAAAATAATAAAAGTAGGGTAGACATGTGGATATTATCCGGCTGAACAAAACGTGCATTTATCTAACAGGTTCGTTTTCCACAGACCTTATTTCCAGCTATTTTCCAAAACCCTATGGAGAAATCCCGTTGCTTTCTGTCGAGGGAATCCGAGCGAAGCTTACTTCCGGGTTTTACCACTTGCATAGACCTCACAGCGGGCGGAACTTGTCATAAAGTCCGCGAATATAAAGCCCGCCCATTTAGAGGGAAGATATGATATGGCATTTAACCCTTCACATTCCAACAGAAACTGAACAGGCAGATTCGAAGGATTTATTTCTTTGGAAATATTATTTTAAATCAAGTTATTTTGGTAAAATCAATGAAAAATGTAACAACAAAAAACTATAAAAAATAATATTTTAAAAAAATATATTTTTTTTGTAATGTTTTCAAATATTATTTTTTTGAATATCTTAGGCCCTCACAGAGGGCCTAGAGGGCCCTGACGGTTCACCACTGTATTTGACCAAGGGGTGCTAATAGACTCAGGAGCGGACGAAAGTCTTATATAGTCAAACAGCTTTGTATAAAGACTGTTCCTCTATCTTCCCCCATTAACGCCAGTGCTTTAGACGGACGTTTGTTGTTTACAGTAACCCACTGCACAGAACCTATCCAGATTACAGTAAATAATGACCACACTGAAGTTATGCAGTTTCACATTTTTGAATCTGCTCAGTGTCCGATTATTTTGGGTTTTCCGTGGTTAAAAATACACAACCCACACATTGACTGGCGCTCAGGAAAAATTAAGGAGTGGGGAGAGGATTGCATTAACAGGGGTAAACATTCATGCTCTGTTAAGGCACCAACAGACCCTAGTAGGATCGTCATAGATCACCCAGACTATCCTGACCTACAGAAAGTACCGTTATGTTATCACGATCTAAAGGAAGCCTTTAACAAATCAAAAGCCATGTCGCTACCTCCTCACCGACCTTTTGATCCCAATGGAAGACTGTATTCAATCTCTAGGCCAGAGAGAGCGACAATGGACGACTACATTTCCGCCCTTCATCTTCCCCAGCTGGAACGGGGTTTTTCTTCGTAGGAAAGAAGGAAGGTTCTCTGAGACCTTGCATAGACTACATGCAATGACATTACGGTGAAAAAACCCTATCCTCTGCCACTCATGTCCTCTGCTTTTGAGCTACTTCAGACTGCCATTATTTTTACCAAGCTGGACTTAAGAAATGCATATCACTTGGTTAGAATAAGGGAAGGGGATGAGTGGAAGACAGGATTTAACACTCAGAGCGGTCACTATGAATACCATGCGATGCCTTTTGGACTGTGTAATGCACCGGCTGTATTTCAGGGTTTTGTGAATGAGGTTTTGCGGGAATTTTGTAATGTTTCTGTGTTTGTGTACCTTGATGACATTTTGATTTTCTCACCAGACTCTAAGTCCCATGTTCACCATGTCTGTCAGGTTCTGCAGAAACTACTCGAAAATCAATTGTATGTCAAGGCAGAAAAATGTGAGTTCCACGCAGAAAAGGTGGCTTTTCTAGGATATATAATCTCACCAAACCAGATTCAGATGGATCCTACTAAAGTCAGCGCAGTTTCCAAGTGGCCAACACCAGACTCCAGGAAGAAGGTTCAGCAGTTCCTAGGGTTTGCAAACTTCTACAGAAAGTTTATAAGAAACTTGAGTTCTGTTGCTGCTCCTCGGCATGTTCTAACTTCTCCTAAAGTTCCCTTCAAGTGGACTTCCCAGGCTGAAGTTCACCACAGCTCCCATTCTCACCATTCCGGATCCCCAGCGCCAGTTTGTGGTCGAGGTCGATGCTTCCAATGAGGGAATTGGAGGAGTATTGTCCCAAAAATCCATGGAGGACAACAGGATACACCCATGTGCCATCCTGTCGCGTAAGTTGACGACGGCAGAGAAGAACTATGATGTGGGGAATAAGGAACTGTTAGCTGTAAAAGCTGCTCTTGAGGAATGGAGACACTGGTTGGAGGGGGCAGAACAGCCGTTCTTAGTCTGGACAGACCATAAGAACCTGGAGTATAATAGAAAGGCTAAACGCCTCAACTCTCGGCAGGCCAGGTGGACTCTATTTTTCAGTAGGTTCAATTTCACTCTCTCTTTTCACCCCGGATCTCAGAATCAAAAGCCTGATGCCTTGTCTCGCCTTTTCGAACCAGAACCCTTTTCTGTAGAGCCCAAGACCATCCTTACGTTAAACCGTATGGTCGGAGCTTTTTCCTGGCAAATAGAGTCGGACGTTAAGCAGGCTAATATAATGAACCCGGCACCTAGCAAGTGTCCAAACCACCTGCTCTTTGTTCCTGTGTCTCTCCACTCCAAGGTCATCCACTGGGCCCACACGTCTGTGCTCTCGTGCCAACCTTGAGTTAAAAGGATTATGTGCAGGATTAAGCAGCGTTTCTGGTGGCCAGCCATGGAGAAGGATGTGCAGAAGTACGTAGCGGCTTGTCCGGTGTGTGATTGCAATAAAACCTCGTCCCAGGTCAAGATGGGTTTGCTCCAACCGCTGCCGATTCCTCAACGTCCCTGGTCACACATATCTATGGACTTTGTGACAGGTCTCCCCTCGTCCAGAGGCAAAAATACAGTCCTGACAGTGGTGGACCAGTTCTCCAAGATGGTTCATTTCATTCCTCTAACCAAGATTCCCTCTGCCAAGGGTACCGCAGAGGTCATGATGACCTTGGGAATCCGTGGATCCTGAATATATATTCAGGATCCACAGATTCCCAAATGACATTGTTTCCGACAGGGGTCCACAAGTCATTTCAGCCTTCTGGAAGGAGTTTTGCAGACTCATAGGCGCTACTGTCAGCTTGTCTTCAGGTTACCACCCTCAATCGAATGGACAGTCGGAGCGCCTGAATCAGGAACTGGAGACTACACTACGCTGCCTCGTTTTCCAGAACCAGACCACCTGGAGCGACCACCTCACATGGGTTGAGTTTGCTCACAATACTCTTCCCACGGCGGCCACAGGTCTCTCTCCTTTCCATTGTGCCAATGGTTATCAACCTCCACTGTTCTCAACCAACGAAGGGGAAGTTACGGTACCATCGGCTCATGCCTTGATTAGACGCTGTCGTCGAGTTTGGGCTGGAGCTTGCCAATCTCTTCTCAGAAGTTCGACCCGGATGAAGGCTGTAGCAGACGTCCACCGCAGGGCCGCTCCCCTCTACAAACCGGGTCAAAAGGTGTGGCTTTCCACCTAGGACCTACCACTTCAGATGGCTTCCAAGAAGTTGGCTCCAAGGTTTGTGGAGCCTTTTTCGGTATCTAAAGTCATCAATCCTGTGTCTGTGCGCCTCAGACATCACAGGTCCATGAGAGTACATCCTACATTCCACGTCAGCAAGATAAAACCAGTGTATGAGAGCACACTTATTCCCGCCTCCAACACCCCTCCACCACCCCAGTTCTTCGAAGGTGGTCTAACTTACAAGGTCCGCAAGCTGCTGGAGGTCCGCAATAGGGGTCGGGGCAAGCAATTCCTGGTGGATTGGAAGGGTTATGGTCTCGAGGAACGGTGCTGGGTACCTGCGAGGTTTATAGTAGACAAGACTCTCATCCAGGATTTTTATGATCAGCCTGGACCATCGGGAGTCGGCCCTAGAGGGGGAGGAGTACTGTTGTGCACCGCCAAAAGTGTTAGTCAGTCATGTTTCATGTTGTTGTTTTTGTATTGTTTTTCACTTCTCGTTTTGTTTTGTCACGTCTCATTTCAGGTTCCTTGACTCCCTTTCCTAATGTGTTCTCCCGCGCTCATCGGCGTCAGCCCCGCCCCTGATTGTTTCCACCTGTGTCTTGTTGTCGAGTGTTTAAATTCCCCAGTCTCCAGTGTCAGTTCGTCTTGTTCTGTCCTCATGCCAGAACTCTGCTCATCAACGGTTGCTCTTTTTGTTACATGCCTTATTCATGCTCCTGAAACTTATTGTAAATTTGTTCCTCACGTTGTGAGTGATTTTTTCTTGTGCCTTTGTGAAACCTATTTTTGTTCGCCTCGTTAAGAGTGCCGTTATCTTTTTTGAATATCCTTTTTGGAAAATAAAGTATATTACTTGTACTTTATCTCTGGCTCCTGGGTCGTGCATTTGAGTCCTTTTTTCCCTTGTGTATCCAAGTTCGTAACATTATGCAATGCCACATACTCCTTATTTGGTAATGTGTGTGTGAGACTGCCAAGACCGGAAGCTGCGATAACTCTGGTGGCTACCATTAGCAGCTAACTTTTACTCTCCGATTTTTACATTAAAATGGAATTACGGATTAGAAATTAAAAAAAATATCACCCAGAAACATTATCAACCTATGGATTAACCGATTCAGCCGCGTTTTTTCGCGTTTTAATGCCATTGAACACGTCTTTTGATCAGATTGACAGCTACGGTGAGACGATCTCCAGTAAAAGCTCCGTAAAGGTACGTGTTGTGATGTCTGTATTTGCTTCCCCTGTCAAGAGTTCGGATCACTTAGTGATGATATATATACCTACATAATCTGTGGAACCTCAGCTTTAATCGGATATCTTGTATGTGCAGCTACGATAAGTAATAAGGGTATCTTTTATCTTGAGTTCTGTGCCAAAGTGCATTTTTCGCTCAGGGGTCATTTAGATGCTTCTTATGAGACTTGTGTTTTGTTTTGGTAAAAATGGTTTGTATCGTCAGTTAGCTGAGATTATTCCCGTTAATCTGGTATAACACATTAATAGGTTCTTAATAGGTGTCGTGAAAAAAGAAAAACAAAGTACCCACCAGCGGGGGCCTTGGGGCTTAACAGGTGAATTTCTTCTCAGTTCAGGTGTGTGAGGTGTATGCACACTATATAGACAAGAGTATTGGGAAACCTACACATTACACCTACAGGAGCTTTTATGACATCCCATTCCAAATTCTTAGGCATTAATATGAAGTTGGTCCCCCCTTTGCAGCTATAACAGCTTCCACTCTTCTGGGAAGGCTTTCTGCAAGATTTTGGAGTCCGTCTGTGGGAATTTGTTGCCCTAACATCCAGAAGAGCATTTGTGAGGTCAGACACTGATGTTGGACAAGAGGCTGGCTCGCCGTTCTAGTTCATCCCAAAGGTGTTCAATGGGGTGGGGGTCCGGGCTCTGTGCGGGCCAGTCAAGTTCCTCCACACCAAACTCATCCAACCAGGCCTTTATGGACCTTGCTTTGTGGGGCACAGTCATGCTGGAACAGAAAAGGGCCTTCCCCAAACTGTTTCCACAAAGTTGGAAGCATAGGATTGTCCAAAATGACTTGGTACGTTGAAGCATTAAGAATCTGCTTCACTGGAACTTCACCCCAGAGAAACAACCCATAGCATTATCCCTCCTCCACCAAACGTTACAGTTGGCACAATGCAGTCCGGCGGGTAACGTTCTCCTGGCATTCACCAAACCCAGACTGGTCCATCAGACTGCCAGATGATTGGTCACTCCTCAGAACACGTTTCCACTGCTCCAGAGTGCAGTGGTGGCGTGCTTTACACCCCTCCATCCGACGCTTGGCATTGTGCTTGGTGATGTAAGGCTCGATGCAGCTGCTCGGCCATGAAAACCCATCAAGCCCCCACAGTTTTGGTCTGATATTAATGACAGAGCTGGAACTCTGCAGGTATTGAGTCAGCAGAGCTTTGGCCACTTTTACACACTATGCACCTCAGCCGCACTCGGCAAACCCCCGCTCTGTAACTTTACGTGGTCTGACACTTTGTGGCTGAGTTGCTGAGATTCCTAAACGTTTCCACTTTGCAATAATACCACTTACAGTTTACCGTGGAATATCTAGGAGAGAAGACATTTTACAAACTGACTTGTTGCAACGGTGGCATCCTACACCATGTTCGAATTAAGTCTGCACTTAAGAACCACCCATTCTTTCACAAATGTTTGTAAAGGCAGGCTGCATGGCTAGGTGCTTGTTTTATACACCTGTGGCAATGGGACTGAATGAAACCCTCAAATTCAATGATTAACCCTCCTATTGTGTTCGGGTCAAATCTGATCGATTTACTACTTCCATCAATCATAACTTTTTTGTTTTACATTCGATTGCATTAAGGCTACGTGATATCCTTCACAGTAGACATTTGAACATATGAAATTGCTAATCACCGCTTTCATTTTTTTTCATGGCACCGCTTGCATTTTTGATGATTTAGTCAACTTTGTAACACCCATGGTGTTCCCGGTCAAAAATGACCGGACACACACACACACACTTAACGTAACGGCTGCGCGGACGTAACGTAACGGCTCCACGGATTGGTCCATTTCGTTCCGGGGACGACATGACATCATGATGTACCCGGAAGAATCAAATGGACAGTGACGTATCTCCAACGAGGCGTTTTGGGGAGGTATTTTCTGTTTTAGAGTTTTACTCCCTACATGGTGTACTTTGAGGGTTTTGACTCTGCAGACCGTTTACATGCAGAAAAACCTTCATAACAACAAGGGGACGGGCAATAACCGGAAAAGCATGACATGTCACCTTTAAAGAAATGAAAAATGAAATTGCTCCAAATAGGCTGACAATTAAACGTTAAACGAGAAATTAGAGTTGAATTGTATACAAATATATATATATATATATATACATACATATACCCACATATATATATATATATACACACACACACACACACTAGATGTGTTTCCCCCTTATGCGCCCCTCCCCCCACATGGATCACACCTGGCACACCAATACATGTTCAGTGTCTGTTCTTTGTATATTTACTGCAGTTGTTCATGTATACCAGTGGTCTGATACAATACTTACAGTTTGAAAGGGTGTTAAATTAAATTTGATGATGATTAATATGTTTTGTGTTAATGTAATAGCAGTTAAAACAGGACCTGTCAAATGTGACCGTGAACACCAAAGTAAGGGGGGGGAAACGAACACAACAGGAGGGTTAAGAGTGACCCAATAATTTTGTGTATAAAGTGTATATTATGGTTGCGACCGAGATGTGTGCTTATCTGTCCTGAAGCGGGTTTGTTTTCACTCCAACCTGGACTGGACACTCTCTTTCCGCTCCTGAGAAGGATCCTGGCTCGCCACTACTCGCTCACCTCTTCTCAGAGAAAAAAAACAACCGGAGATTCACAGTGTTATTCCTAAAACAGGCGCATTGATTTCAAAATAATCCTCTGGTCTCACAGTCAATCAACCACAGAGTAAAAACGAAACGAAATGAAAGTGTTTTAAACATAAAAACTCCTAACTGAGTGCTAACAAAGTTGTGTCTGGGCAGCACTTGTGACGTGACAAAAAAGCAACAGGATTTCTCCATATTGTAAAAAATAAGATCTGTGATCACATGTCCCTACTTTTCTAATTTTCTAATCATAAATCTAATCGCCAGAAGCAAAATGCCAACGTTATGCTATAAACGAACTACAGCCGAGTACAGCAGGGTCGCACGACTTCAACGTCACGGCAACTTAAGATGTGCACATAAAAAAGAGCCTCATACTCTCGTCTGAGAAACTTTAGACTGCCATTCGCATAGATCCTTTTCAATTTCAAGTTGTACATCACTCCTCAGCCAGAACCCTTACAGCTCCAGGAATCTCCTAAGTGTGCTCCAGCTGACCTTGCTTCACTGGTTACTGATGCCAAAGGCAAAGAAGCACTAGTCTGTCCACCATCCATCCATTTGCTGCCACTTATTGGAGTCTGTGTTGCAGCAGGCTAAGCAAGATGGCCCTGACATTTCTCTGCACAACTATGTTCTCCAGCTCTCTACAGCTTGCTTGCCTCGTGTGTCTCTCCTCCCATACAGGAGGCATCTGAATCAGTTGCTACCCCAACACAATCCTGAAGTGAACGGTTCCCAGCATGCAGGTCTTTGGTTAGACCCTACCTGCTTACTGATTACATTTATTTCAAACATTGCCCCATTAAAAAATAAATCTCCACATGAATGCCAATGTGGCTGAGTGTCTGCAGCATCAGAACATTGACAACAGTTTGCACAATCATTCCATCTATGGGCTGATATGATAATGTTGTGTTTACGGCTCGTCGTGATGCCTGAGTTGTCAAAGACAACTGTAACTGCATCTGTAAACAACTTCAAGTAGAAATGTAAGTTTATTTAAATTTGATGATGGAAAACGATCTTCCACTTTAGAAACGTTTTAGTTTAGGCTCAGCCCAGCTTTGTAAACTTGCTGAATATGGTTTATTTAAAGGAATGGTATGCTCATGACACTCATTTTTAAATAATTATCATCCGATAAAACAGACCAGTCTCTGCCAGGATTTTTTTTAATCCGATGACATCATCAGTGATTTTAAACTGATTATATACCGAAATAACATCAACACTGTGGGCGCCGCCATTTTCCGGACGTGACGTAAACCATGCGTTTGGTTTTCGAAGACACGTTGATCTCCATGTTATTTACTGTAGTTTCTCTCTTCAAATATGCCTCACTGTATCGCGAGATATTGCCACAATTCTGATAGGAACAATCCACGGAATGCTCGGTTCCATCTGTTGCCAAAAGGTAAGCGTAAGAAGTACATTCGGAGAAAGTGGCTAGCGAAATGTGGCCGGCCCGAACCGAGAGATTCACAGGCTCATGTATGCAGCGAACATTTCAAATTTCCGGACGACTACTCTGAGAGTATGATAAAACATAACATGGGATTTATGGAACAACCATTACATAATGGAGATACAGTACCATCGGTCTTTCTGGTGTCATCACCGACCAGGACACCAGTTCGGCCCGTTGAGAAATCGCCCTCTGCAAGTGTGAAGCGACGGAGGAGCAGAAGTAGTGCTCGGAGTAAGAATAAGGTATGTTATAGCGCATTTCCATTGCAGCGGCTAGCCCCGTTTTAACGTCCTTTAGCGTCCAGGCCAGGCCAGTTTTTGGTGGCCTTTCCATATAGCGTAGTACCGGCTAGTGTGTATTTCCCCCCAGTTTTTTCCGGCCCCATAAAATCGTGATTCTATGGCCAGGGACAACGAAGCTGAGTATGCTAAACTAGAGAGGGAATCGCTAGCAAGGGTGGTACTACATGCATACATATAGTATCTTATATCATCTTCCTATTATACACACATGCATTTCCAAACATTTGGACTACCTATGTTGCAAATGTATTATCTTTTCAATTTACACACGGCATCTATTGCAGTCTGTCCGTCCTGGGAGAGGGATCCCTCCTCTGTTGCTCTCCCTGAGGTTTCTCCCATGTTCCCTTTAAACTGTGGGTTTTCTCCGGAAGTTTTTCATTGTACGATGTGAGGGTCTAAGGACAGAGGGTCTAAGGACAGAGGGTGTCGTATTGTCATACTGATATGTATGGCTGAATTCCCCCATCCAATCTCTTCACATTGGTCAAAGCTTCTTCCTCTGCTGACGAGTCCGAACTCAAATACTCCGCCATGTTTCCGTGTGTTGACAAAGTGAACGCATGGATGACGTCACGACCATCACGTGACTACTGAAAATGGCAAAAATGGCGGCGGCCAGACGGAATATACAGGTTTTGATAAAAAAGAGCTATAAAATCATTATTTTCGCAGGTTTCTTCAGGGTATGATTTAAACATAATGTTTCACTAAATACTGAAGTTTGGAATAATTATCTAATGAGTGGACCATTCCTTTAAGAATATTAAGGGCCGGGTTTCCAGCGCGCGATGAGGGACTAGTGGTAGCACTCTGAACGAGCTCTGCAGCTTAAATCCGACCAGCTCAATACTATATCCCACATCTATTTATGTAATGATCATATCATCTTTCGGGAACTATTCATTTGATTTTTTCAACCATGGTGAAGACGAAATCGACAAAGCTCTGCGCGGCGGAGGGAGGCCCGGAAGAATCACCGAGATTGCCTGACAAGGAACAACACGAGGAGAGCAGTGTCCCGGCCGACATTGTGCGAGAAACCCTTGAGACACTCCGCAGAGAGGTGGCTCAAAACAAAAAAGAAATTTGTGCCACGATTGATTCCCGGATTGATTCCCGGATTGAGACTGTCACTGAGAACCTAAGAAAGGAATTCTCCATTATGAAAGGGGACACGCAGACAGCATTGGCGGCAATCAAAGCTACTATGCTAGCACATACGGGGGCCATCGGGGAAGTTGAAGGTGCCGCAACTCAACACTCAGATGGCTGCAAACCGAGGTGGCTCGCTTGACGGCCGAGACTGCTAAACTGTGGGATAAATGTGAGGACCTGGAGGGACGTAGCAGGAGGAACAACATCCGCATGATTGGAGTCCCTGCAGGGAAGGAAGGCGCACGTCCCAGAGAGTTCATTTCGCAGCTACTCACCGACCTCTTATCCCTGGATCAGAAGCCGCTGATCGACCGCTGCCACCGATCTCTCCGACAGCGTCCCTCCGACGGACAACCACCTCGCCCATTCATGCTGAGGCTTCACTGTTACCATGTCGTGGAGGACATTCTAGGCAAAGCCACCGGCTCTGGAAACCTGATATACCAAGGCAAGCGAATCCAGCTATTTCCTGATTATCCAGCGACTGTGGTAAATCGCAGGAGGGAGTTTACTCCGGCAAGGGAAATCCTGCGTAACAAACCGGACGTCAGGTACGGGCTTCTCTATCCAGCCAGACTCATCGTCACTCACGGGGGTCAGCAGCACTCTTTCACCGACCCTAAAGCTGCACTGGATTACGCCAGGCGCCACTTCGGGGCTCCGGAGGCGCGGCCGAAGGCGACACCCGACGGATGATCTATAAACATTTAAGAAATACATGGTCTGGGCTGGCTGTTGATATAGGTTGGTGTACTTATCCTTTCCCTGTGTGTGTGTGTGTGTGTGTGTGTGTGTATATATGTGTGTGTATATATATATATATATAATATATATATTTGTATACAATTCAACTCTACTCTAATATTCATGTTGACGATGATAAAAATAGCCTTACTGTTGCATTTAACTCTATATTAGATTCTGTTGGTTTCTGTCAGAGTGTAAATAAACCAACCCACTGCTATAATCACACTCTCGACCTTGTTCTGACTTATGGTATTGAAATTGAGCAACTATTAGTCGAACCGCATAATCCTGCTTTATCCGACCATTTCTTAGTAACTTTTGAAGTACTATTACGAGACTACAAAGCATTAGTCAAAAGCTCTTGCAGCAGAAACCTATCTGTTAGTGCTATAGCCACATTTAAGGAAGAGATTCCACCAATACTTAACTCGATAGCATGTCTGCATGTAGGGGAGGAAACTTATACAAAATGTACACCCCCCCAAATTGATCATGTTGTTGATAGTGCTATAGATGCGCTGCGAATAAAATTAGACTCTGTTGCTCCTTTGAAAAAGAAGAAAATAAAACAACATAGATTAGCTCCATGGCATAATGCCGAAACCCGCAAAATAAAGCAAAAGTCTAGACAACTTGAAAGGATATGGCGTTCCACTAAACTTGAAGAATCTCGTTTAATTTGGCATATTACTCTCAATGAATATAAGAAAGCACTGCGTAAAGCGAGAGCAGCATACTACTCTTCATTAATAGATGAGAATAAGAACAATGCAAGATTTCTTTTCAGCACTGTAGCCAGGCTGACAGAGAGCCACAGCTCCATTGAGCCTTCTATTCCCATAGCACTCAGTAGTTATGGTTTTATGTGCTTTTTTAACGATAAAATTGTTACTCTTAAAAACAAAATTAATGACCTCTTGCCTTTGACCAGTATAGTGTTATCAACAGCTCCCGGAATCGTAAGTTCTAATATTACACTAGATAGTAAACTAGAATGCTTTTCAGCCATACACCTTGAACAATTACATTCAATGATTCTCTCTTCTAAACCATCAACGTGCATGTTAGA
Source organism: Champsocephalus esox (assembly GCA_036324585.1). NCBI lineage: Eukaryota > Metazoa > Chordata > Actinopteri > Perciformes > Channichthyidae > Champsocephalus > Champsocephalus esox. Next base: position 42,121,015 of record CM070478.1, read on the forward strand.
CCCAATTCCAACTAAGCTGTTGAAGGAAGTTTTTCCATTAATTAGCACTTCTTTATTAAATATTATGAATATGTCTTTATTATCAGGCTATGTTCCACAATCATTCAAAGTATCAGTGATAAAACCGCTTCTTAAAAAGCACAACCTCGATCCAGAGGTTTTAGCCAACTATAGACCTATTTCTAATCTTCCGTTCCTCTCAAAGATTCTTGAGAAAGCGGTTGCAAAACAGTTGTGTGATTACTTAAAAAACAATGATTTATTTGAAGATTTTCAGTCTGGCTTTAGAACACATCATAGCACAGAGACAGCACTGGTTAAAGTCACAAATGATATTCTAATAGCCTCAGACAAGGGACTTGTCTCTATTCTTGTTTTGCTCGATCTCAGTGCTGCATTTGATACTATCGACCATGATATCCTATTGCAAAGACTAGAGCACTTAGTTGGCATACAGGGAACTGCTTTAGGCTGGTTTAGGTCCTATCTATCTGAACGCTCTCAGTTTGTACGTGTTAACGATGAATCTTTCACGCAAACCAAAGTTAGCCATGGAGTGCCACAGGGCTCAGTGCTCGGACCTATTTTGTTCACATTATATATGCTTCCGTTAGGCAATATTATAAGGAATCATTCTGTAAACTTTCATTGTTATGCGGATGATACTCAACTATATTTATCAATCAAGCCTGATGAAATTAATCATCTAAATAAAATTCAAGACTGCCTTCAGGACTTAAAAACGTGGATGACCTTAAACCTTTTGATGTTAAACACGACCAAAACTGAAGTTATTGTACTTGGCCCGAAGAATCTACGAAACAAATTATCTAAAGATATACTAACTATGGATGGCATTCATTTGGCCTCCAGTGAGACTATAAGGAATCTTGGTGTTATATTTGATCAGGATTTATCCTTTAACGCCCACATAAAATCAATTTCAAGGACCGCCTACTTCCATCTACGTAACATTGCAAAAATCAGGCATATCTTGCCTCAAAACGATGCAGAGAAACTAGTCCATGCATTTGTTACTTCTAGGCTGGATTATTGTAACTCTTTATTATCAGGGAGTACCAAGAAGTCAATCAAGTCGCTTCAGCTGATTCAAAATGCTGCGGCTCGTGTACTAACCAGAGTTAGGAAAAGGGACCACATTACTCCTGTTCTGGCTGCCTTACACTGGCTCCCTATAGAACACAGGATAGAATTTAAAATTCTTCTTCTCGCCTACAAAGCCTTTAATGGGCAGGCGCCATCTTACCTTAAAGAACTCATTATACCCTACTGCCCTACTTGGGCATTGCGTTCCAAGAATGCAGGGTTGTTGGTTGTTCCTAGAATCTCTAAAAGTACAATGGGAGCCAGAGCCTTTTCTTATCAAGCTCCACATTTGTGGAAACAGCTTCCAGTTTGTGTTCGGGCGGCAGACACCCTATCCGTTTTTAAGAGTGCGCTTAAGACCTTCCTTTTTGATAAAGCTTATAGTTAGGGCTGATTTAGATTCAGCCCCTAGTTTTTCTGATATAGGCTTAGTTTGTCGGGGGTCTTCTTACTTCTTCCTTCTCGCTGTCTATACCTGTGTACTCTCATGTTCCGATTAACCCAGCTTCCCCAAATGTCTTTCTTTTTGGTGTCTATATACGCTGGGATCCGGAGTCATGGATGATCCTGCGGTCCTGTGTCCTGGATCGCGAGCGCTGGATCTTGAGTCGTGGCTGTGGTCCTGGATCATCGGTCCTGGATGGATATCCTCGTGGATTCATCTTCCTATTATACACACATGCATTTCCAAACATTTGGACTACCTATGTTGCAAATGTATTATCTTTTCAATTTACACATGGCATCTATTGCACGTCTGTCCGTCCTGGGAGAGGGATCCCTCCTCTGTTGCTCTCCCTGAGGTTTCTCCCATTTTTCCCTTTAAACTGGGTTTTCTTTGGAAGTTTTTCCTTGTACGATGTGAGGGTCTGAGGACAGAGGGTGTCGTATTGTCATACTGATATTCTGTACACACTGTGAAGACCACTGAGACAAATGTAACATTTGTGATATTGGGCTATATAAATAAACATTGATTGATTGATTGATTGAACTCTAATTTCTCGTTTCACGTTTAATTGTCAGCCTATTTTGAGCAATTTCATTTTTCATTTCTTTAAAGGTCCCATGTCATGCTTTTCCGGTTATTGCCCGTCCCCTTGTGTGTTATGAAGGTTTTTATGCATGTAAACGGTCTGCAGAGTCAAAACCCTCAAAGTACACCATGTAGGGAGTAAAACTCTAAAACAGAAAATACCTCCCCAAAACGCCTCGTTGGAGATACGTCACTGTCCATTTGATTCTTCCGGGTACATCATGATGTCATGACGTCCCCGGAACGAAATAGACCAATCCGTGGAGCCGTTACGTTACGTCCGTTAAGCCCCCGCTGATTGGTCCAAATTGACCAATCCACGGACTTCCTCACACACTCAGTGCAGGCAGCTCTGCTGATCTCTCCTCCCTGGCTGCAGGCTGATAACTGACAGTTGGGATCGCGGCGAAATTCTCTCTGCAGACCCGTTCTCACAGCGTTTATCAACCTTTTTCTTACTCAGTATCAAGCCACACCTATTGTTTTACTTCGGCTGTGACTTTGTGTGTGCTCAGGGTGAGTTTGGCTGTGTTACGCTGTGTATCGCTAAACAAGGAAATCACACCTCCACGGCCAATCGGAGCACACTGAGCTCACAGGGAGGCGGGGGCAAGAGCTGCAACGAGCCGTTAAGGACAGAGAGTGAATACACATACTTTACAGAGATGCTGTATGCGAAACCAATGTGAGTTTGGAAAATTGCACAGTATAAATCTATTCTAGTAGACCTCAACAATGGAATTATGATCAGTGGAAATGGCCATGACATGGGACCTTTAAGTTAACTTAAGTATTATTGAAGCATTTTTTCAGAGCTCTGTCTCCTGCTTTGCTAAGCTGTTTTTTTCCTAAGTTCACTTTAAGGGAGATGTTTTGGAATATTATGTTTAACTGGGTCTATACTCATGTGCTTAAAGGTCTGATTGAGACGTGTTTTTCTGCAATTCTTATGAGCCATCTTTCAAATGGGCTCACTTTTTGTTATATGCTTATGTGTTTTCCATACTCTAGTTAGATTATGTAAACAAGCTGCAGGGCTACCAGTTATGTGTTAGGAGTACTATATAGATAGTTGGAGCTTTTCGCCGCACCGGAAACCGCAAGGTTTTCTTGCCTGCCGTCTCCATCGTTTGGGGATGGGGACCTGGGCACGGGACTTGGGTGAGTTGTTGTCTGTTGAGGGTATGTTTGTATATTTGCTTTTATTGTTTTTTTGGTTTTCTTTGTTTGTGTTTTTTTTTCTCTTTCTTTTTTTTCTCTCCACTTTGCATTTGCCTGGGCCACTGCACTTTCCAGTTTGTATGGGATAGATGGCGGATAATGGTGTGACTCCAGATAGACCTAACTCCACAACATTCTTGTCCTGGAATGTAAAGGCTATGAACAGCCCTGTCAAAAGGTCAAGAGTTTTTTCTTACCTCAGAAAGTTAAATGCAGATGTCGTTTTTTTTACAGGAGACACACTACGCATCAAAGACCACCATAGGCTAAAAAAATCAACATTATAGTCAGGTCTTCCACTCAGATTTTGACTCCAAAGCCAGAGGTTGCAATCCTCATAAATAAGAGGATACATTTTTCCACCACTAACATTATTTCTGACAGAAATGGGAGATATTTAATTATTACTGGTACAGTATGGTTTGGCAAGCTCCTGTTGTGTTGGTGAATGTATATGCTCCCAATTTGGATAATGCTACGTTCTCTAACAGCTTGCTGAGCAACATCCCATGTCTTAACACCCACCTTTTAATACTGGGAGGGGACTTAAACTGTGCTATTGACCCATCCTTAGACCGCTCTTCTCCCACCACGTTCTCTCCGTCCACTATGGCAAGGTCATTTTCTGACTTTATGTCTCTGAATGGTCTTGCCGACCCCTGGAGATATAATAATCCTCAGTCTCGTGATTACTCCTTTTTCTCTCATGTACATCATTCTTTTTTGACTATTGACTATTTTTTCATTGACCATACATTTCTGCCCAAGGTTACCTCTTCAGAATATTTACCAATCATCATCTCTGACCATGGTCCTTTAACTCTGGACATATCTCTGTCTACTGAACCTCGTACACCTTCACGGTGGAGATTCAATTCACTCCTGCTCTCTGATGCCAAGTTTTGTAGTACAATCTCCACTGCCATTGATGACTTTCTGTTTTCTAACAAGACAAGCTCCACCTCCCATTCTCTCTTATGGGAGTCGCTCAAGGCCAGAGTTGGGTATAACGCGTTACTGTAATACTATTACTTTTGTCGGTAACGGAGTAGTGTAACGCGCAGTGGCGGCCGGCCCATAGGGGCGCTAGGGGCGCCGCCCCACCTCTTCCCACATACAACATTAAAAAAATATATATATAATAAATATTTTATTTTTAAATTAAATTAAAAAATATATAAATATATATATTTTATATTTTTATTTTTAATGAACAAGGTAAATATCATACAATTGGTATCAGTAAAATGTATAATCTACAATAAAATCTCGTTTAAAATTGTGTTACGATGTCTAAAGTTACTGATAAGTCACATGTTTCCTGCCTGGCCTTGCCCATGGCATTAGTTTATCATTACCGGTCGGGGCCCCCGAGCCAAACAGCAGCAACCAGCACGTTGCAAAAGTGTCAATAGTAAACTGTGCCGCCGAAACATAATTTCAGCCAATCAGCGCCGTCAAATATTTTGGTCATGTTGGCGCCCACGTTGGCGCCCACGTTGGCGCCCACGTTGCTTACGTGCGTTGACGTGAGTTGCTTTTTAGACTCGTGAGTGACCAAGGTGACGCAGTATTTGGATGAGAATGGTGTGCAGGTGGAGTCGCCGGACCTCGGTCCGCACCCAAACAGGTAAATGCTATCTTTTGTTTCCCATGCTTGCTCTTCAAACAGCCGGGGACAGATACGATCTGTTCAGAAACTAGACAAAAGTTAAACAAGTACAAACCACAGACTGTCTGTGTCATGGAGAATACAGTCGCTGGTTTATTTATGTCTGTAGGCCGTTGTTGTGAGTGTGTACGGTCGGAGCATATATAACGTTAGCTTAGCCAAGCTCCATTCAGAAAACAAGCATTCTAAAAGGTTTTTCGCCTGCCGTCTGTCTGCAGACTTGTCAAAGCATTAATTCATGGTTTTTACTAACCGGTATCAGTATGTTGTTATGTTGTTGTTATGTTGAATATCCTAGGCCCTCTGTGAGGGCTGTGAGGGCCTAGGATATTCTAAAAAGTAATATTTGAAAACATTAAAAAAAGAAAATTAAATATTATTTTTTATATTTTTTGTTGTTACATTTTTCATTAATTTTACCAAAATAACTTGATTTAATTGTATTTAAAATAATATTTCCAAAGAAATAAATCCTTCGAATCTGCCTGTTCAGTTTCTGTTGGAATGTGAAGGGTTAAATGCCGTCTCTGCGAGTTACTGTGAAGACGGGAGAGCTTGGTCCCTCTACATTCACAGAGGGCCAGCTATAGTAACTCAATGAGAGAGTAATGTCAAATGACAGTACAATTGACCAATCTTATCTTCCCTCTAAATGGGCGGGCTTTATTTTCGCCGACTTTATGACAGGTTCCGCCCGCTGTGAGGTCTATGCAAGTCGTGCAGTGACGCGTCCTAAAACCCGGAAGTAAGCTGCGCTCGGATTCCCTCGACAGAAAGCAGTGGAATTTCTCCAGAGGGTTTTGGAAAATAGATCGAAATAAGGTCTGTGGAAAACGAACCTGTTAGATAAATGCACGTTTTGTTCAGCCGGATAATATCCACATGTCTATCCTACTTTTTTTATTTTTGAATCATAAATCTAAACGATAGATTTATGATCGATAGATTTATGATTAGCATAAATGTGTTCATGATGGCTCACTTCAGTGATAGTGATGACATTGTTGCGAAATTATTAACCGAGTCATTTTCAAGATTGAGTTCCAATGATAAACTGGAGTGGCAAAGGATCAGCTGAATGACCCGCCAGTGCTTCATCCAAAAGGACGGGAGGATGGACTTTGTGTTTCAGTGATTTATCATCAAAGGTAGGCCTAAGTCATTTTCAATGTGGGCGCCGTGCCGACTTCATTCATTTGTAATTGTTACTTGGCTGTGGGTGCCCTGTCATGATAGATGTTTATATAAATGGTGTTGTTTTGTGTGGTAGAGGGTCGCTCTGCGTTTTGCACCCCAGACTACTGTTTTGATATTCCGCTGAAGTCTACGTTGAGACGTAATATCTCTTCTTTTTTTTGTAGGGAAGGGGGGGGGTAAGAGGGCCTAGGTATACAAGTCACGGCTCGCCACTGTCCTTAATGCAATAGTAATTGGGAGTGCAAGTGGAGTCTCGCAGAGGCAAAACTGTGGCACGCTTACACTGTAGGTGCGCCGCAGTCTGCGTGATCTGCCTGTAGGGAGGGGCGGGCCGGCCCTGCGAGTAAAGTAACGAGTTACTTTATGTAGAGAGTAACGAAGTAGTGTAATATATGACTTTTTTTTAAAGTAATATGTAATATATTACTTTTTTTAGTAACGACCCCATCTCTGCTCAAGGCCTACCTCAGAGGGCAAATAATCTCTTATGCCTCACATTTTAACAGGACCCGTAGAGCTAGGCTGGACGAGCTCTCTAAGGCGATACTTGAGTTAGACCGCCAATATGCTTTGACCCCGGCCCCAGATCTTTATAAACAGCGCCTGAATCTTCTATCTACTCAAGACGCAGAGCATTTGCTACTCAAGGGAACATACTATGAACATGACGATAAGGCTAGTCGATTGCTCGCGCCTCCCGATTAATTCCTAATTAAATTAAATTCTAGACTCCTCTAACAACTTGACCTCTGACCCAGCACAGATTAATGATGCCTTTAAAAGTTTTTAATGCTGATGTCAAGATACTGGCTAAGGTCCTTGCACGACGGCTGGAGGTAGTCACACCAGAAATCCTTTCTGAGGAACAAATAGGCTTGATACCGGGGAGATACTCATTTTCCAATATACGTACACTTTTCAACATCATTGACTCTCAGCAGCCCTCCACCCTTCCTGAGGTGGTCGTCTCTCTTGATGCCGAGAAGGCATTTGATCATCGGGTAGAATGAGGATACGTATTCTTTGTCCTTAAGAAATGTGGATTTGGGAACCCATTATGCTCTTGGATTCGCCTTTTGAACTCTTCTCCCCGAGCTAGGGTGTGCACCAATGATACTCTTTCAAGCTGTTTGCCCTTGGACGTGGTACACCACAGGGTTGCCCCCTATCCCCTATACTGTTCGCACTGGCTATTGAACCTCTTTCTCTACCTGTGCCTCTACCTCTTTCCGGGGGGTGACCAGGGAGAGCAGAGAACAGGCTATCTCTTTATGCAGATGATTCACTGCTTGACATTGAGAATCCGTCGCCTCCTTGCCCTCTGTTGTCACAACTCTGGACAACTTTGGCTCTTTCTCCGGCTACAAGCTCAATCTTCAAAAGAGTGAATGCTTCCCAATAAACACAACTGCACTACAGCTCCTACCCCGATCTGCCCTTTAAAATATGCCCCTCTGGTTTCACCTATCTTGGAGTAAAAGTAACTCGCTCATTGTCCGCCTTGTTCTCTGCAAACTTGGCTCCCCTCCTCGTTCAAATGAAACCAGATTTCCAGAGGTGGGCTAACTTCCTCTCTCGCTGCTAGGCGGGATACACGCTGTCACAATGAATAGCTTACCAACATGTCTTTGTTTCAGACAATCCCTCTTTATTTACCTAAATCCTTTTTTAAATCTGTTAATCAAGCTGTCACTCCATTCATCTGGGCAGGTAAGGAGCCCAGGGTCAGTCGATCCCTACTTCAACAATGCAAACTAAGTGGAGGTCTTGCGCTACCTAACTTCTTGTACTACTACTGGGCAGCAAACGTTCAAAAACTACCATTGTGGCTGTGTGCTCCAGATGTGCCATGGCGCCACCTGGAGGCTCACTCCCTCACCTCGACCTCGCTACCTGCTCTTATCTGCTCTTCTCCCCAGTCAAGCCTCTCTCGCGTTACTAGTAATCCCATGGTCCTTTCTACACTGAAGATTTGGTACCAATTTCGCAAGCACTTTAAGCTTTCCTCTGCATCCCTCCAGGGTCCAGTCCATATTAACCATCTCTCCCCCCATCTTTAATGGACGGTGTTTCCTCTCTCTGGAAAAGGACAGGCATAAGGTCATTCCCAGACCTCTTTGTAGATGACACTCTCCCTAGCTTCCAGACCCTGGCTTCTAGATTATCTTTACCAGCATCCCATCTTTTTCACTATTTTCAGGTCAGGCATTTTGTCTCCTCCCATTTTCCTAACTTCCCCACTCTCCCTCCCAAACAATCCTGGGATGACATTTTGAAATGAATGCCAGGAGAGAGGGGGTCTATCCCCAAAATCTACTCGCATTATGTCACTAGATACATACTCTATGAGCAAAACTAAAATGGCTTGTCGGCAGGAATTGAACTTGGAACTACCCGAAGACTGGTGGGATAGGGCAATTGACAGAGTGCGAACTTCCACCTCATGTGCTCGCCTTGGGCTCATACAGTTTAAAGTTTTACATAGATCACACTTTTCCAATTCCCAGCTAAACTAAATATACCCCAATGTAAATGACACATGTGACAGATGCCATCTATCCCCCTGTGACCTTAGTCATATGTTTGCCCACTGTCCCAAATTGAAAACTTTCTGGCAATCAATCTGCACAACCCTCTCAGATGTTCTCGAGACCACCCTGAAGCCATGCCCCTTAATAGCCATCTTTGCTGTCCCTGCAGATTAACCTCCGAAGAAGAAGCAGATATTGTCTCTTTCACAACCCTCTTGGCCCGTCGCAGGATTCTCCTCAACTGGAAGTCCCTCTATTTCTGCCTGGCTAACAGATGTGATGTTCTTTCTTAAGCTTGAACAAATTAAGTATTCCTTAAGGGGCTCCAATGAAAGATGTGTCTCAAAGTGGCAACCGTTCATATCTTTTTTTAATGCCCTTCAAAAGCTCCCCTCAGATGAGGAACTGTAACTTAGCACTGGCATAAACAATACGTTGCCCTGTGTAGGAGGTCATGATATGGTCCAGGCAATTTGCACTTTTTTGAAATTCTATCTCAATATTTTATTTTATCTTGTTCATTGACTGTATTGATTTGATTCATTCATTGTTGTCCTCTTATATCTCTATCCCTAGACCCTGATCTGATTAAACCTGAACAGATCTCTATGCCTTATGCGTCGACAGATTTCTCGAATGTATACATAAGTATTACAGTTGTTTACTGATGTTATTACCATGCACGAGCGACCATTTTATTGTGTTTTTTTGTTTTTGTTTATTTTATTTTTTGCTATTGTTTGTATCACCCTCTCTGTTGTGGATGGGGGGGGGGTGTACTGTGTCTGTTGTTTGTGCTGTGATGTAATAAAATGAAAAATCTTGAAAGAAGAATATTAAGGGCCATAATACTTGGCCAATATTTATAGTTCTTCCATAATTGTAATGTAGCCATCAGTTTTCTGATCGTTTCACTTATTGATTCACTATGTTTACCTGAGATGTCCAAAGACTGTGGAACTTTGTAGGGATGAACACCAGATTTCAGTTTATAATACATGGACAAAGATACATCATCAAATATATTTGAAAAGCTTTTATCACTCAAGAAAGATTTACAGTACTCATTGTCTTCTCGAGATGTATTACGACAACACACTGCATATGAACAGTTGGGATAAGATTGTAGAATATGTGCACAGCTTGACATGTGGGGAGATGATTACGAGAGAACTCCTTGCGAACTTAGTGTACAATGATTAAATGGTTTGACAAAATATGTGTGAATTCTGAAAAGTTATGTTAAAAGTTTAAACGTCTGTGAACAAAACAACATCTACAATATCTGTGAAATGATAAGAGGGGTTGGATGAGGCAAGGGACTCTTTTAACTGCTCTCGTTTGTCTGTGTCTACATTCATATGATTTGTATTTGTATGTCGAGGTCATCTTGTGAAGATGACCGGAAAGTTAAATAAAATGTTGGTCCCAAAAGAAATCAGTTGGGATCAGAAGAGCAGTCCAATTATGGATGTATTTGATTGCTGCCATGCAACACTGCAGCTCAGGCCTTCCCTGTCCCATCCATCACTTCTACATCCAGGAAACCCTCCAGTCACAAGTCAGATTCTTAGCCCATATGACTTTCAGCATGACTGCACAGCACCGGCTGTTTTTCTGCTTGCGATTATATCAGAAACCAACTAATCCATTTTGAGATGGTATGAGAAGTTAAAAAAACTAACATTTTCCCTGGGTGCTTATGAACTCTATAACCATAAAACAATCGTCCTTTTATGTCACAGCTTGGCTTTAAAAGCTGCTTTGTCTATGCTGACTTTGTGGCTTGTCACGGTGTCTTGTTTGTATTCTACTTAATCTTGTCTTGCAGTCACTTCTAAATTGACTCTTTGCTAAGCCACCATGGTCAAGCGTCAAGCTTTTGAAACTAACGAGGAGCGAAGCGCTAATGCTAAGTGGTAATGCTCAGTGGTAATGCTATTGAATCACGTGCTAACATACACAGGTTTTCCCATACTCAAATGTATATCTCCTTTGAACCATGAACAGCTTGAAATCAACAAAACCTCAATCAAGAAATGTGACATAATTGCAGAATTGATAGTTTATGGAGCAGTGCTGTATATTTGTCTAGTTAGATCTGGCTGATGCTACACTATGTTGGCCGGTCAAAAGGGTGGGGCGGAGGGGAGAGTCGGGCCGCGTCTCAATTCAGGGGCTGCACCCTTCGGAGGCTGCATTTGTAGACCGCATACGTCACTTCCGCCGAAAGAAGGCTGTCCCAATTTTAAAAAAATACGAGACTCCTCCGAATGCGGCCTTATTTCCCGGATATATCTGATTAATCCTTCGCGGTCTACCATATCCCAGGGTGCAATGCGCGCAGGAAAGAGTGAGTTTTTTTCAAATGAAATGGCTTCCGGTCTCCCCAGCAGAGTGGAAAAGCAGCAGCAAGCGGAGGAATCACAAATAAATGTGAGTATTGGGTTTTAACTTATTTAAAGTGGACCTATCATGCTATATTTTAATAATATATTGTAGGGCCATACCTATATAAAACATGTCTGCGAAGTTTTGTTTTCAAAATACCAAACAGATCATGCATTTTAGCCATGCCTCATTTCGCTCTATTTGCTCTATTCCAGCCCTGTCTTCACAAGGGCTGATTCTGTGACAAATGAGCTGCAGCTGACCACGCCCCCTGCAAAGGAGGGGGGCGAGGCCCGAGCGTCATGTTACCATGCTGTTACCATGCTGTTACCATGCTGTTACCATGTCACAGCAACCTCTCATTCCCCTGATAGGTGGAGAGTTGCCCATATAGGCGGAGCTCCTTGTTTCTGACCAGAGATATTTGAAATCCGGATCAGTCTGTATCAGATCCGTTGTAGCCCCGTTTTTAGATATTTGGGTATGGGGGAAAAGAGAGGGTTGTGTGTTCTGACACTTGGTGTCCGGGGACACATATGCATGTATAAAAGACGTACACAAGTGCATTTTGCATGATAGGTCCCTTTTTAAATTAACACGTCAAACCCAAGGGGCATTAAATATGGGCTCAGAACAGTCTCATAATACACACATGCCACACTTGTGTTTTTCAATGTACACACAAATGTACTGTTCTGAGCCCATACATTAAAACGTACATTTTCGTTAAATAATACGGTTAAATACGTGACGTTAGTGACGCTAACTAGCTAGCTGGACGTACTGCACTGTTGTTTACACTTATTCTTAATTCAATTCAGAAATGTACTAAAGTCATACAGAGATCTTGCCTCTGTTATAGATAGGTTCCACTTTATATTGCATAAATAGACCAAAGTGAAAACATTTAGACCGGTATAGCCTGCAGTGCGGTGGGATTTATAAAACGCTAACCTGACGTGTAGCTGCTGTTAGGTTTATTTAATTTTCTGACATGTTCCAATGTGTTACTGTTTATTAAACTTTGGGACAACATTACAACCTTTGTATTCAGCTCATGCTGCTTTGAGGTAGGGAAAGTTATAATAATAGAAGACATGAAGCTGCAGAGAGAGGATGGATATATTCTTACCTCTACTTTGTGATAAGATGAAAATACTAAATTAAATTGTAATTGTTAAACACATTGTTTGTTTACTGAGGTTTTAACCATTATTACAACATATGTACATAAGCAGTGGAATAATAGGATATCTCTCGGTCATTAAACTGTCTTCAGTTCAGTTTAATTTTATTAATACAAAAAATAGGTCATAGAAAATGTTTAATAGTGTATTTCAGCAGAGCGGGGGCTGTATCCAATCAGTCCCTGCCTGGTCGAAGTTGCTTTGAGTTTTGCTATTGAGCCTTCTGAACCTGCCTACCTCTTATATGAATGTATTGTCACTTCTTCAAATGAACTGTTCTTGTTATTCTTGTGTTCCTTTCCCTGCTGCCTTGCACCGACATGCCTTGCACATTTTATCTATAGGTGTTTTACTTAGTTTACTGTAACAGTTGCACAATGTAGTATTCTGTGCTTGCTAATGCACAAAACATGACTTTTATATATACTCATGGAACCAGTTCATCTCAGTTCATGATTCTACTACACGTAAAACATGGATCAGGCATGGTCTCCATGGCAGAACATTAAATCTCCAAAATCACACAAAAGTGCGCCTGAAGTTTGCCAAAGAGCACCGCGGCACGCCATAATAATACCGTTTAACTGTTTCATAGAGTGATGAAGCTAAGGTTGAACTATATTGGATAAACACGCAGCACTTTGAATGGCATAAAAACAGCACGGCATACCAATATATGGTATAATGTCAGAGTGGCTGTCCAATAGCTGAAGCTCAGCTGAGGTTGGGTGATGCAGAAGGAAAATGGGCCTGAATATTGAGGTAAATGTAACTTACAATGACTTACGAAACAGGTGAGTGTTTCAGTCAGAGTCTGTATCCCAAGCTGTGGGACGACCACCAGACATCCTGAGAACATGGCTGAGCGGATCAGTTCTGTGAGGAACAAGGGTCCAGAGTTTCTCCTGAAAGGTGTGCAGGCCTGATCCTGGGTTACCCAAGTGTTTGTTTGACTTTATTGCTGCCGAAGAAGGTTCGACACGTTATCACATACGAGGGTTCACTTCTTCCACCAGCACTGTGAATGTTCATCTTCAATACAGACATGAAGGATTCTAAATGTGTGTGTGTTATTAGCTGGAGCACATTGTGATTCCAAAGGGTGCAGATGCTTGTCTTGCCACTGTAAGCATGTCTGCTCACTGAAGGGAATAAAGACGTATTAAAGTGCCTATGAAGAATGTCCCCATGAAACTCATACCATAGCATGCATTAGCATGAACAACTTTAAAGGTTTGATGCATTAGCATATTAACTCAAAGTACTAGTACATGCTGTACTATACGCTCATTGTGTTTCACGTAACATTCCCCTTAATGATTGCAATATTATAAACTGTGTACTTGTATTAATTATTGATGGTATTTATTGTTTTCTTTTGCTTAGTTGAACTTACTTTCAAATTATATTTATATCTGTACTAGTTGTTTTTAGCAGTTAGAAAACACTAATGTACACATCCAGTAGGCGTCTAGCTACACGAGATAACATGTAGAGCTGGTAGACCACAAAGGCTTTAAAGGTGTTTCAAACAATACAAACAACTTAAAGCAACTGATTGCTGAAAACAGCATTCATCTAATCCATCCAACTTTATTTATAGAGCACATTTAAAAACTAAAGTGCTCTCTCCCTGTATCGCTCACTCCTCTCTTTCGCCCCCTGTCGGCAGCGGTTAAAATATAATCGCCCCGTCAAAATTGAAATCCCCTATTAATGTATTGATTATAGGTCCGGGTCCGTATAAATCGGCGTCTGGGTCCGGACCGCGGTCCGCCTGTTGCCGACCCCTGATGTAGGGTGTATGAGTTCTGCCAGGTAAGGTGGGGCCAAACCATTAAGGGCTTTGTCGGCAAAAAATACCATTTAAAATAAGACTCTAAACTGTATCAGAAGCCAGTGTAGAGATACCAGTACATATGTAATGTGCTCACACCAGTGGCGGCTGGTGGAACATATTTTTGGTGGGGCTGTTGATATAGTGAGTATATTGGGAGAAATGACCCCTTAAATGAGGACTTCTGGTGATGCGCGTTTCCAGTGCAGCGCGGAGCTCGCTTTAATGCTGCGTTCAGACCGGACGCGATGCGAATATTCGCTTCGCTCTAAACGCTCCTAGCGCGCACGTAAGCAACGTGGGCGCCAACGTGGGCGCCCTCGCCCTTATGTTTCGGCGGCACAGTTTACAATTGAGACTTTTGCAACATGCTGGTTGCTGCTGTTTGGCTCGGGGGCTCCTTGCACGGCGCCCGGTAATGATAAACTAATGCCATGGGCAAGGCCTTTGATAACATTTGTTGAATTTTACAACAGAATTAATCTGTTGATCCAAACGTTAAATGTCATATGCAGTTCAGGGATGATTCACTACAGAATAATTCACTGCAGTTATCACTACCAGCAAGTGTCTTGACATTACTCATTGTCAGTAATCTATTTTTAAACAAAAAACGTTCATGAAATAAGCTTAAAAGGTCAGCTAAAGAGAAAGTTTATTGAAGGTGTATATTTAGTGTGTGACGAAGGAGCTCGGGATCTACTCAGACACTTGGTCCTCCTGCCAGCCCATCAGCAACACACCTCGTAGAGTGTGTTACATGTATACTAGTATCCTGGGTATAACTGCTGTATGTGTTTGTATTGCGATGTATATATCCTGTCCCTGTTTTGAGAAACGTGGATATGCCCTATACGTAAGCTACTTTGAGAGAACCTTGATGTGTCCATGTTTTGTTTTTTTCTCATGTTCAATGGAAACAATATTGTAAAAGGTAAAAAACACGTCATTATGGATTGATCTGATCTGCACTCGGGTTGGATTAACCTGTCAATAGATCTACGTTGAGCTGTGCTGGGGACTCTCAAAAAGGTCTGATGTCTGCCAGTTCTCAGGTGTGCATGGATTAACAGATTCATACACAAACGTGTGCAGGCCAACATTAAGAGGGATGGCTGCACAGAATGTCACAAAGGCTTAGTGGCGAAAGACCCTTCCTTAACTGAAGGGTTTGGTTTGAACCCCTCTTTCAGCATGTACCCTCTGAGCATCCAATGAACCTGACCGTGGATCTCAATGAGCTTATCAGCTTCAGGGAAGATCTGTCATACAAGTTTCCTATTTATACCAAAAATAACCGATTTCTATTAAACCATAAAACTGAACGCAATGGACATTTTAACTGTTTAAAGCAACGGATGTATACACCACCTTTTTAGCCCAGTACTGAAAGTAGTCTTACTTCAAGAATGTGAGCACAGCGTCCTCTGCTGATGGAACCCATGTACTGCACATCAGAGTTAGGCATGGATGTGTACAAAACTTAGAATGGCAATTATGCACAATCAATGTTTGTGTTTTTGAATCCAAATATACTTGGTGTCTATTGAACATGGTAGCCAGTACAGTTGCATGGTACATTTGGCCTTCTTTAGTGCAATTGTCTGTGGATTCTGATTTGACAACGGCGGAAATGATAGAAGCAATTGATGCCATGAATGCCGGCAAAGCAGCTGGTCCTGATGGATTACCATTTATAAGATATTCAAGAGGAAACTTTTAACTCCAATTATGGAAATGCTTCAGGAATCCTGTACCAACGGGTCACTCCCTCCCTCATTGAGAGGTGCCATGATCGTTGTACAATTAAAACCAAACAAACCAGCCCATCAATGCCAATCTTTCCGTCCAATCTCACTTCTAAATTCGGACATTAAAATTCTCTGCAAAGTATTAGCACGTAGATTGGAGTCTGTTCTCCCTGTCATTATAGATATGGATCAAAATGGATTTGTTAAAGGGAGACAAGGCTTTCATAACGTACGGAGAGTGTTAAATATACTTCACGAGAGGAAAGACGCGCCAGACACTGCTCTGCTATCAGTCGATGCCGAAAAGGCGTTAGATAGAATAGAATGGCTTTTTCTATTTGCAACACTAGACCGTTTTGGATTTGGGACTGCTTTCTACTGGACACTCAACCCACAGCTGAAATTCTGACTAACAATGTTATTTCTCAACCATTTCATATTAATAGGGGGGGTCAGACAGGGGTGCCCTTTGTCACCCCTCCGATTTACACTCGCCATAGAACCCTTCGCCATAGCAGTCAGGACACACAAGAATATTTCATTTGTCAGGTTGGGACAGTAAACATTGCATAGCTCTTTTCGCGGACGACGTCATTTTGTTCCTTACGGATTTAGCTAATTCAATTCCAGCTTTACTAAATGTAATTATAACGTTTCACGTTATTATACTTACCTTATGACAGAGGAGGACTCAAACTTCCAGTGGTATTACTGGGCCGCCCAATTACGCAGCATAATGTATTACTTCTCCCCCGACCCAGTCCTTGCGTGGGTAGACATCGAAGCCTTTTCACTTACCCCTAAATTGCCACTTAACTCATACATGTATTCTGCCAATGTTAAAAAGCTCAGGGAACAAACATCTAACCCATTTGTATTGAATATGATCAATGTTTGGTATAAAATTCAAGATGTGCTAGGGAAAAATTGTCAATGTCTCGTTTTAGCCCAATCTGGGGAAATGACCAATTTAAACCAGGAAGAATGGACCCAGGTTTCCATCATTGGGCAACGAAAGGTCTAACAAAAATAGGAGACATGTTTCAAGACGAAACGCTGATGTCATTTGAACAGTTGCGTACTAAATTTGGTCTTTCAAATAGCAGTTTTTTTTTAAATACTTACAGGTACGAAGTTTTATAACTGCGTCCAGCAATCAGTTATTAACTCCCCCACCACTTGATCACAACGATTGATCTCTGATCATTGTCATGGGAAAAGGCTTATTTCAGTGCTATATGAGTGTTGGTTTTTAACTGCACTGAATCCTCTACCGACCGGCTTAATGCCTGGAAGGAAGATATAGGAGGATATTTCCTTGGATGACGGGGGGTGTGATATGTACTGAGGCACATAGGCAAACTGCGAATACCAGATTCAAATTGCTACAACACAACTGGCTCGCACGTACATAACACCTGTGATATTAAATCAGTTTAAAAACAACATTCCAGATATATGTACTAAGTGTGAACAGTCTAAAGCAGGGGTGTCACACTGAATTTAATTGCGGGCCACATCAGCATTATGGTTGCACTCAAAGAGCCGGTTTTAACTTTAAGACTATATAAAAATACATATATAAATATATCATATATATAAAATAATGTATTATATTACATCATTGCCTCTGCATTGGATTATCATCGGATAGGGTAATAACTTCATAATTAACTACGTCTGAAAGCAGAAGTCTAGGGCAAATAATTGCAAGTCTCTTCAGTGCGTAATCCAAAATGATTTAAAAAGAAAAGCCACATTTTGGAGAAAAAACAAATCTAATTCTGAGAAAAAGGAATTCAAACATGCTAAGAAATAACAATGGGAATCCATGAGGGCGATCTGGTTGAATGGAAAGTAAAGTACTTCTTAAACTGCTGTAACTATGTACACATTTTAGGATAATGTTGCTACTGCCCAATTGTTTTTGTTTTTATTTTTTTATTTCATTTCATTTAATGTCTTTTATTTTTATTATATATTTCAATTTTATTTTATTTTTGTAAGGATGTCCTGTCTTGTCTTTGCCTATGTTTTTCAAAATTATTTGTTTTATTTGTATTTGTTGTTGTTGTAAGTATGTCTTGTTGTTTGAAAGAATGAAAATTAATAAACATATCGTTTTTAAAAAAAAAGTCGTCAAGGTCAGATATTGAAACAAACCCGGAAAAGGTGACTTCGGTTTTTGGCAGTCTGGGAAATGAAGTTCTTGCACGTCCTTGCAGCGTTTTGCAATCGGACCAATTCCAACTACATTTCCCATGGCTCTTTGCGCTGCTAGGGTGACAATCTGCTCTCCACTCCAAATGTGGTCCTTGAACGAGTCATAGCCCAGGCACATTTGCATGGCCCTCAGGATTAAGGGTACAGTTTGGTGTTGACTTTAACACGTAAGTGTAGACTGTTCTATGTCCTCTACTTTAGCATGTTATACTTATATATTGACAACTTGTGTTCCTCCCGTGATGGTTAGCAGTGCAGCTAAGCTACCTGCTAACTAGCTAACGTTGGGCGTCAGGAGCCAAAGTTGGCATCTGTTCAGAGTCTGGCCTCAACAGGGCCGCATGCTAGTC
This sequence comes from Champsocephalus esox, assembly GCA_036324585.1. Classification (NCBI taxonomy): domain Eukaryota; kingdom Metazoa; phylum Chordata; class Actinopteri; order Perciformes; family Channichthyidae; genus Champsocephalus; species Champsocephalus esox. Next base: position 42,139,518 of record CM070478.1, read on the forward strand.
CGTGTCTACAGAAGAAACCCTGTCTGCATTAGTTATACAAGGCTCTCTACATCGCCTCCCGCTAAAAAGGGCCCTGGCAATCTAGGAAGTAAAACATGCCTCCTCCTGTCCTCCAGACAACACTGGCCAATGTCAACTAGCCTAAGATAGCTCTCTCTGTAAAGCTAACATTCATTTAGGAAGGGACATCCGGTCGGTACTTCCAAAATTGTCCTGGACAAATTCCTACTGCCTTTTCCCCCTAATGTCTATTTCAGTACGTTTATTGTGACGATACATCTAAGCACTTCCGGTCATATTGTGAGATACTTTGCCGACCTCGAAGTTTGGCTAATGTTAGCAGCTTCAAGTTGTATGCAGAAGTTTAGTCGCGTAGTAAACCTTACCTTGTATAGTAACAGGCTGTGTAGGCCAGCGCTTACATTTAAGCAGTATTTGAGTTAGTGCTAGGTCTGTTTGATGAACATTCTGGGTCTTTGTGCCTGAAACTCAGCAAATCGTTTATTTGCTTCAGGTGCTGCATGTGTGGTTGTGCAATCCTAACACATGTATGTTCTGGAACTCTAATCCTCCATTAAACCCGTGTAATCACTTAAAGCAACGAAATGACGTCATAGAATGGCAGGAAGAAATGTAGGGTATGGCTGGTTCTTGTCTAAATATTACAGTTGTCTTGGCTGTTACAGGGCTATTTGTCATAATATATATTCAGCCAAAAGCCAACTTCACTATGGAATATAAACTAATGCAGAGTATAAAGCCAGTGTCCACATAATATACAAATGTAGTTTAGGGCTGATGATGACAATGATGTACATTTTCTAGCACAAATAAAAAATGGATCTCCTTGAGGTTATCCATGAAGGGAAGATCATTGTTAGTGAGTTAAATAAAAACAAAATAGTGCATTTAAATTCCATTTATTGCAGCCACATTAATGTCCAATTTTGGGACAAAAATTGAAAAATAGTTATGAGTATATCATACTCATCATGGTCTTGTTTCACTTTAATCAGAGTGAATAAGGAAGGCTAGTAGAGCTTAAACAATTAGCAGAAAGTCCATGTTGACCAAATCCATTGAAACATGTTAGATTAGATTCATTGAATTTTTGATGGGCATTTTCTATTGTTCCTCCATTTGACAAACTCAATGAGAAACTGATTTCTCAATCCAATAATTGGGAGAATTGTTTGTTGCCACGCTAAACAAGAATGTAATCATTGAAATATGTCAGTGCCTCGAAGTGGAGTTAACCGTTTGTTTTTGGTCTCATCCTATAGTCTGTTGTCTCATCCCAGCAGCAGAGAGGACAGCATGATGATGCAGCGCCTTCTCGCTCATGGTACACTGCGTCGGGTGGCAGCATCACGCCACTTCCTGCTGGGCGGCCCTGCGCATCAGACACCAGCAGCACCTTGTTGCTGTGTCCTCCGCCTGTCCCTGCCCCCCCCCACCGGCCGCTGCTGGCTGTCCACCTCAGCCACCTGCCATGCAGCACATCAGCCCAAACACCAAGAGGAGCCCCAGGCCAGCGCCACCCCTCAGACACAGGAAGCTGCTCCTGAGGCTGTGGACCTGGACCCCCTGCAGGACAAGTCCATTGGTCTGGTGCAGAGGTTTAAGAAGACCTTCAAACAGTACGGGAAGGTGATGATCCCTGTTCATCTCCTCACCTCCTCCGTCTGGGTTGGAACCTTCTATTACGCTGCTATGAAGTGAGTCATGTGGGGTTCTCAGTTTGTTGAAATTATTTGAATTAATCTTTTGTCAATTCTAGAATGTATTTATCTGCAAAGTTAACAAATCATGGTATAAATGTCATACTGATTTAACAAAGCACTGTTTTTTGGCAGCTAATGGAAATGTTTCCGTGTGTTTCCCCTCCCCTCAGAGGTGTGAATGTAGTGCCCTTCCTGGAGTTTATCGGTCTACCAGAGAAAATAGTTTGCCTTTTAAGAGACTCTACAAGTGGATACGCTCTGACTGCATATGCCATGTACAAGGTAATTTATCCTGGCATCCTCTGGGTTGGTGTTGAACATTAAACGTCTGTATTTACTGTCAGCGTCAAACCCTGTGTTAAGGTGAATATGCAAACGCATGTCCTGACCTTCCAGCTTGCATTAGCATACGTCTCGTTTCCTCACTCACTGAGATTGTAAAAAGAATATACATTATATCCAGCAAGTGATTTTTTTTATTTGTCTTTGTTCTTCACAGATTGCAACCCCTGCTAGATATACAATGACCCTTGGTGGCACGTCACTATCTGTTCAGTATCTCCGCAAGCATGGCTATTTAACCACACCACCGCCGGTTAAAGACTACATCCAAGACAGAATGGAGGAGACAAAGGACAAACTGTCGGAAAAAATGGAGGAGACAAAAGAGAGATTTTCTGAGAAAATGGAGGAAACAAAAGAGCGTTTCTCTGAGAAGATGGAAGAGACCAAGGACAAGTTCTCCGAGAAACTGCAGGAAACCAAAGACAGAGTTTCGGACAGAAAAACGTTTTTTAGAAAGAAAAACGATTAGTGTGTCCCATATACAGATTGCACCTTTTGAAGTATATTATCACATTTTGATTTCAGCAGTAATCAGTGAGTTTAGGGCAAGTAACAGAAGGCATTAATGACTGCTCGGAGAGAGACTTCCTGTCCTTACATTTCGCCTCACACATCTCAGTTATCAGCTGGTGTCTCTTCAGATGTCCTACTCAGTCCCTAGCAGTCCAGACTCTGGATCAGTCCTCTCAGAATGGATTCACACAGGCTCAGGTGATCTGCAATGTAAAACAAAGAGAGGCCAAGTTCTCTTTAAATCCATTCAGGAAGACAAAACGAGCTCTGTGCTCACATTGTACACAAATAACATCCTTGTCAGTGCAAACAGAATTCAGAATGAAAGATCAGTGCCAATAGCTCTGTTAGGAAAATACAAATAATGCAGGCTCATGATTACCTGTGTGTTCAGCAAAGCCTTCCTGGTGTCTTTTTCTAATGTAATTGGAAAGAAATTACGTTTTTCTATTGTGTTTTTATCCCATAGTCCTAGCTAATATATTATATAATTTAGGTGTCTTTGTCACTTCAAGTTGTGTATGAACTGAGAGCTGCTCCTCCAACAGAAAAGGTCACGGCACATGTCATATCTGTCATACACGTCCACATGCAGTGGGAACAGCAGCACACTGTAAGACGTGGGCAGAGGTGTTGTCCGTGTGCCATGAGATGTTTTGGGTACCTCTGTATTAATGCATACATGTTCTTGTCAGCAGTTGAAACTACAGTCTGGTTAAAATCACATCTGAATAAAGTGAAATGCAAATCATCAAAGTTTGTACGTTGCATTTCCTAGGTTGTGTGTCTTGGCAACTAGCACAATTAATACTTCTCTGCCAAGAAATGTGGCAACTGTTTGGTTCATTGTGGCTACCTCACAGTGCCCCCCCCCCAGTGAGGATCTTACAGAGAATTAACACTGCAGCTCCCACTTTTAGTTTCGCATCCCCGGGATTTTCTTTTGGCTCTTCCGTCACTCTTCAGTCTATTTTCCATCTGTTGGCAGGGGCGGCGCCAGGGGGGAGCTAGGGGGTGCAAAGCACCCCCAAGAAATGTTTTTTTTTCGAAAATTGTCATTAAATTAACTTAGAAAAAATATTGAGTACATCAATGCAAAAGTGAAACAAACACATTTTTTACCAAAAACATAAAGCCAACACAGGTGATGTGATTAGGCCAATGGCCAGCACCCATTTGATTTTTGACCTACCTATAGGCTAAATTACTTTACTTGAGTGACTTCCTGTTAGCTAGAGCGCCACATTATTTGCTAACAGCAAAGTGAAAAATTGATCGTTTTTTAGTCCTTAAACATCCATTTGTGGACACTCAATCAAAACCACCTGAAAGCGAGAGGGATTCTGCACATAATAGGCCTCGTGAGTAGAAGTAGCTTACTTCTGGGTCTCTGTGTTTCATTCAAGCTCTGTGTGTGTGTGTGTCGCACGAGCCATTTTGGGTGCCTGAGCGAGTGAGAGAGAGCTCTCGCACCGGTGGGTATCTTCCGGAGATCGTTGTGGTTAGCATCTGGTGCTAGCTAGCCAAGCTAACGGATATAAGGAGCTTTTTCAACAACAAGGTGGAGGGGAACTCTCCTGTCAGACGGAGAGTCTCAGGTAACCTCAGCTCAGGTGAAGTAAAGGACTCAGTGTTTAGATAATTCACTTTATTCTAGTTATCTCAGTGAGTCAAAAACGGTTTGTTTTAAAAGGGGAGTGATTAAAATATCTATAAAGAAATAGAAAATCTGTTTCAAATGGGTGTTGAGAGATGTATCCACATCTCTTAATGTTGCTCTCAAAGTGCACCAGATTGATTCTTTTAACTTCAATATTTAAAAAAAAACTTCCCGGGGAAGCATGCCCTCAGACCCCACTAGAGGAGGTGAGGTCCACTACCCACTTGTAAAAATAGCACTTTACCCCTGCTTACACCTATGTGAGCTGATTATTGAGCCTTCATTGTAACAGTCGCGGGTACACTGTGTGTGTGGGGAGTGTTGCAGTAGAAAATGCAACTGTAGCGCTGGTGCATTAATGGGAAACCCTTCATGTTTGAGCACCCTCTATGAAACGTCAAGCTACTCCATAGCATCCCCTAGAGAAAATCTCTGGCGCCGCCACTGTCTGTAGGAGGGGGCCGTTCAACAAACCCGCCCAGCACAAACCAGCTATTAGCTGGTGCACACAGTGGAGCATTTAGCAGCTAAAGACCAAGTCATTTTACTGGAAAGTTTGAGACCAGAACTAAATAGAGTGAATGTTCCACTGTGACACGCATATGACGAATGTGTTTTTTTGGTTGTTTAAATGCTACCTCTTGAGTGCTCAAAACAACTGACTGCAGCTTGGCACGTCTAACAACCATAGTGCATGGACCGAGAAAGACAAACGAATCAACGCAACTGTAATATTACAGATCAACAACACAGATACGATTCTCATTTTTTCATTTAATGTACATTTAATTTATATATTTAAATCGATTTTTTTTGTTTGTTTTATCTGAATGTTCCAGGGTATTCTCTGGCCGTTTCTCAATCTCGAGGATACTGGCATCCAAGCCAATATGTCAAGGATGCTACGTCATCGAGTACCGCCGAAGGACTGTTCCAATCCCGAGCATACTTGGAATTCCACCGAGGCCGCGTCCTTGGTTTGGGGGAAATGTCGAGGCTGCACATGGGTAGACTTCGCGTCCTTAAAATCCCCACAATGCTTTGCGCACGGACCAATTGCAAAAACCCAGAGAATTGCTGAACCGACGCAGCACGCATTTAAAAGTAAGTATGTAGTGGCGTAGAACATGTGTTGGTACATATGTTAATTTGTTACATTTCTTATCACCAAAAATGTGTTCCGTGAAAGTAAAGCAAGTTCATAATTAGATAGACATCGTGAGGTATTTATTTTCGGTACAGTTTATGTTGAAACCATTAGAGAGAGTGGCACACTTGTTAGCCTGTTCCATTCTTCTTCATTTTCCGAAGCCGTTGCTTGAAGCATACTTGCTTCGTTTCTGAAGGAAGTAACTTGGAAGTACGCGACTAGCAAGCCAGCATCCTCGAGATTGAGAAACGGCCACTGAATACTATAAAGGCAAGACAAGGCAAGGCAAGTTTATTTATAGAGCACTTTTCAACGCAAGGCAATTCAAAGTGCTTTACAAAACAAAACAAAAACAAAAAAAATGAAAGACATTAAGCATTAAAAAAGAAAAGCTAATCAAATAAACATTAAGAAAAAATACATGGATAAAAGTTACAGTGCAGTCTAAAATATAAATAGTTCAATTAAACATTACAAGAAAAAGTACATGGATAAAAGTTACAGTGCAGTTTAAGATATGAATAGTTCAATTAAAAGCAGCGACAAAAACAAAAGTCTTCAGTCTGGATTTAAAAGTAATAAGAGTTGCAGCGGACCTGCAGGTTTCTGGGAGTTTGTTCCAGATATTTGGAGCATAATAACTGAACGCTGCTTTACCATGTTTAGTTCTGACTCTGGGGACAGAAAGCTGACCAGTCCCTGAAGACCTGAGAGATCTGGATGGTTCATAATTTAGCAGGAGGTCAGTAATGTATTTTGGGCCTAAACCATTCAGTGCTTTATAAACCAGCAGCAGTATTTTGAAATCTATTCTTTGACACACAGGAAGCCAGTGTAAAGACTTCAGAACAGGAGTGATGTGATCCACTTTCTTAGTGTTAGTGAGGACTCGAGCAGCGGCGTTCTGAATCAGCTGCAGCTTTCTAATAGATTTTTTAGTGAGACCTGTGAAGACACCATTACAGTAGTCCAGTCTACTGAAGATAAAGGCATGGACAAGTTTTTCCAAATTCTGCTGTGACATTAGTCTTTTAATCCTAGATATATTCTTTAGGTGATAGTAGGCTGATCTAGTCACTGTTTTAATGTGACTGTTGAAACTCAGGTCAGAGTCCATGACTACACCTAGATTTCTGGCTTTATCTGTTGGTTTGAACATTGCAGACTGAAGCTCAGCGCTAACTTTTAAACGTTCTGCCTTGGCTCCAAAAACCATTACATCAGTTTTATCTTTGTTTAATTGGAGAAAGTTCTGACACATCCAGTCATTGATTTGATTGATTGATTTGTTGTTTGTAGCTATGGTAACTTATTTTGTTGTTCTTCATTATCTGAGCCAGTGGTAGCATGTAGATGTTAAAGAGAAGAGGCCCCAAGATGGAGCCTTGAGGAACCCCACATGTCATATTTGTCAACTCAGATGTGTATTTACCTATAGAAACAAAGTTGTTTCTGTCCTTTAAGTAGGATTTAAACCAATTTAGAACTGTTTCCGAAAGTCCCACCCAGTTTTCCAGTCGGTCTAGTAATATGCTGTGGTCAACAGTGTCAAACGCACTGAGATCTAATAATACTAACACTGAAGTTCTGCCACTGTCTGTGTTTAAGTGGATGTCGTTAAAGACCTTTACAAGAGCAGTCTCAGTGCTGTGGTTTGGACGAAAGCCTGACTGGAACACATCGAAACAACTATTTAAATGCAAGAAATTACTCAACTGTTGAAAAACAACTTTTTCAATGATTTTACCTAGAAATGGCAGGTTTGATATGGGCCTGTAATTGTTCATTACTGAAGCATCTAGATTATTCTTTTTTAAGAGCGGTTTAATGACTGCAGTTTTCAGGGCCTGTGGAAAAATACCTGAGTGAAGAGATTTGTTTACTATATGAAGTAGTTCTGAGGCCATGCAAGGCAAAACATCTTTGAAAAATCCTGTTGGAATACTATCAAGGCAGCAAGAGGAGGATTTCAGAAGTTGTATAATGTCCTCTAGGTTTTTATCATTAATCTGATGGAATTGTGTCATGATGTCTGAATAGGAGGGTTTCACTTGACGTCACACCGCTGCGTTCCTTTGGCGCGAAATTCCATTGGAGGTCAGGAAGTAATTTTCGACAGAGGATCTAGCTGCTGTCACCATTGTGAAAATGCCGGTGTGTTGTGTCGGTTGTTCCAATCGATCCGGCCGAGAGAAAAACAAGAGGTTTTACCGAGTGCCGAAGGTTGTCGTCCATAAAGCTGAGCAATTTAAGAAGCTAACCGAAGAACGCCGGAAAAAATTGCTTTCAAACCTACATCTGCGGTCGGGAGGAGCAGAGTCGTCTAATGCACGTGTCTGCAGCGACCACTTCATCAGAGGTATTAGCTAACTTGGTTTTTGTGGCTTTGTTTATGTATTATTGGGTTGTGGTTAAATGCTTATTTACTTAGTAATACTGATCATGTTTAAGTTACCTGTAGTTTAATATGGACTTTGATGGGACTTTTTAGGGTGCCCTAGCGCTTTGGGTGACGTTGAGTCGGTAGACTGGGCTCCCACTGTTAGCCTCGGTTACCACACAGCAAGTAAGCCCAGATCAGAGGCATCTCTTCGACGAGAGCAGAGGATGGAGCTCAAGGAAGACCAACAGAATCAGAATGTGCAGAGGCTTTGTTGGATCTCCTGCAGACAACCGAGAGCCCAGAACCAACGCAGCCCCCGTCTGACAGCCCACAACCAGAGGACACCAGTGGGATATTAAATGACCAACAAGGTAAATTAACCACCAGCATTATTATTAAATATTACAAATGTGATTGTCAGAAAATCAATGCAAACTTTGAATTAGGTTTAGAAAATAGAGTACTAACTTGAGAATCTGCAATAATTGGAACAGAGAACTTGCATGTCTGTAAAAAGGTTGTCAAAAAGATAACTTCACAACAATTCACATTCATATTTGACTATTTTAAATAACTAATTATGCTTGCTACTGCTATATTGTATGCAGATGCAGGATGCCAGACTGATTTAACGATGGAGGATATCGAGAGGATGGAGGATGTTCTGAGACAGAACACAACAGAGCTGGGAGATCTTCGGACAAAGGCACTGGACACAAAGTTCAACCAGGAGTCCTTTGAGAAGAACGAAGAGAAGACAAAGTTTTACACCGGGCTCCCCAACTTCTTCGTTTTACTTCAGGTTTTTCAACTGTGCGAACCCTACATCACCTGTGGCCCTATGTCTGTGCTCTCCAAATTTGAACAGTTCATTTTAGTTTTGCTGAGGCTGAGACTAAATCTCCCTCTGAAAGATTTGGCTTTCAGGTTCAACATCTCTCTCTCCACTGCTTCTAGAATTTGGCATAAGTTAATTGACATACTTCATGAGAGTACAGCATTTATAATTGAATGGCCAGAGCGACATGTACTTCAAGCTACAATGCCAATGGGATTCAGACAGACATTTGGATAGAGTTGCTGTGATTGTTGACTGTTTTGAAGTTTTTATTGAGAGGCCCTCTAATTTACTAGCTAGAGCACAAACATGGTCCAACTACAAGCATCACCATACTGTTAAATTTCTGATTGGTGTTGCTCCACAAGGCTATGTCACTTACATATCTTGTGCCTGGGGAGGAAGAGTTAGTGATAAACAGATCACAATACAGAGTGGGCTCCTAAAAAACCTGTTACCTGGAGATGTTGTCCTAGCAGACCGTGGGTTCCATATTGGCGATAGTGTGGGATTTTACTGTGCTTCACTAAAGATGCCTGCATTCACCAGGGGGAAAAGTCAGCTGTCAGCATATGAGGTGGAAGAGACGAGAAAAATAGCTAATGTGCGTATTCATGTCGAAAGAGTCATAGGATTAGTCAGAAGAAAATATCAGATTCTGCAAAGCAGGGCTGTGCCCATAGCACATGCTGACAAAACCAGGTGAGGCACTAGCATTCATTGACAAGATTGGGGTTATTTGCTGTGCCTTGTCTAATCTGTCAGTGTCTGTCGTCCCATTGGAGTAAAGTCATGGAGCTGTAGTTTCTTTACCTTAGTTGGAGCAATGGCATCTATAACATAATTTTTGAATTAAAATGATCTACTAGCTCATTTACTGAGGTGTTAGCAGGGGCAAGTGTGGAAGAAGTAAGAGTATACATTTCCCTAGTATTTTCAGTTAAATATCGCTTTGTGGTTATCTCTTTTTGAACATTTGTGTAAACAGAAATAGAGCTCTCAAAGAAAATACAGGAATGATCAGAGAGCGCAACATCAGTCACCACAACCTTAGAGATATTCAGACCCTTTGAGATAATTAAGTCCGGAGTGTGCCCCTTATTGTGCGTGGGCTCCGTCACATGCTGAGTCAGTCCATAGCTATCAAGAACACAAAACAGTTCTTTAGCCCCTCTGTCCTGCGGGTTGTCAACATGGATGTTAAAATCACCAACAATGACTAGACGGTCAAAGTCAATACACACTATACACAGCAGTTCAGTAAGGTCATCAAAAAAGCTTGCACAGTATTTGGGTGGTCTATAGATATTTAGGAACAGAGCTCGAGAGGAGCATTTCAGCTGAAGGGCCACATATTCAAAAGAATCAAAGTTTCCATACGATGTCTTCCTGCATTGAAGGGAATCATTGAACAGAATAGCAACTCCACCCCCTTTCTTATGCATTCTTTCCTGACTCATAAAACTAAAGTTGGGAGGGGTTGATTCGATAAGAACAGCTGCACTGTTATTTTGTTCAATCCAAGTTTCTGTTAAAAACATAAAATTGAGATTGTGCTCAGTGATAAAATCATTGATTAAAAATGTTTTTCCTGCCAAAGACCTGACATTTAATAAAGCTAGTTTAAGTTCGTTAAACACACTATCAGTCGTGTTTTTTGTAACAAGCTGTGGCTGACATGGAATCACTGCTAAATTAGATAAACTCACACAAATGTTTGAGTGCTTCCTGTATCTAAGATGATTCACCGCTCTTAATCTATTACCTATCAACACAGATATCGGCAAAGCTACTGGCAGGCAGGGCCCCGGCATGTCCTGGAAAGAGTTGAGAGTGCCATACGCCCATAAAAGCTTCTCATTTCTCTAATTCCCCTCCTCGACTCCTATCCTCGTGTCTTAGTCCCGCCCACAGGAGAAGCGAGCGGAGGAGTCGAGGAGGGGAACCAATTGATTGATTGATTGAAAAGTGTATTAACAGCTTGTATATTGGGTACAGTACAGTACAGCTCAAAAAATACAATTGTTAAGGGGATGCAGACCAGAGAAAGACTTTCGTCTTGTTTACATCAGGGTCCCCCATTTCCAATTCATCATATCATTTAAGACATATAAGACATATTTGACATACAGATGGCTTATTTACAATTTTCATTTTAGATTTCGTTCTAATACATCCTAACCGGACATTTAAGACATACCAAGTCTACAGATATACAGTTAGTAACATAGTCTAAAATGCGAATATATACATAGATGGGGGGGGGGAAGCTGTCCATTGGACGACAGGTTGAGATTTGTACCATTACCGGGGCCAGTTTTACAATGCTCTCCCCCGAAGGTGCTCTTTAAGAGAGGTTTTGAAGGTAAGTAAAGTTTTACTTTCCTTTACAGTTGTGGGAAGAGCATTCCACCTTGATGTGGCATAATTTCCGAGGAGAGAGGAGTGGAAGCAGCAGGGGGTTAGAGAAATGAGAACTCCTCTCCTCTGAGCGATCATTTTAAAGAGACGTCCATTAATGATGACAGGAGGCACAGCAGCACTCTGGCCGTTTCTCAGGGTGTTTTTCAATCTCGAGTAAAGCTGCTCCAGAGCCACTGGGTGTTTCGCAATATAGAGTACGCTTGCTTGGTAGCACATGTCTTCCGAGTCACTTGCTTCTGAAGCGAGGCAAGAATACTTCCTGGCTTTCGGGAAACGAAGAGTGGAACAGGCGAGCATGTGTGCAGGTGGGTTGCTAACTTCCAGAAATGGAAGCGCGCAAAGATTTTCGGGTTTCTGGCGGATTTAGTTACTTTTTTTTGTTACTTTATTTCGGGGTTAGGGTTATGTTATTTAATTATATTGGGGGAGCCAGCCCCCTAGGGTTCGAGGTGTCAAACCACCCAAAACCCTCAAAATGCATAGAAAACTATGCATACCTATAACACAATACAAACACAATGATCTTACACCTGCATTAGGCTCTTACATCACATCAGCATGTTCAAATCGGATAGGTGGGCACTTTAGGACATCTGGGTACCTCGATGTACAATTGGCTATTTTGTCCAAAATGTTAAAAAATAAATATTTGAACTACATCCTCTCTCTCTTCTCCTCTTTCATTATCACCTCCTCCACCGGCAGCGCTCATTTTCCCACACGACTGAACAGGCTGACATGCCACACAAACAATGATGCCGCGCCCGCGGCCCACCGGAGAAAATCTCACACACACACACGTGCGAGCATTGTGCCTGCCCTGTCAACTGAGCAGTACTAGCGCCCTTCGCATACAGCACACAAACACGCAGCCAGACACACTGCATTGCGCGCAAACAGAAACATATTTTTTATTTTTCCCTTTACACGGGAGTCCGGGACAAACAAAGTCCCGTACAGGACACGCCCCTTTTGGCTCAAATACGGAGATGGGTCTGGCTGCAGACCGCAGCAAGGAGGCGGATTGTTTTTACTGAATGATTTGTTTTTTTATGGGGAATTCAAATATGTGCTTATTTTTAAGATTTTCGGATACTTTGCACAAGTTTTCACAAACATGTTCACGCTAGGAGTATGGGAGTACTTCCTCCTCTCCAAAGTTCAGATACTATATACAAATACTAAAAGGTAAATAAAACATGAAACATAATGACAAAATAACAACCTGAAAGATATGTATTCTATCTACACATTTCTTAATTATCTAATCTAGTGGCCTTATAAAAGTGTTGGCTAAAGTAACGCAGAATATATATATATTTTAATTGTAAATAATTAGAAACATTATTTATGTGCACAAGTACATGGGACCCCACCATAGCACCCCACACATAACACAACCCAGTCTCACGGCATTTCATGTTCACCAACACGATTTTTAATCTACTGATTCGTGTTCACCATCACGATTTGCCCTTTTTTCTCGTGTTGCACAGCACAATTTTAAAAGCAATGTATTTCTACTGGTAACGTGTTTCGTGCCTGCAGGCTGCAGCACGTCTTTTTCTCCAGTCGGGTCGTGGAAGACCGGAAGCTGTGTGGTTCATAAAAACATGTTCTTACTCAATATCAAGCCACAGTTATTGCTTTTATTTTAAATCGTATAATTTCGGACTTTTGTTTCCGTCTGTGAGGAAAATAAACGGGGCTCAGAGCCTCAGGATACTGAAATCTGTATTTTTAAATATTTTTTTCCTTCTAATTTGTTTTTCTTTTCAAAATAACACACTGTTATTTACTCACCAATAACACACAATTATCCTTGCTTTTGTTTATTGGTTTAATTACATAATCTCGGGCTTTTTTGGTGTCCATCAGGAACTGAATTTCAAAATAAAAATAACCGGAAACAGGACAGGGACATTTCGAGCATCATTGCGATTGTCAACATTTCTGAGTTTAGGATGGCCGAAGACACTACTCTACCCATAATCCCCAGCTATCGTTTAGGACTACAGTTCCCGTAAGGTTACGCAGAGCGTCAAACAGCTGTGTGAAATGGAACGAAACCACGCCAGACTATCCAAAACTGGAATCGAACACACCTCCAGAACTACACATGCTGGCTATTGTGTTTCGCAAAATGTTCTATGGGACGTCTCTACTGAACGTTTTCGTTTTTCCCACAATTAGAAGTTGCCATTATTAAACACATTAGTGTTATCAAATGTAAAACATATAATGAATAAATGGGTGAAAATCACTTGTGTCCATAATGCGCAGCATTAATATATACCCACATGACAGCTCATTGCTACTTTGTAATTCTACTCCACTACAATTCAGAGGTGAGCCTGGTATTTTTACTCCACTGCATTTATTTGGGTTACTTTGCAGAATCTGATTAATGATGTGAAATATAAACAACCCTTAAATCAGACTTTAGTTACACCTGAGTAAAATTCAGGGAAGGTGATTGTCAAGTGCCAACAATCAGGAGAGATATTTGATAGTTGGTGCTTGAGAAGACTAAACATGTATCTGCAATTGACATGAATGGAAACAAGTAATAAAGTATATTCATTACTCGTTATTCTCTACTAATAGTTAATAAAGACTGTATATTATGGCTATTTTGCACATCCCTTTCAAGATTTTCAAAGGTTTATTGACATATCATACACAACTACGGTGTAGTTATGCAATGAATGAAAAACTTGGGTCACAGGTTCCTCAACAGTGCATTACAAGACATCTATCAATATGTGTGTACCTCCACCATTAAACTGTCATATTCTGCACATTTCTTATTCTATCTACATGCATAAGAGTATAATTAATGTGTATAATGTCAGTTAAAATAAGTGCTTCAACATAGTTAACATTGCAGGAAAGCAATATATTAGACGTTAAGTACTTTGTCAGGCTTAATATTTAATATTTCATGTTTAAATAAAGGTTAATCCGTTTTTCTGTTTTGCACCTCCTCCTATTAATATCTGTGTACATCCTGCACTAAACTGTTTTATTGTAGAGATCACTTAAAGTATCTTCTTGATTTTTTATATTCTATATTTCTATATTTATACTTTCCCCCTATGAAAGTATGTACTCTGTACAATAATTCAATAACGTGCTTTAACCACTAGGAGGTGCACACAAGGTGCACACAGCCATAATAACTTTGTATTATTAGTGTGTATGTACAACATCTGAAGATGTATAGTTTTATGCATGCTTTCACATCATTTTACAGCATATTGCTATTCTATTTCAGACTCAGTATTTACATTCTTACATTCAAAGAAAATCAGTAATATCTTTGAACACTACAGTCCTTTTCTATGAGCTGTGCACCGTTATGGTGTAAATATAACCTATCTGTGAATTAGATCAAATGTAAAAGTCAGCCGAATTAGTGTTGATACTGCAAGGAGACGTATTGTGTGAAGAGAAATTGAAGATGTTGTTTAATTGTTGATATATTTATGATCCACGTCAAGTATTCAGTTTCGGCGCCATTTTCTCCATTTTTTCCAAAGGTCTTCTCATCAGGGCTCTCTAAATAAAGAACTACGGCAGATCTGTAATATGTAATGCAGCCGAACCGTGTATTACAATGCCGTTATGTGATGACTTTCAAAGAGAAAAGCAAGAGCACTCGGAATTAAGTATTATTTTATACTTTTAAAATGTTTTCCGGATTGAATATAATATAAACAGCAAATCCCAGCATGCATTGCGGCTAACACATCCAATCAGCGAGCTTAAAACCATAGCTGAGGATCTTGGGTAATCGCTCGAAATGCCTACGTCTGTTTCTGGTTATATTTATTTTAAAATTCAGTTCCTGACGGACGCCAAAAAAGCCCGAGATTATGGAATTAAACCAATAAATAAAAGCAAGGATAATTGAGTGTTATTGGTGAGTAAATAACAGTGTGTTATTTTGAAAAGAATAACAAATTAGAAGGAAAAAAAGATTTAAAAAATACAGATTTCAGTATCCTGAGGCTCTGAGCCCCGTTTATTTTCCTCACAGACGGCAACAAAAGTCCGAAATTATACGATTTAAAATAAAAGCAATAACTGTGGCTTGATATTGAGTAAGAACATGTTTTTATGAACCATACAGCTTCCGGTCTTCCACGACCCGACTGGAGAAAAAGACGTGCTGCAGCCTGCAGGCACGAAACACATTACCAGTAGAAATACATTGCTTTTAAAATCGTGCTGTGCAACACGAAAAAAAGGGGCAAATCGGGATGGTGAACACGAATCAATAGATTAAAAATCGTGTTGGTGAACACGAAATGCCGTGAGACTGGGTTGCATAACAAGCTGTCCCGAGTTCCTCAGGCTGCAGTTCCGCAGACGGCCGGTGTGTGGCAGCAGAGCGCTGGGAGCAGAGGGAGATGAGTAGACGGATATGACGGATGACGGGTGCGACGGAAATACACCCGAACATATCTGGTACCCCGAACACATCTGGTACTGACACCGACTAATACGGGACGGTTGGCAACCCGTGTGTGTCATATGAGAGGCCCCGCCTTACATTTTCCTCCACAGAAATTGGTCCGTGCACATTGTGGGGATTTTTAGACCGCGGAGTCTACACATGTTTAGTTTAGTTTATTTATCGTGTTGTGGACAGTCCCCATCGAAGAACTATCACAAAAACAGTAAATGGTGCAGCTTTAGCCGACATGGCTAATTTCCAGCTGTTGTCCCCGGCCAGATGGTAATAGACACCCTTAAAATTACAATATATCAACAGCATTAGTTATAAGAAAATATATAAAATAAAAAGGAGGAAAGACAAGTAGATACCGGTGTGAGGATAAAAGAGAACAATAAACCAAACACGTTACTACATACAGTAGGCCTATGTCACATATAGCACATCACAATCACATCACAGAAACGAGGGGCAACATCCATGATCACAACATGTAACACAACATGTAACACTCACACCATACTCAACACAGACTAGTGTGTGCAGGTGTAGTTCTCAGTGAACCATGTTTTTAAGTGAGCTGTGAAGGTGGTGTGTGTGTGTGTGTGTGTGTGTGTGTGTTTGTGTGTTTGTGTGTGTGTGTGTGTGTGTGTGTGTGTGTGTGTGTCTTTGATTTGAGTGGGTAGAGAATTCCAGTTTTGTATAGCTATCACCGAGAATGATGACTGACCAAAAGCACTCTTCCTGAATGGGACTGATAGGTCGCCACGTGTGGAGCTTCTAGTGGTCAGTCTGGTGTTGTTACGTTGAGTAACCAATGAGTTAAGAGGTGGAGGGGCTGTATTGTGCAGGATTTTGTACACCAGAACGATGTTCCTATACTTTATTAAATCTTCCCAACTCAGGATGTTATGCTTGTTGAGGATGGTACAGTGATGGGAGTGGTTAGCTTTCTGGTCCAGTGCTTAGAGGGTTTGCTTGTACAGGGTTGCTCGTGGCTTCAGCGTGGAGCTGTTAGTTTGACCCCAGCTTGTGAGACAGTATGTAAGATGTGACATGGCATTCATGTATCATTTGAATTCAATGTCATTGTGTTTCTTATGTATTTAAAATTTGCTAGGCTAACCTTTACTCTTTGGGTAACTTTTTTGACTTGTGTTTTGAATGTTAAGTTAGAGTCAATAATGATTCCAAGGTACTTAACCTGAGGCACAATGTTAATATGTTCACCTGAGATGCTTATATTTTACACAAGTTGCATTTTCTTTTTGTGAAAAACATTCCAACTGTTTTGTTGACATTAAGCTGAAGACAGGAGCGGTGTAGCCAGCTAGTGATCAGCACTAAAGCTGAGGTCAGTTTTTCAGCAGCCTTTTGCTTTGTGTCGGCATGCACATATATCACAGTGTCATCGGCATATCGCTGTGTTTCCACATCAGGACAGACAGATGGCGGGTCATTAATATATAGGGAAAAAATAAGTGGACCAAGTATTGAACCTTGTGGTACTCCGGTGCTTAAGTCTAGAGCTCGAGAGAGTCGATTATTGACGATAACATGCTGACACCTACCAGTAAGGTATGATTCAATCCAACTGAGTGTTAATGGAGAGCAGTTAAAAGCGGACAGTTTGGACAGAAGGACCGTATGGTTGACTGTATCAAAGGCTTTGCGTAGATCCAGCAATACTGCACCAACAACACCTCCTTTGTCAACCATTGCTTTGACCTTTTCTATAAAAAAGCAGTTGGCTGTTTTGGTTGAATCATTTGCCCTGAAGCCAAACTGCATGGGATGAAGTTGAAATGGACTGTTGTTTAAGAAGGAGACAAGCTGTTCTGACACCCACTTCTCAGCCACCTTGGATACTACAGGTAAGATGCTAATTGGGCGGTAGTTGTTGATGTTCAGAGGGTCACCTGACTTGAAAATGGGGGTTACAATTGCAGTCTTCCATGCACTTGGGAATGTCCCATGTAATACAGATGAATTGATGATTTGGGTAAGAGGGCAGACTAAGTAATCTTGCAGTGATGTAAGCATTGTAGAATCCATAGCGTATGTGTCCTTAGCTGTCGAAGTTTTAAGAGAATTAATAATTGCTTTGGTTTTTAATTCCGATATGGGTTGACTGCAAAATTATTTTAGAGTTAGCTTTTGCCTCATTAATTATTGTTATGAAGAAGTTGGCTTTGGCCTTTGTGATTGTTTGAGTTACTTTGTTACGTAATGAAGTAAACCTATGTGTAGGAGCCAGGGGCGGACTGGGACTAAAATTCAGCCCTGGAAACTGACCCAGTCCGGCCACATGAAATGTCCAATGTTATTATTTAAAGTTTTACGTCCGATTCACTCCTTTTTTCCTCTCTGTACACAGCTCCAGTTTGATCATTGGCCTGTCATCAGATTTCATTTTTAGTTGCTGCTGTAGCGGAAGTTTAGTAAAATTATTTTTGATGAAATACTCCAAATCTCCACCCTCCATAATTGCACTTGCTTCAGTTGCTTGCTACTTTTTAACGGCAGTGATGACAGTTACGGCCCGTCCACACAGCGGCGTGTGCTGACGCTTGCCGGCGGGCGTGTCTGAAACTCGACCAACAACCAATCACATGAATCTCCAGCCCCTGACACACAAGCAGCGGTTTGATTGGCTAGAGCTTGTACTGGCATATGATTCGATTCGAAGTTGAACGTTGCTCAACTTTTGCAGCGAGCCACGCCAGCTACGCTCCACGTCGCTTCCCACGATGCATTTCGGCTAAAAGTGACGTCACCCCATTCAAAGTGAATGGGGAAGCGTCAACGCACGCCGCTGTGTGGACGGGCCGTTACAGTACGAACTGAAGTTGATGCGATTTGATTGGATTGTGAGGCATGACGTGAGCCTCATCTGATTGGTCAATCTCTCAATTTTCTTTCACTAAGGGAAGCGAATTTCGGCTGGCCTCCTCTCGCAACAGAGAGTGTAATCTACTGTTTCACCATAACATCTAGAGGGGCGCTGTTTCACTCTTTTTAAAATACTCAATGAGAATGGGGGAGAGACGGGCCGGCAGAATAATTACCGAAACTAAACACAGTGTTTTTATTTATTTATTAAAATGATAACTACAATCCAAAAAAACAGGGGAAGCCTGGCTTCCCTTGGCCTCCAGGAGAAAGCGCCACTGAGTTCAAGGGATAATTCTCACCCACCTCTTGCTCTTGCCCTGCACTTGTATGTGCCAGTTGAGCTGGTTCTTCCAGCAGCTCAACTCTGTCCCTCATCATGAACGCAGGAGGCTGGCTGTATATCTGAACTCGCGCCCTCATCATTCTCTTCATCATCTTGCACTTGTTCTAAGCTGCTGCTGCAGTGTAGCAGCGCTGCTGCCAAAAAGGTCGGTCAATTTGCGACATTTATATGCTTCACCTGCGAGTGACTTCACCTTTTTTTCTCTTGCCTTCTCGGCTCCACCTTTTTCTTTTCGTTTTCTTTGATTTTTATCCATGTTTTTTCATTCTCCCTGGCTGAAGTCGAATAGTCCATTTAGCTTAGGAACCTTCCTAAAGGAGTGAAATGACCCGGGAGTCCCTCAGTGGCAGCCATGATAAGTGCCGTTCGAATTCTCTAGAATGATGAGAATGAAAGGAAAGGAGGTTTCAAACTTCCTTTATAACCTCCTTTAGCTTAGGAACCACTGGACCTCCCTAACCGACAGGAGTAGCGAAAATGCTGATCCACAATGCCTTGCAGCCGCAGCATGTGCCGTCACTCAACAGTCGGCCGTTCACGGAAACAACCGATTATGACCGAGAAATGATATCATGAAAGTTACGGTGCTTATTAAGCTTTTTAAAACATAGGTGGTAAGTTCCCAAAGTGCTTTGTTTTGAACGTTCATTAGTATTATAATAAAGAGAGAAATATGAACGTTAGTTTTTACTGAAAGGATCAAATAAAATCAACAGTTCAGTCTTTACTGAGCTGTGTGGGGTTTGTTCAACTTTTAAAAGATGTTTGAATGGTGATATACACAGTGATAGATGTTAAGGACTAACGTTTATAATAAATAGATCTGTATTGATTTTAAGATCTTTAGTTCATACAATCATACGTATTGGGATCATTTGTATTAATGTGAACCGGAGGGAGAGGGAGACGAGCATAAGTTTCACTTTCCTTTTATATTTCAATTCCAACTTTGGTCCTGAAGAATATGTTTCTCTGTTGTCCACGTTCATAAAGCAAAGCAGCAGCATCAGAGCACGGTGTAGAGTCTCTAGATGAGTTTACAGTAGTCCCTCGTTCTTATTGAACATCCATGTTGTAGTCCGCTGTGTAGAAAACTGTAGTTTCCATGGTTTCCCCACAGCAGCAGACGCACACAATGACGTCCGCTGGCGCATCATAAACACGTTGGATAGTGAAAGTGCATTCGGATTCTCTAAAGCACCGCAGTCTCTTCTCCTAAGTCCTTTTGAATTCTCCTATCCACTATCCCTTAACCCCGTGACCTTTCACTCAGAGGTCAAGGAATAGACGATAGGGTTAGAACTTAGGAGCTGATATTTAAACTATCCGACTGCAGCCCTTATCTTCGTGTGGCCGGTCTTTATTCTTCTTTGTGTGTGATTATTTGACAGATAATAACCACACAACTGCATTAGCGGCCGCTGTTGCCCTCTGTCGGCCGTCAGCGCAATTTAAATTATGACGTTAAACTTTTTTTTTAAAGTGCCGGCTGTCAACGGCCCTTGACGACCGGCTGTTCTGTGGTTCTCCAGATTCTACAGATGGCCAGTCCGCCCCTGGTAGGAGCCATTGTATGGGTGTTGTTGGTGTGTCAGTTTATTTAAGTTAGTATAGTGCAATATTATTTTGAACACTTGGTGGCGGGGTTTAGCTGCACCGGGTGTATATAAGAGGTCATAGGTGACAGGAGGGGGAGGACACAGAAGGAGAGAGCATACCGAGGCTGAAGTCGAATAGTCCATTTAGCTTAGGAACCTTCCTAATGAAGTGAAATGACCCGGAAGTCCCTCAGTGGCAGCCATGATAAGTGCCGTTCGAATTCTCTAGAATGATGAGAATGATAGGAAAGGAGGTTTCAAACTTCCTTTATAACCTCCTTTAGCTTAGGAACCACTGGACCTCCCTAACTGACAGGAGAAGCGAAAATGCTGCCCCACAATGCCTTGCAGCCGCAACATTTGCCGTCACTCAACAGTCGGCCGTTCACTGAAGCAACCGATTATGACCGAGAAATTATATCATGAAAGTTACGGTGCTTATTAAGCATTTTAAAACGTAGGTGGTAAGTTGCCAAAGTGCTTTGTTTTGAACGTTCATTAGTATTATAATCAAAAAGAGAAATATGAACATTAGTTTTCACTGAAATTATCAAATAAAGTCAACATTTCAGTCTTCACTGAGCTGTGTGGGGTTTGTTCAACTTCTAAAAGATGTTTGAATGGTGATATACACAGTGATAGATGGTAAGGACTGACGTTTATAATAAATACATCTGTATTGATTTTAAGATCTTTAGTTCATACAATCATACGTATTGGGATCATTGGTATTAATGTGGACCGGAGGGAGAGGGGAACGAGCACAAGTTTCACTTTCCTTTATTTATTTCAATTCCAGCTTTGGTCCTGAAGAATATGTTTCTCTGTTGTCCACGTTCATAAAGCAAAGCAGCAGCATCAGAGCACGGTGCAGAGTCTCTAGATGAGTTCACAGCAGTCCCTTGTTCTTATTAAACATCCATGTACTTTATCTGTACTTTCCCCACAGCACCTGGTGCATCATAAATACGTCGATAGTGTAAGTGCAGTTGGATTCTCAAAGCACCGCAGTCTCTTTTCCAAGGTCCCTTTTGAATTCTCCTATACACTATTCCTTAACCCCTTGACATTTCACACAGAGGTCAAGGAATAGGCAACATGCACAGTCACTTCCGCATTCTACTCATAGCGGCCGATTCATTTCCTGTTTGAAAATGACGACCTTCTACACCCGCTGCCTACAAGAGCTTCCGAAATAAAAAATGTCAGATCGGATTTGCCGGACGACTAAAGCCCCAGCCAGCAAACTCGATAAAGGCTTCAAATTATATGCTGCGTCATACATACACAACTATGAAGGTAAGAAGGTAACAGGTACTAACCAGCTAGCTTATGCTCCGGGTTACGCTAACGTGTCAAAAGCTAGGTAACGCCAGAGCCCTATAGTATAACTACTATTATTATAAGAGTTATACTACTATAGTAGACTACTATAGGGCTCTGGGTAACGCTATGTACTGTTTCTGGTGTTGATTCTTGAAAACATTAGCCATTTTGCTAAAAAATACTATCGTTTAATAGCCTTATAGCCTAGCCAACTAGAGGTTGTCTTGTTGTTAGCCACACTGCATAATGGTATCAGCTTTTGTAAAGCAATGTTGCCATAGATGTTTTGACGTGAGTATAGATCTAACGCTGTTGCTCTGTTTTTCTTCATTCAGTGTCCAATAAAGACAGGCTGACGGGGCAGGGCAGCGTGAGAGCCTTGTGCTACAGGTCAATGAGGAAGAGCGAGACAGCACACCGTTTGAGTAGGCAGGCAGCATTGACACTGTGTCCCCCCTGTTTGTTGAGTTTCAGTTCAGTTAAACATTAGTTTACCTTAAGGGAATCTCAACAGTGTCCTACTTCTCCCTGCTTTATCACAGCTGATTGGTCAGATATTATTACATTGATTATGGATGTGTAAGTTTGGGGGTTAAAATATATTACAAAAAATATATACAATTTTCAAGGCATCTTAGTTTCCAAAGAAAGTTCATTGTGGTATTGCAGGGTAAGAGGGTAACACTAAGCATTCAGGAATACATGCTTCTTCTAGGATAATGGGTCAGTAAAAATAACCAATAATTCTACTTATAATACCCTCCTGGCTCATTTACCACAAGTGAGGTTACTAGTCACTAGTATGTCTTCTCTCTTTTTTAGATAACGCTTCGTGATCCATCACCAGTGGTGCTCACGCACAACCAGTGCTCCTGTGTTGTTCAATCACACAGTAGCATTGCTGTTCCAAACAGCACACTACACTGAACTGAACATGCCAGTTGTGCCACCTGTGCATAGCTGTACTGAATCGGAACAGCAATGGCACAAGCCGCGAACAATGGTAATTCCAACGAGGTTCAAATACTTGTAATCTTTCACAGAGTTTTTGTTTTAAAGTGACTCAACGAACAGTACTTGTCTTTTCCTTAAGGGTGTGAAGCCAGGGCCCATCACCTCCATGGTGTTCACCAAGCCGTACCAAATATGATGCTGCAGACTGGAGTGAGGTCAGTTTAGCTTGTGTTTCCTGTGTTTTTAAAGTTCATAATGCTGGTGCTGTATTCCTAACCTTTATTGTCACATTAATGTGCTATATTGTCTTTGCCATTCTTTGTAGGAGTGGATTCCACAGAGGCATGGTGGGGCCATTACCAGACCCCGCCTGTTCAGAGCTACGGAGGCATACTCAGCGTTCAGCATTGAAGACACAATGAACATGAGACCTGACGAGCCCCTTGTGGAAAGTGCCTTCGGGATGGTGCAGGAGGGCAGTGTTCTGTCCTATCAGATGCCTGCTTTGACGTCTCGCTACACCACACTTCACACTGACACACCACCAACACCCCACTTCCCCATAGAGGGGTATGTGATCTTGCCATGTGATTTACCGCTGGTGTGAAGAGGAGCAACTACATACGAACAGCTTATCTGTTGATTTGGAAATGTCTCTCAAAATTGAGGAGGCTACCCGTGAGCACTAGCTCAGAGTGGCATCTGCTCCGCTAACCCAGGGTTACTGCCTCTAGGTTTAGAGATTGGTCACGTCAGAGGTGAGAGCTCTGCTAACTCTCTTGCAGAGCGAATGCTCAAAGGTACAGGCAGACTGCAGAAGTGAGGAGAGGTGCAGAGATGGAGCCCACAGTAGCAGCTGAATACAGTAGACTGGCACACGTGACTACTCCCCTTGTGGCCTTGTCATTCACCCTCTACGCCCTGGCTTGGTGCCTCCCCTGATGGAGTTGTTTTTGACCCAACAGAATATCCCCAATTCGCCCTTGTTGA
Organism: Champsocephalus esox; assembly: GCA_036324585.1. NCBI lineage: Eukaryota > Metazoa > Chordata > Actinopteri > Perciformes > Channichthyidae > Champsocephalus > Champsocephalus esox. The sequence goes on from CM070478.1 coordinate 42,163,123, forward strand.
ATTCAAATGTCCCAAATTATGTCGACTGCAAATATGTGCAGATGGAATGTGGCTCCCCTAAGCTCAAGAAAAGCCATGCCTATTACTGGCAAGTACAGGGTGAACTTCTTGTGTCTGGGATGCAGTGGTGTGACTGTGTAGTGTGGGCACAGGAGGACTACAGTACCTGGTTCAAAGAATATACACAGATCCAGAAGTGCCAAGAGCAATCAGAGAACAAGTAGACTTTTTTTTTCTACACATACATGCCGAAGTACCTGTCATTAAAAGAGTAGTGGGCACTGCAGCCATTGTTAACTCTGTAAGCAGTTAGCTGCTCGACCCTGGCTCAGCCGCCATTATTTTTAGGAGGCAATCCCTCAATCATGTGTTCTGAATGACAAGAAAATGGGATTTCAATATTTTGTTTTTGATATATATTGTTTGTCACATTTCATATTATGTAAATAAATATACAATTGTATTTAAAAAGACAATAAAGTGAAGTGATTTTTTTGTAATGAATAGTAAATCATTGCATTTGTAAGAAACCATCACCATTGTAATTTTCTATTTCCCATTTATTCAAACAAAACACTAGCGTGTGTCAGGCAACACGGGGTTACGGTGTGCTCACCAGCTTAATCACAGCTACCTGCACAGGTGTCTTCATTTTAGGCCCGTTCACACCGCAGTACTTTTACCACTTTAGTTCCGATATAGTTCCGAAATGTTGCGTTCACACCAAAAAGAGCTGGAACTAAAATGAGTTCATGAGAACCTTTTCACCCCCTTGTAAAAAGGTTCCTATTTCTGATTGGCTGGGCGAATTGCAAACCACGCCCCGTTAAACTCCCAAAAAGTTTTGTGAAGCCGCCATTTTATTATCCTGGCATTAGCATTATTAGCATAAGCATTAGCCCATCGCTGAAACGCAGAGAGACTAACTTATGGCAACACAAAAGAAAACATGGGAGCAGTGGAGATGAGGAGGTGTCGGCGTTCTGGCGATTTACTCGGAAGGCTTCAGTAGAAGCTGCTGGGACTCCCAGCAGCTTCTACTGAAGCCTTCCCCAACTCCGGGGACTTCCGGCCGGGGACTTTGGGCGGCAGTATACGCCGTGAAGTGGTTTGCGGCCTGCCAGTAAACCCAAAGAAGAAGAAGAAGAAGAAGAAGAAGAAGAAGAAGAAGAAGAAGAAGAAGAAGAAGAAGAAGAAGAAGAAGAAGAAGTGACGTCAGCGGCTTCATTTGCCGAATCCTCCCCCGGGGACTTATTCTGGTGTGAACGCGATCTGTACTTAGTTCATGAGAACTAAAGAGTTCTCATGAACCAAGTTCTGATTAACCTTTGTGGGAAAAGTACTGCGGTGTGAACGCGCCTAATGTCTTATTTCACCCATTTCTTGACCAGTGCTTTGTTCTGATAGTTTGACAGCATACATGCTACTGCAAACAGTTGGTTGATGTTGTAGGCACGGGACAGGAGGATGCAGGGCCGCCCCTCCCTACAGGCCAATCACGCAGGCTGCATGGGGCCCCGCCTTGCGCAGGGAGCCCCGCCCAGAGGGCCTCAGCTGCTGTGTGCAGATCTCCGCTCAGTTCTCCGTGCACCCCCCGCGAGAGTGAGAGGTGACAAGGGGAGCACGTCTGTAACCCGACACCGTTGCAATGAATCCACATCTGACCAATCACGGCTTTGATACGGCCACTAGTGCAGGTGAAGAGATGTCGGTGAAAAGACAGTTTCAGTCCGGCGCAAGCAAGAGGGGAAAAAAAGAAAACATGAAGAAACTAGAGCATCACTAGTTGTACAATAACCCACCATCACGAAGGTGGGTTATTGTATGAGTCAAATGTACAACTTGCGATTGTTGTATAAGTCAAATTGCCATATTAAAACATCACCTGCAATTCACACATGAAGTCTCTGCAGAGCATACAGGCTAATGGAGATGCAGTTATTTCCAGCATTCTTTATTTACCATTCATTCAAGTATGTGATGCCTTTGATCTGCTAATGTACAGGAGGAAGAGCATTTTTTCCCCTTTTATTCATTTTTATGTCAATTTGCACATTTCATGGTGAAGCTCAGCCTCTCCCCTTAACTCCTAACAGTCATCATCATGTCAACCACAACACAGAGAAATACTGATATGTGTGTGTAGTTGTTGATACATTGCTGACATTTTGAGCATGTCATAAGCATGTTTTATCTTGACTATAATACAACTATATTATAATAAAATAATATAGTATTTATATTATTGAATTAATTATGATTATTATTATTAGTAGAAGTAATTTATTTGCATTAATTATATATTAATCTTTTTGAGGCTAGTATTTGGCAGGAAATGTAGACGTATTCACCTGTAAACGCATACTGAACGACATACATGCACATTTACCATTTACCTCACTGTATACAAAAGTAACTGTGTTGATAATAATAATAATAAACAGGAATTATATTTGCAAAGTGGCCTACTTTGTTTCCAACATTTTTTTTTCACTCCTGTCGGTTGCTCATCTCACAATGTCGCTTGGGGCCCCAAGTTGGCTAGGGGCGGCCCTGGGAGGATGACACCATCACAAAGTGTGTTCTCTTCTATCCTCCTGATGACACGCTCCACATGAACCCTCAGTCTCAATGGCCTCACCTGGCTGGCATTTGCTTCTGCTTTGACAGAGCAGGTGGGCAGCACACTTTGCATTTGCAGCAATCGCTGATCAGGAAGCCCTTATCGACCATCACTGCCATGTTTTCTGTCAACAACGCAGCTATTCCAGACTGTTTGAAAATCTCTTTGTCGCTGACAGAACCAGACAGACTGGAAACAAATGTCCCTGCGCCATGTGGGGCTATGCCAACCAGGGCGTTCATGGTGCAGTGAGATGTGTATGGAGAATACATTCCACTTTGGAGGAGGAGTGAGGATGCTGTTCGACACCTCAGCTCTGTGCAATCCAGGATCACCTGTGTGTCTGGGACATCTTTGAAGGCCTCTGGGGTGGGCTTGGACTTCTGCAGGTGTAAGCCAGGTGCACTGGGACCCCAATAAAGTTGTAAGAAAACTCGTCCATGTTGCAATGATGCGGCTCACAGTGGACTGTGTACGTTGAAGCGGTTTGAGGTCCCTCTCTTTCAAACCCACCGACAGGAAGCAGAGAGAAAGGAAGAACTCGTCAATTGGCTGAAGCAGCAGTCTCTGGAAGATGAAAACAAAAAAAGGTACTATATTAATGTCAACATGAAGTTGTTTTAGTTCTCTGATGTATTCAAAAAGGATCGAGTACTTGAGCCTTTTAGCCAACACGAAAGCAATGACATGTCGGAGAAACATTCTCCCTTCAGTTTGTGTTTAGATTGTGTGTTAAAAGAAACGTAGCCTAGCGTTGATGGACGTGCGTGTGTAACCACTTCTTCATTCCTCTTGGCAGCTGATATCGCTCTTGTAACACGAACCATTTTATACATGGAAGGCTCAATCACAAACCAGAAGGCCATCAGGTGGGTAGCTCGGGACCCTGTTCACAAAGACACATGTCAGTCACTAATGACTCGTTAACTGAAACACATGGGCTAATGCTGTCCTCTTGTTTGCTGTAATACATTACAGTTCAAATAGCCTGACTACGAAGGCCCTTGGTGCAGGGTATAGGAATATACAGCAGTAACATGTAACAATACATTAAAGCAGCAGTAATAATAATCTAAAACAAACAGGGAACATTTTACACAGAATGACTACTTTTACTCTTCACTCTTAACAACTGGGGGAAACGCAGTGGATGTTGTACTTTGACTTTGGTCAGGTTTTGAAGATTTCCACTTGTAGTAAAGTATTATCAGTATGTTATTAATATTAGTATGTTTTATTCCACCATATTTAGTTAACCTTCATAGTTTCTAGTTACTTTTTATATATGAAAACACATGATTTATGATTCTACATGTTCAGTTCAGGAGTAGTTTCAAACCATAGTATTTGTACTTATACTTCAGTTAAGTTGAGCAGCCTACTTATTCCAACACTGCATGCATATAGTCAGCAGTCACACGGCAGGTAAACAGGATTCTTTAGAAGCTAACCCATCTCCAACACGTGGGTAGAATTGAGCCAAAGCACGACCTGGTGTAGAATCGGATGCCGTCGTCGGAGCCAGCAAACCGCTGGAAGCCAAACTCGCTGGACTCTTAACTCCTGCAGTTGCTTCTGCAGACCCTCCTGTTGGAGTCGTCTTCTGTAGCTTGAGAGGACATGTCCAGTGAAGCTGCTTCGGGGCTGAGCAGTAACCATGGTCACGGACGTCCATGTGCTCTTCCTGCTCCTCCCGAGAGACTGGTTCAGTGGGCCGCTCCCTTCTCTCCCAAACACTAGCCCGCGGTGTTTGAGCAGTGAAGTGATTCCACTCGAGCAGAGTTGGTCCAGCACCTTTCACAAGCCTCCTGCGGCCATCAATGGCTCTATTAGATGATCCGTAGCGAAGTGATGACTGCAGACCTTGGAGTGAGAGGAGATGGTAAAGTTATCGCGTCGTATTTTAACCAGCCACTGTCTTCGCAGTTCGAGTTCGGTAGGAAAGCCATGGAAACTTAGGACGCCGTTGTGTTTAGCTGACGCCGTACGAAGTGGGACACGGCAGGGCTCGGAGTAGTTCTTTACTTGTCTTTGTAAATGCTCCGTTTTGAAAATCTTCCGTCGACTCAAATTTAAACCATAGATTTAAACGGTGAAACATTTGTGGACGCTCAGCTACGCAGACCAGAAGCAAACCGGAAGCTGCCGAGCCGTATTACGGCTAAGGCGGAAGTACGTCTCAGACCCTAGTGCATGTAGCCTAGTGGATAGGAAAAGACAATAGGAGCTGATTTTTGGACTATTCGACTGCAACCCGAGAGTCAATGGGCAAAGATTTCTGCGCCCCAAGCAGGAAACACGTGATTTATCAGTAAATGTAGACATCGTAAAACAATTTGTATCAATATTTTATCGTAGATGATACATCTAACTGACACCAACTATATAATATGTACCTTGTTCATACAAAAAAAAGGAATGCATTAAAACATTTAAATGCATTGCTTCTTACCTGCCTCAAATACACGTTTGGGTTTAGATTCTGGGTGGGACCATTTCCCTTTCACTCTGGACCGAGGACACTAAAGAGCAGTCACTTGTGAAAACCGTGCGGCTTCAAACCAAAAGAACAAACAATCTAGTCTTAAGGACTCTTTCATACCGAGACGATCACAGCCTCGGCAACTGAGGGTCAACACAGGAGTAGGATTCAACCGCACAGGTGGAAAACAATGATTTAACATTAATTAACAACCTTTTACATTCCGTTTCCATTACAAACATTCTATATTTTGTTACACATAAGGAAACAATTAAATCATCAAATAATAAACGTAAATATGATAGTGTTGCTCTGTGTGAGTAACACTGACCTCTGCTGTCCAAACTAATGAACTACTGTTTATGCAGTCCACACCCACACCCACACACACACACACACACACACACACACACACACACACACACACACACACACACACACACACCACACACACACACACACACACACACACACACACACACACACACACACACACACACACACACACACACACACACACACACCTGTCTGTTCTCCCAAAGGGACGCTGAAACAGAGGACAGAGCGATGCGCGTCCTGACATCACGTCAGAGTGAAGACAGTCTGTTCCTCAGGTGCTTCGGGGCCGAACACGACTAAGTGTCCAGATGCCTCTGTGAAGCCTGAGGAGGTGACGCACAGGTCAGGAGGGAAGCTGTCTGGGATTCTCTCCACATGTTTTACAAAGGTCAGGCGGGATCTGGGATCTGGCTGACAGACGTTGTGCGATAAGTCCTGGAGGTCACAGCTCTGCAAGGACGTTGTTCTCTGAGCAGGACAAACCGCACGTTGTTTTTAGATCCTGTCGTATCCAAGTGACAACATCAAACAGAATAATGCATGAACATTTAGACGAGATATGATAATTTGAGATCATGGAATAATCCCAATTCATACATTATAACAAGCCCCAATGTGTCCCAGATCTGAAGGAGCCACCGGGTGACCCTCCTTCCTTCCACACACTGCAGGCAAGGAGGTCAATCCATTACCACAAAGCAAACAGCCTGAAGTCAATCAAGAAACCAAAATACAATCACTAAGCTCCCTGACTAAGGCTATGAGAAAATACAGTGAGCGGTCCACTTCCTCCAGCGGAACACAAGAAGCCAGCAGCGCTCACTCCGCCCAGCTGCCATGTGAGCTGATGGAGGAGGAGAAGGATGCTCCCCTCTGCTGAACCCCTTCATCCCTCTCTTTCTTCATCCATCTGCGCCACACTCAGATGCTAGCATCGTGGACATGTTGTTCACATGCATCTGCTTTGACTCTTTTGAGCTACTCTATCAATCCCTGGTGTGCTGTACAGAGGACATCCTGGGCTTTCCAGTGATATGTCATCGGTTACAATTGCATGCTGGGAAGTTCCTCTTTCTTTTCATCCAAAATGGCTGACATACCAAAAACTAAATGTTATAGAAGCAGGAGGAGAAGTCACATATTGTTGAATAATTGTTATTTTTACCATGAAAATCACATGTTCTTGTTTATTAACACGTGAGAAACTATATCATTAGTTCTGAAAGCAATTCAGTTTTGAAATAACAGCTCTTTCATCAATGTCCATTCTAGTGGACGTCAGGACCGTCTTCATGGACTTTATGACTCAATATTGTTGCAGGAGACGGAACTGAAGCGGACATTTTCTGTACCAGAAAGTTCAGGGAGATTCAGATTTAGAGAGAGACGAGGATGATGATGAGAGAGACGAGGATGATGAGAGAGACGAGGCTCTAACACCTGGGATAGAAGAGGGTCAAGAGGAAGGGGGGGAAAGGTGCAGGATGCTCCATGAGCACACAGGTAGAGAGACAGAGGGACGAGCTGGAAAGACATGTCCCCCTGTGGGCCAAGAGGAGCACGTATGTCTTATTGTTGTTTTATTTTTAGTGGAGCCATGACACATGAGAGTGGCCTCAGGAATGCAAGCTTTGCTTCTATGAGCAGGTCACATGGAGACCACTAGTCCAGATGACCTACAGCCCGTGCCGACTGAAGTCAAGAGGTACTTTCCCACGACATCGACTACAAAGTCTCTGAAGATCAGGAAGGAGTCACCAAAAACCAAACTAGTCTTTAGTGACCAAATAAACAGCAACGTTCAGATCAATGACTTATTCATGTTTTAAATAAAGGTGAATGTATTATTGTATTAATATCACTCTATAACCATAATACGTTACATAGTCTATCTGCTCATTGTGGCTGTCTTTTCAAACTGAAATGGTCTTGACGTCCTCTACAGCGGACATACTGTAACGTTTAAAAATTAAATAACATTTAAAAAACATCTAAATTGCAAGATGTTTTTTTAACCCTAAATGTTTTTGCTCAGTTCCAAAAACATGCCATCAAGGCAGTTTGTATGTGGCTATATAACTAATGATATTAAGTACAATCATTAATACATCTTATTCTAATAACCATTTGAATGTCTTGTTGAGCAAATGCACTTACTTCATTATAATGCCTGTCAATCAATAATATATATAATTGAAAGAAAGACAGTATTATTAGTATGTCAATTGTTTTATTAATATGATTCATCATTACCATTTGGTCAAACCAAACCCTTTTATATTAGAGTCCACACTACACGCACATGTTTGGAGGCTTCATGCAGATACACACGTACGCTCGATGCTATCATTCATTTCAGGAGCTTGAAACATGAACATATCCTTTATGCACAAAAACATTGTGCATTAAAAACATAATACTTCAGATCTGTCCCCACTTTTCTCTAGGCTCTCTGAGGAGCTCATGTCCTCTCAGTGAACAAGGACCTTCATGTTCACAGCTCACCAATACACATCTGCTTGGTCTGATTCCAGAGAGCTTTGTTGCCTCAGTTACAGCTGTTCAGTCATCATTTAGGCCCTGCTTCCTGTTTCCTGTTTGACATGCAGAGGTTCAGACTCTGCATCCTATCTCTGAACAGACTGCGGCTAGTGTGTGTGTGTGTGTGTGTGTGTGTGTGTGTGTGTGTGGGGGGGGTCTGCACACAGTGAGTCAGCAGCAGTTCACAGAGAGGACAGCAGTAAGTGCTTTGAACAGTAGTTTGGTTACACTCCGGTGAATGTCATGACAACTTGCCAGATGGGGTCCGTCTATAAATAAACGGTCCCCTACAAAATACAGAATCTTATGTTTTATACATTTCATTTACGGGGCTGAGTGAGTCATTTGCTTCTGGCGACAGATGATGTTTGCCAACTACTGTTGTAGGAGGAAGAAGTTCAGCGCCACCTGGATCTGACCTGCTACAGGAGGGGGGGGTTAACAAACCACTTATCTCAGTTTAGTTGTAAAGCTGAACCCTCACCTTTACTTCACACCAGTGGCGGCCGGCCCATAGGGGTGCGCACATCCCCTCCCATGTTCTAGAGCAGGGGTGCCCAACCTTTTTTGAACCGAGAGCTACTTTTAAAGTTGCCAGTCTGCCGAGATCTACCAGTCCAAATAGCCATTACTGACAGCCTACTGCCAAGTAAATACACACTTCTACTTGTATTAAACTGACCTTTGTACGATTAATACTTCATAAAATACTGCAGATCCTTTATCTTACCTCTTTCTAATCTACACACATACAAGTATTTAACTGAAGTTACACAACAGTGTTGTTGATACAGAGTTGGAGTTTATTCTCACGTCACTACAGTGGGTAAAGTTTTCAAGAAACATTGAACAGTGCTGCCACATATGACACAGGAAAAAGAAAAGACTCTGAACCCTTTCTTTAGCATAATATAAAAATAGTGTTGCTACTAAAGTATAAATTAGGCTTACTAATAAGACAACTCAACTCTGAAGCTACTCAGGAATCTGCTGCCAACGTGCAATAAAAAAGACAAAATTAATAGAATCAACCCCTTTTTTTGTTGCATTTCAGTAGATTATAAAAAGAAATGCCTTTAAAATTGGATGCAAGCAACACTAGTTTCTTAACCTGAATTGATAATAGACTATAATCAATTTAAGTTTGCATTCTTATACCATTTTGTAGAATAATTATAATGAATAAGTTCAAACAAACTAAAACTTACAGCTAATTAATAACGGTATCTAACTTGAGTTTTTATTATATCAAAAACCTGTTGAAATGCTACTGTAACTTTTACTGTCCCCATAAAGCGCGTCGGCAGCCTCCAGGAATGCTTCTTTCACAACTTCGCCGTCTTTGAAAGACTTCATGTGTTTCTCAAGAACGTGACTGACACGATAAGATGCTCTGGTAGCAGCCTTGCTCTTGTTGTTGGGCCGGGTGAAAATGGACTGCTGTGCATTTAGCTGTCCTTTCAGGCCCCTCCCCTTTTGGAGCGTAGGGCAGAATTAGGAGGGAATTCCGTCTCGGAGCGTTTGCAGTGGCGGTTCTAGACCAATTTGACTGGGGGGGCCAGTTATTTTCTGAGGGGGGCACAATAAATGCAGGGACGAAAAAGAGAACTAGACAGTATGAAGTAATTGCGCATACGAAAACAATGCAATACAGTTATTGGTATTTGTTTCAGAACACTTATTTATTTCAGATAGATCTTATAGTTATTACTGTTAGCTTCAGCTTAAGTTATATGCAATGTTTGCACTAACACCATATTTATATAAAAATAAAGGCAATGAACAGTTACATCTCTACTTTACATAAGGGTGTACAATCTCACATTACAGCAACAAAATCCTGCGGTTTATGGCAAACCGAGTACCAGAAAATATACATTTAAACATTTTTTTTCTTTCATTGTTAGGGGGGCCACAGGGGGGTCAGAGGTCAGTGTTACGGGGGCACTGGCCCCCCTGGCCCTCCCTAGAACTGCCCCTGAGCGTTTGTACATTGTTTTGAAATGCCGCTCCTAAATTACCCTTCTTCGATAAAGATGAGACAGATGGACTTTGAATTGGAATAGATACAAAAATAATCATCCTCCCACTCGGAGTGAAAATTATATATTTTGGGCTCTTTTGCTTCTGCCATAATTGTGGTCTTGTTTGTGTGCAGACTGTCACTCCTGTTGATACGGACAACGTCAGCAAACTAGTGCCCACTGCCCACCAGCCACGCCCCGACACATGGGGTCACGCCGGCCAATCACAAAGCTTTGATGCGTTCAAGTGCATTATTCTGGCACAGGAAGATTATGTTAGAGGACATTAACGATAAAACAGAATATTGTTGTTCTATTTTTAGACACATCTCGCGATCGACTGGTTGGGCACCCCTGTTCTAGATTGTTATAAAAAAAATATTTAATGAAGAAGGTACCAGTGGCGGTTCTAGAACATTTTACATGGGGGGGTAAAGGGGGGGCAAGAGGTCATGCCAGGGTGGCATGGGAGGGCGGACAGTACGTGGTATTTTATATTGTATATAACCTATTTATTGTTAATTCATGCCCTAACACAAGTGTTCTTAATGCACAAGAGAAACAAGGTGTTCAGACAAACAAAGCCCTTTGAGTCCCCCAAGCTTACTTCAATAATTGTAAATGAAAGGAAACTACAAAATGTATTTTAAAGCAATTCATTAATGGCACAAGTTGTTTTGCATTACAATGTAAAATTAAATATATATTTTGTTTTTAAAAAATGTGTTGTCTTAGTATTAGACAGACATATGTGCATGTGCTCACTAAGCATTATTACATATTAATTTAATATTAAACAAATCAAAATGGCCAATTATTCCAAAATGTTGCAACTAATATAATCATATGCTTGTCAACTTTAACTGATCAAAAATAAATTCTGAAAAAATACTTGAATTATCTATGCAATTGCAATATTGTTTCAACCCCGTCACGCCATACCATTTATCAAATAATGGATCAGTCCATGTGTGATCTGCATCGAGGGAATTACATCACAAAAGTGTTAGTTTCTACTCTTACCTATATTTCAGTTTTTGTATTTTCAGATTGACAAGCTCAACATTTAAACTCTGTTATATGAATTAATAATAGTAAATAATTGTTTATTACAAAATAAACAATAGTTTTACAAAATATTACAATTTTGTAATGTCCTTGACTTCCATCAATCAATCAATGTTTATTTATATAGCCCAATATCACAAATGTTACATTTGTCTCAGTGGTCTTCACAGTGTGTACAGAATGACAACCGTATGACAATACGACACCCTCTTTCCTCAGACCCTCTGTCCTCAGACCCTCTGTCCTCAAACACGTACAAGGAAAAACTTCCAAAGAAAACCCAGTTTAAAGGGAACATGGGAGAAACCTCAGGGAGAGCAGCAGAGGAGGGATCCCTCTCCCAGGACGGACAGACGTGCAATAGATACCGTGAGTAGTGTTACAAATGCCACTTCAATCTCATTAGTATGCAGGAAAAGTGACAGGTCGCCCCGCCCCTTTTTGGCGTATTTTACCGGAAGTCCCGCCTTATTCTGCCGGATGTCCCACCCCCACTTCCGGCGGATGTCCCGCCCCCGCTTCCGGTTTACAAAATAAAAATAAAAATAAAAATAAAATAAAACCACTTCCGGCGGATGTCCCGCTTCCGGTTTACAAAATAAAATAAAAATAAAATAAAAATGAAATACAAATTTAAAAAATGAGAAAAATAAAATGCCGTTGTTTCAATCAATTAATATGTATATGATATATGTCCCGCCTCCTAACCACTTCCTGTGTGGTTAATCCTGTATATAGTATTGAATGTAACTTATACTTGCAAATAACATGAGATTAATTAAAGCATCTAAAAACAAACATATATATTTTTAAACCTCTCTGTTCTTGCTAACAGGACACGATGGGTAAAACATATGGTGGAGGAGGGGGAACACACACACACACACACACACATTCCCCGCCCCTCACCCCATCTCGTCTAAATAAAAAGCCAGCCTCACTGTTAAATATTTTTCAAGTCGAGAGAAAATGGCCAAGAGATGTCTGGATATGAATTTAATCAGCGAGACACCGGTAACAACTTACAGCCATCCATTGGGTGCTCCAATCAAGAAACTAATGAAGTTTGTATGCCGGGTGCAGACGCCTACAGCCGAAGAACTTCACGAAGAATGGACTCTAGAAAATGGCGATGTTTGGGGTTATATATTCAGCTATATGGCTAATGAACTACATTTCTACAGTCTGAAGAATGCAGAAACGTATGGACCTCGTACTGTTAAAGCGACACTGACCTCAACAGATGGGCTGTGTTAACTCTGGTGTCTTCCCGAGATCTACACGCAACCAAAAATAAGTCAGCCTTTTTGCGAACAGGACACGATGGGTAAAACATATGGTGGAGGAGGGGAAACACACACACACACACATTCCCCGCCCCTCACCCCATCTCGTCTAAATAAAAAGCCAGCCTCACTGTTAAATATTTTTCAAGTCGAGAGAAAATGGCTAAGAGACGTCTGGATATGAATTTAATCAGCGAGACACCGGTAACAACTTACAGCCATCCATAGGGTGCTCCAAATCAAAGTAAAACAAAAGGTGACTGTGGTCATCCTGCAGCCTAAAATGGTCTCAGCTCGGATCTCTACATAAAGTCAGGCCTGACAACCTCAATAAAGACTGTGCTTGAGAATTAAAAACTATCAGGTAAAAATAAATGCTTTCTATGTTTGCTTTTTACAATATGATAACTAAATTATTTTCTTGTTAAATGTATAAGTCTGGGTATTTCGAAAACATACTCATACCTTCTTCTGTTTTATTTCTCTATCTTTTTTCTCTATAGACCATTCCTGCCCCCGTTACCAAAGGACAGACGCTGTTTTGTTAAGGTCTGCTTTTAAGGCTACACCCTCTGGTTATAACTGTTATTGATGTATCAGCCTTGATACATTCGTACAATAACATGCAGAACGTACGGTATGTTTGAAAAAGACTAACCATTTATCCAGTTCAAGCTGTCTTTAAGATGTGACGCTAGGACATCGGCATTCCTGAATACGGTAAAAGCGGTTGTAGTTCATCTGTTCGATAGAGTCGTGCAACTGTCACAGAGAGAAAAAATGTAACGGATGTCAAATCGCTCACCCCAGTCAGAGCAGCACGAGTGTTTATATTCCTACCAATGAATACTATCTGGATCGAAACTATGATGAAGTGGTAAAGAGACTGTGGACCGTCGTTTTAATTCCACCATTCGGGCGCTCTGCACCAGAACCACCTTCATGTGTCAGAGAGGAGAGTCTTTGGAGCTACAGAGGCTATTCTGCACAACCTCAGAAACACCAGACTCTTTGAGGCTACAATCGAGAAGCTATACGAACAGCTGGTAGAGAACAAAGAGACCCACTGAAGATTACAAGAGCAGCTTGGGCCTTCTGGCAGCATTAGGAAGAGTTTTTATTTTATTTTGATACTTTTGATACTTTATTTTGATACTTGTTTTTATTGTGATCTGTTTTTATATTTTACTTCTTTTGTAACATGTTTTTCTATACATGGTGTGACATATCAACTATTGTACTCATTACCTCAACGGGTGTAACAGGAAACATGTCCGAGAAAACGTGTTATGCATAGAGTGTATTACACTCCTTCTAATCCAGGGAGTTTAGGAGGTGTGGATAAACTCCATAGAGCTGTACAGAATGACATGGATAAACAAATACATGTAGAGAAAGTCAGAGAATATTTATCTGAGCAGGACCATATACTTTGCATAAGCCGGCACGGGTGCATTTATGTAAGAAACAGAGTTTTCGTACTCAGACCGCTCCAACAATTTCAAGCAGATCTCTGCGATATGCGGTCGCTGTCCGAATATAAAGATGGTTTTAATATATTGTTAACAGTCGTTGACGTATTTTCGAAAAAAAGCCTATGCTTTGCAGGTCTCCCTTGAAAAAGAGATCTATGATCTCAATGGGACTAATCTGGTTAAATAAAGGTTTGAAATGAAAAGAAATGCTCAAGCATTAAAAAAGAAGTCAGGAATTGAGGTTACCAAGGCTTTGATACAATTTTAACACACAGCGAGATTCCTAAAAAGATACAAACAGACGCGGGAAAGAATTCTTTAATAATGACCATGTCATTGTGTGGGGATGTTCTGCTTGATACTCTCGGACAACAGAGACGAACTCTTCGCGACAATCAAATTGATCACGGCCCGAGACTCATAAAGTGGGATTTTAAGGTATTGGATCCCTGGATTCATTAAAATTAGACTTGGACCCTAAAGTAGTGATTTTAAAGTTATATTCTATCAGAATCATTCATTTCCATTCTCTGAAACGTCAGCTGGTGACCTGTGTGGATTGTTACACCCTAGCTTTGTACGACGTTATTTCACAGCTAAGGAATGTTCTGATATGGACTCTTTGATGGCATTAATTAAATCCATCTAGGGATGGTGGGAAAGAAAACGAGCGACTCAGCCAATCATACCAAGTTTCGAAGCACGTCCCCCGTTTCTTCAGGCTCCGGCTGGGTTAGGTTTGTTTAATGGCCACCAGATCTCCCCATGTCGCCCAACGACTTCATGGTTATACAGAGATCCAAGGAAAGGCACACGCACTAAGGCATTGTCGGCGCATGCTCTAGTTTGGCATCATGACTGAATCATAAGTGTGTAAAGGTGAAGTAGACAGGTAATTTAAGTTTGAAGGACAGAGACAAGGAGGCTAGCTGTAACGACGGCGGACAACCTCCCCTTGCCGCAATGGCTGTATCTGTTTATGGCCCGTTTCCTTCGTGATTCCCAGAGATCAGATTAGAGATGGGGTGGAAAGAAAGGTTTCTTAATGTCCCAAATCCTTTCGTCATCCTCAAAGGGGGTCGACCAGAAAGGGTCGAAAGAAAGGTCAGAGTGAAAAAGTGGGGAGATAATGTGGTTTAGATTTAGATTAAGAGCCCGAGTGGTTCAAGGTTAAAGGTCAGATTAAGGGTAACATGGTCCTCTTGGGGAACAAAGTAGTCCGCAGTTAGACTGAAGATGTCTATTATGATATTTATTTACGAGTGTACCATAAGTTAATTTTAGTGGTTTTAATTAAGAGTCAGATAGCCATTTGTGTAGATGTATTGTTCGTAGTAAGTGGTCAAATTAGCCACAATGATCGGTAAGACATCTGCCTAAAGACAGAAGAAGTACGCTTTTTATAAAGATGTATATTACAATTAGACAAGCAGCCAGAGTGGTTAGATTTAGAGCTTAAATTAAAGATAAGATGGTCTACTGTTTGATTGACACCAACTTAAGTTTAGGCATTAAGTCTGAGTGGTTAAGTTTAGGGGTAAGATAAAGATTAGGTGCTCACTTTATTGCTGAAAAATTGTGGAATATTATTCTCGCCTAATTTTATTTTGCATAAGAGTAGAAGGATAACGAGCGGGGAGCAAATGGCCAAATAGCCCGAGTGAAAAATAGTCAGTTGTTTTTTTGTATTCCAAACTAGAAGAGTTTGGGGAACAAAAATAGTCCTTTGTGAGTTTTGTTTGGAACACATCATCAGTAGTGGACCCAGAGATCATCGAGTGTTTCGGCCATTATCACCAGACGCTCTCACTCTAGGGTGGCCCCGCCAGGTTGATCAAGGTCCCGGCTTTGTGTTGTTTTCTAAATGCTCCCAACTAGGGAAAAGGACTGGTAGTGTTAGGGTTGGGTCAGGTCAGTGAGCTTTGACGTAGAGAAAGACTGGGTTAACCGACCCGCACGAAATCAGAGGTTTCGTAAGTTGTTCTTACTTTAGAAGTATGGAATGAACCAATAGGAAAGTATATAAATTGTACTATTATTAAACCTTATTAATAAAAAGTGTATTACTTTGTAAAGTCAGTTATGGTGTAATTATAAATTAACTTACCAACCAACTCACTTAAAACCAATTGTTTGTACCATTTCTGGTTTCCCCAGTTTTAAATCAGTTGGGTCCGAAGAGCAGGTGATCCCCCCCAAGAAGAAAGGGTATTCCAGCTCCGAGAACGTGTCATACCAGTCCAGATCGAATCACCCAAAGCCGGGGGAAACAGGTCCGATCAACATCAGCAGTGATGGGGCACTGCTTAGTCAAAAAGAACTCCGCCTCCCCTCTCTCAGCCATGGTAGACCAAAGTCAGACTGAGAAGCAAACCGCACCAGAAAGGTAGGGTCCCATCAGGCCTGGGGGGATCGGGTCCAATCAATGTCAGCAGTGAAGGGGCACTGCCTAACCGAAACGACCCAAAACCCCGTATCAGCCCGACAGACCAAGACCCAACTGAGGGACGGGTTAACAAACCGCACCAGAAAGGCAGGGTCCCATCAGGCCTGGGGGGACAAGGTCTGACCAACGTCAGCAGTGATGGGGCACTGCTTATTTGGAAAAAACCCCCAAACCCCGTGTCAGCCCGACAGACCGAGACCCAACTAAGGGAACCCAAGCTTTGTCGTACTAAATAGACTATTTCGGAGCGTCATACACCGCAAAGCTTCCGAGAAAGTCTTGACGTTTGTGTTGAAAACGTCAGTATACTAAGGCTTTTAACTACTGTTTTGAGTCATGGTTCCATTGGAATTTTTATTTAATTTGAAAAGGTGCTATTTTATGATACCATCTTGTTCTCTGATATTAATAAAGAGGTTATCTATAAAAAAATATGTACATTTGTACTTGTTTATTATGTTTAAATCCCTTTTCAAAGTCGAATACTTAAACCCCGAGCCTTCTGGGTAATTCCCAAAAATCAGGGAGTTCATTGAATAAAATGAAAATGTGTGTTATGGCCAATCAGAGGTACTACAACGTTTATACTTTTTGTACCTAGGGCTCTGTGGCTGAAAGGAGGTATTGCATCTTATAACTAAGTGATGAAGTCATTTGTTAGCATTTAGCATAATGTTAGCTTAGCATTTAGCTTCAAAATTAGCATTTGGTTTTTTAGAGATATATTTTTTTAAAATTCCTTTTTTTTAAAAAATCTCAAACCCTGAGCCTTCTGGGTAATTCCCCAAAAATCAGGGAGTGCATTGATTAAAATGAAAAAGTGTGTTATGGCCAATCAGAGGTACTACAACGTTTATACTTTTTTGTACCTAGGGCTCTGTGGCTGAAAGGAGGTATTGCATCTTATAACTAAGTGATGATGTCACTTGTTAGCATTTAGCATAATGTTAGCTTAGCATTTAGCTTCGAAATTAGCATTTGGTTTTTAGAGATATTTTTGTTATTTTCAAAGATGTCATCCTTTTGTTTATGTTTTTAGCACTAGCTTTTAGCTTAGCATTTAACTAAAAAATTAGCATTAGTTTTTTAGATATATTTTTGTTAGTTTTAACATTGTTATGACGTCGCATGTGTTCCTAGCCTTAACTGTTAACCTAGCATTAGCATAAAATTTGCATCTGGTTTATTTTGAAAAAATAAATTATTTTTACCTCATTTCAATCTAAATGTATTTATTTATATAATATTTATTTAATAGCTCTAATTTAGAAATAGGGTGAGGATAGGGAGAGAAAGAGAGAGAGAGAGAGAGAGAGAGAGAGAGAGAGGAGAAAGGTGAGGATAGAGAGAGAGAGGTATAGGGAGAGAAAGAGAGAGAGAAAAAAAGAGAGAGAGAGAGAGAGAGAGAGAAAGAGAGGGATAGAGAAGTGTGCCCCTGTTGGGACACATATCCCTGCTGGGATATTATTTGGAAATGTCGAGAGATAGGAGAAGGTCAGTGAATAATTCTCTGCTCCCCGAGCCGGGATAGGCGTCACTCTCAAACCTGTTACCCTCTGGCGGCACCCCTGAGGGTCCGAGAGGGGAAAGGTTCGGGTAAAAGATAAAGAGGTAGAGGTGGACAGTTTAAAATAAGTACGTTTTAACTATTTTAGTGGTAAACTCTAATATTAAAACCGATTGTCGGGATGATTAATTTTAGAATGAAAGTAAGCTCAAAATAAGATTAATTAGAGAGATATTGGCCATGACTGGTGATTTAATGCACTAAATGCCATCACAGGCCCTCCATCTGGAGTGAATGTAAGCAGACATTTAAATGCCTTCACTCAGTGGAATCGGTCAGTTGACCTCTTCCACTCGTTAGTCTCACCACAAAGTTTCGTGGTCCGACTAAAGTTTAAATAGTAAATCATGTACAGTGATAGGATAGATAAAATGGTACACTCATTCGTAAATAAATATATTAAATTAAGGTGTATTCTAAGAATAAAATCCTATACTGTTATTATGTTTTATGTTGTCAGAAACATTCCCATCCTACCATAATTTGAGCTGGGTCACTCTATTGGTTACACCCTAACTCCTCAATGACCATGTCATTGTGTGGGGATGTTCTGCTTGATACTCTCGGACAACAGAGACGAACTCTTCGCGACAATCCAATTGACCACGCCCGAGACTCATAAGGTGGGATTTTAAGGTATTGGATTCCTAGATTAGTTAAAATTAGACTTGGACACTAAAGTAGTGGATTTTGAAGTATTTATTCTATCAGTAATCATTCATTTCCATTCTCTGAAACGTCAGCTGGGTGACCTGTGTGGAATTGTAACACACTAGCTTTATACGACGTTATTCAACAGCTAAGGAATGTTCTCATATGGACTCTTTGATAGCATTAGAATAAAATCCTATACTGTTATTATGTTTTATTTTGTCAGAAACATTCCCATCATACCATAATTTGAGCTGGGTCACCCTAATGATCACACCCTAACTCCTCAACGACCATGTCATTGTGTGGGGATGTTCTGCTTGATACTCTCGGACAACAGAGACGAACTCTTCGCGACAATCCAATTGACCACGGCCCGAGACTCATAAAGTGGGATTTTAAGGTATTGGATTCCTAGATTAGTTAAAATTAGACTTGGACACTAAAGTAGTGGATTTTGAAGTATTTATTCCATCAGTAATCATTCATTTCCATTCTCTGAAACGTCAGCTGGGTGACCTGTGTGGAATTGTAACACACTAGCTTTGTACGACGTTATTCAACAGCTAAGGAATGTTCTGATATGGACTCTTTGATAGCATAAGAAAATCCATCTAATGGATGGTGGGAAAGAAAACGAGCGACTCAGCCAATCATGCAAAGTTTCGAAACACGTCCCCCGTTTCTCCAGGCTCCGGCTGGTTAGGTTTGTTTAATAGCCACCAGATCTCCCCATGTCGCCCAACGACTTCATGGTCACGGCGGACACCTCCCCTTGCCGCAATGGCTGTATCTGTTTATGGCCAGTTTCCATTCGCCACCCCCGAGGGGTTCGTTCCGGAAAAGGGGTTAGGAAAGAAAGGTCAGAGTGAAAAAGTGGGGAGATAATGTGGTTCAGATTTAGGCCAGAAGCCATTGTGTTCAAGGTTAAAGGTCAGATTAAGGGTAAAATAGTATCTTGTGGAACAAAATAGTCCGTAGTTAGACTGAAGAAGGTCTATTATTGGATATTTAGTTAAGAGTGTACCATAAGTTAATTTTAGTGGTTATAATTAAGAGTCAGATAGCCATTTGTGTAGATGTATTGTTCGTAGTAAGTGGTTAAATTAGCCACAATGATCGGTAAGACATCTGCCTAAAGACAGAAGAAGTACGCTTTTTATAAAGATGTATATTAGAATTAGACAAGCAGCCAGAGTGGTTAGGTTTAGAGCTTAAATTAAAGATAAGATGGTCTACTGTTTGATTGACACCAACTTAAGGTTAGGCATTAAGTCTGAGTGGTTAAGTTTAGGGGTAAGATAAAGATTAGGTGCTCACTTTATTGCTGAGAAATTGTGGAGTATTATTCTCGCCTAATTTTATTTTGCATAAGAGTAGAAGGATAACGAGCGGGGAGCAAATGGCCAAATAGCCCTAGTGAAAAATAGTCAGTTGTTTTTTTGTATTCCAAACTAGAAGAGTTTGGGGAACAAAAATAGTCCCTTTGTGAGTTTTGTTTGGAACACATCATCAGTAGTGGACCCAGAGATCATCGAGTGTTTCGGCCATTATCACCAGACGCTCTCACTCTAGGGTGGCCCCGCCAGGTTGATCAAGGTCCCGGCTTTGTGTTGTTTTCTAAATGCTCCCAACTAGGGAAAAGGACTGGTAGTGTTAGGTTGGGTCAGGTCAGTGAGCTTTGACGTAGAGAAAGACTGGGTTAACCGACCCGCACGAAATCAGAGGTTTCGTAAGTTGTTCTTACTTTAGAAGTATGGAATGAACCAATAGGAAAGTATATAAATGGTACTATTATTAAACCTTATTAATAAAAATTGTATTACTTTGTAAAGTCAGTTATGGTGTAATTATAAATTAACTTACCAACCAACTCACTTAAAACCAATGTTTGCACCATTTCTGGTTTCCCCCAGTTTTAAATCAGTTGGGTCCGAAGAGCAGGTGATCCCCCCCAAGAAGAAAGGGTATTCCCAGCTCCGAGAACGTGTCATACCAGTCCAGATCGAATCACCCAAAGCCGGGGGAAACAGGTCCGATCAACATCAGCAGTGATGGGCACTGCTTAGTCAAAAAGAACTCCGCCTCCCCTCTCTCAGCCATGGTAGACCAAAGTCAGACTGAGAAGCAAACCGCACCAGAAAGGTAGGGTCCCATCAGGCCCTGGGGGGATCGGGTCCAATCAATGTCAGCAGTGAAGGGGCACTGCCTAACCGAAACGACCCAAAACCCCCGTATCAGCCCGACAGACCAAGACCCAACTGAGGGACGGGTTAACAAACCGCACCAGAAAGGCAGGGTCCCATCAGGCCTGGGGGGACAAGGTCTGACCAACGTCAGCAGTGATGGGGCACTGCTTATTTGGAAAAACCCCAAACCCCGTATCAGCCCGACAGACCGAGACCCAACTAAGGGAACCCAAGCTTTGTCGTACTAAAATAGACTATTTCGGAGCGTCATACACCGCAAAGCTTCCGAGAAAGTCTTGACGTTTGTGTTGAAAACGTCAGTATACTAAGGCTTTTAACTACTGTTTTGAGTCATGGTTCCATTGGAATTTTTATTTAATTTGAAAAGGTGCTATTTTATGATACCATCTTGTTCTCTGATATTAATAAAGAGGTTATCTATAAAAAAATATGTACATTTGTACTTGTTTATTATGTTTAAATCCCTTTTCAAAGTCGAATACTTAAACCCCGAGCCTTCTGGGTAATTCCCAAAAATCAGGGAGTTCATTGAATAAAATGAAAATGTGTGTTATGGCCAATCAGAGGTACTACAACGTTTATACTTTTTTGTACCTAGGGCTCTGTGGCTGAAAGGAGGTATTGCATCTATAACTAAGTGATGAAGTCACTTGTTAGCATTTAGCATAATGTTAGCTTAGCATTTAGCTTCAAAATTAGCATTTGGTTTTTAAGAGATATATTTTTTTAAAATTCCTTTTTTTTAAAAAAATCTCAAACCCTGAGCCTTCTGGGTAATTCCCAAAAATCAGGGAGTGCATTGATTAAAATGAAAAAGTGTGTTATGGCCAATCAGAGGTACTACAACGTTTATACTTTTTTGTACCTAGGGCTCTGTGGCTGAAAGGAGGTATTGCATCTTATAACTAAGTGATGAAGTCACTTGTTAGCATTTAGCATAATGTTAGCTTAGCATTTAGCTTCAAAATTAGCATTTGGTTTTTTAGAGATATATTTTTTTTTAAAATTCCTAAAAAATCTCAAACCCTGAGCCGTCTGGGTAATTCCCTAAAATCAGGGAGTGCATTGATTAAAATGAAAAAGTGTGTTATGGCCAATTAGAGGTACTACAACGTTTATAATTGTTTGCACCTAGGGCTCTGTGGCTGAAAGGAGGTATTGCACCTTATAACTAAGTGATGATGTCACTTGTTAGCATTTAGCATAATGTTAGCTTAGCATTTAGCTTCGAAATTAGCATTTGGTTTTTAGAGATATATTTTTTTAAAAGGGTTAGGGTTAGGTTGGGGAAAAGCGCAGGGCTCCGGAGGAGCCCTGCGTGGTGCACTGGCTCTCGGTAGATAGGTGTTTTATAAAACATTAAAAACCTCCGTAAACATAAACCTTATAAAAACCCTTTTTAAAAAAGCATAATCAAAGCTCTGTGAGGACGAGACCGTTTCAGATGAGTGGTTAAAAAGTGCAGAGCGGAGCCGGACCGCGGAACGGCGGCAGAGTATGCCTAAAAAGCAGATCCCCCCGTCCCAGGATCTGGAGGGTGGTGTGTGTGTGTGTGTGTGTGTGTGTGTGTGTGTGTGTGTGTGTGTGTGTGTGTGTGCGTGCGTGTGTGCGGGATCTAAAATGGCCAATTTAAAAGTGAATCCAGTTCTATTAGTAAAAGCCATGCATAGTAGTATAAGTGCAGTTAAAACACAAGTGCAATGATACAAATATAAATAATTAAAACATTCTCCCCAGTAATATGCATTTAAAAAGTAAAGGGAGTCTTAAAATGAACTGATCATAATAAAATAAAGGAAGGCACACCGGGTTAGTAAAATCGTATATAATGAACTGGATATCACTGAAAAACAGAACCATTAAAATCGAAAAGGGTGGCAGGGAGGTGAAGGGCTCCCCCCCGCGGGCGGTTTCCTCCCGCCTCCAGGTAATAAAATAATTTAAAATAAATATAAATAAACAAATAAAGCATCCCTCCTCATGTGGCCTTGATCATTTTAAGATAAAAACATACACATAAATACATTAAAATTATAAAACATGTAAGAAGTAATAAAAACATAAATATGAACACCATTAAAATAAATAAGAGTGCTGAAAACATGCGATAAAATTGTAGCACACCAATAAAAAAAGTCCAGATGAGGAGGATCTATAAATAATTAATAAATAAATAAGTATAAGTGCTAAAAATACGTGGAGGGCGGATTAAAACAGGCTGACACACCCCGCAGAGAAGGGAACCCAAATCACCCGTCTGCAGGGGAGAGACCCCGAAGATCACACAGGTTAAAGCATGTTTGAGTGGTGGGAGGCGGACCCATTAATTATATTTTTCATTTAGTCCGCCCGGGTCAATGGTGCCCAGGCGATGGATCCACCTCCGCTCCGCCGCTCGTCTCTGGCCCGTGCTCCAGCCGCTGCTGCTCTCCAGGCCCATAGACTGCACACTCTGGAGGCCATGGAGTTTAAAATGGTTGTATAAAACGCTCGTGCCGTCCCCGTCTCTAATTCGATATTGATGTTGTTTAATTCTGAGGCTGATCTCATTGCGCGTCTCCCCCACATAGAGTCTCTGGCAGGCCTTGCACTAATTGCATAGATAGCGTTTTTTGTGTTAGGTGTCAAGGCCTGCCGTACGTTGCTCCCCTCTCGAGAGAAGGGATTGAAAACGTGGGGGAGGCGAACGAAACCAACCTCAGAGACGCGAGGCGCCTCCCTAGTTTTGATGCCTTTATTTAATTTTGTATGGACCAGAAGGTCCTGGAGATTTTTATTACGGCGGTAGGCGGAGATCAGCCGGCACGGCCGCAGCGCGTCACAGCCGCCCCTGGCCCCCTCAAAATTGGCCTTTAGTTTGCCCAAGAGGCTGGACAGGCTCCCCGGAGTAGGTTGTAATGAGGGGGACCAGGGCAGGGCCGGACGGCCGGGCGGAGATGTCTCTGTATTTCTCTATGAAGGTGCGGCCGACCTCCGCCCTAATGCTTCTAAGGAAGCGCCTCGAATAGCCCCTGGGTCTCAGCGCACTAAAGAGGATTCTGGTAGCCTCCTCCACATCCTCCGCGAGGGTGCATATTCTGTGGAAGCGGATCAGCTGGGACTTGATCAGGCCTCTGTACGTGTGCCCAGGGTGATAGCTGGTTTTATGGAGGAGTGCGTGGCGATCTGTGTCCTTAAAAAAGACCTTGGTGGCAAGTGTCTTGCTGTGGTCGCTGGAGCTGCGGAAAAACACCCCAGTGTCGAGGAACTCCACAGTGTGTGTATGTAACTGGTGTTTGAGTTTTATTTTAGGGTGATGTGTGTTGAGGATGTCTGAGAAGGTGAGGAAGTCCTGTTCTGTGTGGTGCCAGAGGCCAAAGATGTCATCCAGGTACCGGAAGTACAGAAGGGTTTGAGGGGAGTTTAGTAAAGACCGTTCCTCCCAATGGGCCAGGTAAATATCCGCGTAGGCTGGCGCGTATTTCCGGCCCATCGCACAACCGCACAGCTGGAGGTAGTGGTTATTGTTAAACATAAAATCATTGCGGGGAGTGTGAGGTGGAGCAACTGAATGATTTGGCTGTCGGGTCTGGATGGGTCTGGGTTTTTATTGAAGGAGTGCTGAATTGCGGTGAGGCCAAGTGGGGTTTTCAATGTGGTATACAGTGAGACTATGTCTATGGAGAAAATGAGGGTGTGGCTGGGGACTGTGAGGTTTTTTATTTTGTTGACAAAATCATATGTGTCTCTGAGATAACTGGGGTGGAGTTTTGAAAGGGGATTGATAAAATGATCTATGTATTCCGTTATATTGTATGATTCTGAACCGCAGTCGCTGATGATGGGGCGGCCGACCGGAACCACAGAGGGGACCGTCCACGTCTCCACAGGCTTGTGGATCTTGGGGAGCAGGTAGAAGAGGCGGGGCCTGGCTCCTCCGGACCATCCAGATATTGTTTTTGTTTTTTGTTTATGATTTTGTTAGTGTAAAGTGTTGCTGTAATGTCCCTGACTAGTGTTTGTGTTTCCAATTGAAGTGGGTGCGTCAGTGATCTGTAGTATGTGTTGTCATTTAACTGCCTATGTGCTTCCAATATATAATTGTCCCTATCTGTAATGACTATTTGGCCCCCCTTATCTGCAGGTTTGATGACTATGTGTTGGCTGTTACCTAATGTTTTAAATAATTTGTAATTGTTCCTGGCTAATGTTGTGTGTGCTGTGTGGAAGGGGGGCGCCAATGTGTGAGTGCTAGTAGATTTTTATTAATTAGTTGTGTTATTTCAGGTGTTGATGTTGCGGTGTGTGGTTCCCAGGTGGACGGTCCGGTGAACAGAACAGGCTCCCGCCCCCGGCCCCCCAGGAAGTGGTCCATGATCTTAATACGCCTGTGGAAGGTGTGGAGGTCCGCCCTGATCTCCGGTCGGGTGGGGAGTTTGGGTGTTGGAATGAATGATAAGCCTTTTTCCAGTAGCTCCAGCTGTGCGGTCGTGGGGAGAAAACGGCAGAGAGGTTGGTTATATTTGAGCGGTGGGGAGTTGTAATGCAATTATGATCCCCGTTCAGTAGTTTAAATGCTGCTTCCAGTACCTGAGTAACACCTCGGCCGTCTGCAGGGTCCAGTGGATGTTGTCACGTGAAGTGACATGGAGAGTAGTGGGTTTATTTCCGGTATGAAGTTGTATTTGGAGGCTATGGTGGTGTTGAGTGTGGTGAGTGCAGTCTGCTGGTGGACGGTCAGACTGTTGGAAAAGTTTATGATGGGGATGTAGATGGTGGCGTTTGGAAAGCAGAGGGTGCTCTGTTTCCACATGGCGTGCAGCTGTTTAATTGAAGATGAGAGTGCAGTGTCTGAGAGTCCATTATTGAGTCCTACTGATATTATGACTTGTGAGGTGTTGTGACATGGGGGAAGTTTACTGAGAATCGAAGTTATGTGATGGAATTTAGCACCCGGAAAGCTATCTATCTGAAGGTGGGGGTCTGTAAAAGGGGGGGATGCGGGAGAGATTGGAGTCCCCGACAATGAGGTCCTCTTCAGCAACTCCAACGACCATACCTGTAACTTCTTGAAGGTTCTGGGATGTGTGTGAGGTTCTGGGCGTGTGGGGGAGCCAGGTGCCGCTGCGGAGACCCCTGTGGAGTGGGAGGTGGATGTCTCAGATGTTAGGCTTGAAGTCAAACTGACTCTTAGTGGGCCTTTGATCATCACTGATGTTATGTTTACATCCACCTCAGGGCTCAGTATGCTTTGCAGGGGCTCCACAGCAAACAGCTCTGGCTCCCTCTGCTGGTTGTTGTGTAGAACTGGAGGTGAAGAAGAGGAGATAGTGTTACTGCAGGGGAGAGCGACATTGCTGTATATCTGTATGGAGGGTGGGAGAGGGAGGTGAAGAGATGGAAATGAGATGGAAGGGGGAGGTAGGTGTCTGCATTAACGGGGTATCTACTCTCTGTGGGGAGGGTGGCACGGAGGGAGGGGAGGGAGGAGAGACGGAGGGCCAGGTCAAGAACCCAGTCCCACCGGCCCCCAGACGGTCAAGCACGGTCCGAGGGAGCGGATGGACCTCAATCCGCAACCGGTTCCCAGAGTGCGCCGAGGCAGGGGCAGAGGAAGCACCCCCAGGCCCCCCGCCACAGCCCTCCCCCCCGACGCACAGAGGCCCGATGAAGTAGAAAGAGAAGTAGGGAAGGAAGAGGGGTGAGGAGTCAGTTGAGAAGGGGGGTTAGTGGGAGGTTTGTATTTTGGCCAGTGGGGAGTGAGGAAATGGGAGGAGGAGGAAGGGGGAGGTGAGGGAGCGGGTCAGGGGGTGATGAGGCAGGAGGGAGAGTGGGGTTGGGTTTAGGGCTAGGGGTGAGGTTGGGTTTAGGGTCTGGGGCGAGATTAGGATTAGGCGAGGGAAGGGAGGCCTTAGGTTAGGATTAGGGGCAGGGTGGGGGTTAGAAAGGTATGTTGAGGGAATAGGAACTCGAGCAGAAGGGGGAGGAGAAGAGGAGAGCAGGGAGAAGAGGGATGAGGAGGGGAGGGGGGTGAGCAGAGTGATGAGTGTGGGGGGGGCAGATTGGCTGCTGGTGGATGAAGAGGAGGAAGAAGAGGAGGAAAGTCAGAAGGGGCAAACAAGGGCGCCGCAGGGCCCTCCTCAGTTGAGGGCCCCCTGGTTAGGAGGTCCCTCAAGGTGGATAGGGAGGAGGGCCTGAGTCTGCGGGCATACCTCGCCCGACCCCACTGGGGCAGACCTGTCAAAGGCAGCCTGGTTAAAGGGAGGGAGGTGCGCTAGCTCCACAGCAATAACCTGGTCATAATGGTGTCTGAGTATCGTCATGTTGTTTTGCATCCAGGTGTTGGTGTTCTGTTGCACTTTTTCAAATGTGTGCTGTTG